>CAUOFW020001899.1:0-64962 GCA_963454935.2 Ilex paraguariensis
ATGGAATGACAGTCCAGTGTACAGTAATTTTTTTGGAGTCAGAATGTGTATACCCTTTTTCGATTATATGAATTCTGACTTTAAACTTTGCTTAGTTTTTGACGTTGCTCTAGAATTTGATCTATTCATTTGTTATGTTTATCCTAAACCCATTAATAACTTTTTGGGCTTGTACATACAAGCCTAGAAGAGAAAATAAAGAACAACAAAAGGAAAAAGATTCACACATATTAAATGGTAATTCATTGCTATGTGCTATAAAGAATCTTGTAAATGTGCTTACTTTATTATTCATATGCAATTTCTCTTTCCCTCTATTGGTAAGTAAATTAATATGCAAGTATTAAAAAAATTTTGGGCTTCCACAAGTAGTTCTGTAGTGCGACATTAAGGAATTGTATACCAAAAAGGATGCACAAACACAAAAAGTGGCAATGCAAATGCAGCTTAACCAGGAAATAGATTTACCCATCAAAAATAGGAAAATAGATTGGCACTATGATGTAGAATTTTATGGGTGTGTTTGTCTAATTTTTTGTAGGCAAAATTATTTTTTTTTCTATTGTTGTTTTCAAAAGTAGTCAGCTTATTGAGTTTCTATAGGCTAGCCTATAAAAGAAAGTTAAAGAATTATAAAGAAAAAAAGATGCATGAATACAAAAAGAGGTAATGAAAACTTTATTTGAGAGAATTCAGTGATATTGTGATATAATAAAACTGTGTAAATAGGCTTAATAAATTTGTCATAAGCACTTATATTATCGTCTTTTCCTTTGTTTTGTCAAATCAATTTAACACCGATGCCATTGCAGACTAGCCTAGAAAGAGAAAATCGAACAATTATAATAGAAAAAACATACTCACTTGCAGAAAAAGGTAATAGAAATCTTATAATATAAAAGACTAGGACTTGTCATGTGCTAGATTTATCTTTTATACGCAAATTGTTTTTACTTCCATTTGGGCTTGGATGCTTTTTTGTTTGATTTTAATTCTTAATACACTCCGATTGGCTTTTGTTTTGTTCAATGTGATCATTATCATTTTAATGTTTGATTTAGAGGTTTGTCTCAAGATCAAAATTTTGTGATTACAGATTGAAAATGATTACTGGCTTCAAAATAGGTGATATTATCATAATGGTTGGGAGTCGAGGAGAAATTACTCAGTTAGTTGTTGTTGAATTAGCCATCCCGGAATTTTCTCTTCGTGTCTTTTTGCGAGAAGTTTCAATCACTCTCCAAGCACAAAAAAATCACTTGTAGTCAAGGTAGGGCGTCTATTAGAATTTTACGCTTCCTATTTTTTTTGTTGTAGATGAATTCAATCAAAGTGTTTTTGATTTGACTGTTGAGTTCTTCTTTGTTATGAACAAAGACCACAAGCAAAATAAAATGGAACGAAATAGAAAAAAAGAAGAACACAGAGATTTACATAATTCGGCTCAACAAGTAAGCCTACATCCACGAACGAAACACATCGACAAGATTTCACTATTAAAATGTTGGAGATTACAATATTCTTTAAACCAAAAGAAAAAGAGAACATCAACCCACTCAATTCCAATATTATAATAATTATTGGATTAACAAAATAGAATAAACTTATATTTTTTTTACTCAAAGAAATTGACTACGTCCTCAATCCAAAGCCATAGGAGACAATCCGTTATATATTCAAGCTTCTAAAAAATTGAAGCTTGTACACCTAGGAAGGACAATTTCCATTCCCCAAAGACTTCATAAGGCATAAGAGTTCTTCATGTGTTAGTCAACCAATGTAATTCCACTTCATGCCAATGTCTTGCAAAACAAAAACTTATCCAATAAAGACATCTAGTCCATCTATAATACATGAACTAAAGAATTAGGTTCCAACATTAATACTTAGAGTCAACAAATTCAATCTCAACGGGCTGCCCACGGTAAATCTCCAAATAAAATCCAATTGAGACTTGGAATACAAGTCACATACAATAAATCTCTATCTTAGCTTGTATTCCATCAAGCTATCTAATCAAAGTGAACTTGCCCGCTGCTTTCATCAAATACCCCAAAGGGTATCTAAAATAGTGCAAACATCAGTTAAGTCCAAGCAATGCTTGAACTTGAGCACTGGTATTAGCTTTGTAAACATATCTGTTAGGTTTTTTGCTGTAGCAACCTTTTTCACTGTGACAATACCTTGGGCCATAACCTTACGAAGGAAGTGATACCTAACATCAAAGTGCTTGGTCATTTCATGATACATCTAATTTTTGTTCAAATGTATTGCACTTTGACTATCACAAAACAAAGTAGTCACCTCCTCTTCCAAGCCCAAATCACAGACCAAACCTCTTAACCAAATTGCTTCTTTAATTGCCTCTAATACTGTCATGTATTCTGCCTCTGTGGTAGATAAAACAACTGTAAACTGTAAAATCGCCCTCCAACTTACAGTGCATCCAAATAGAGTAAAAAATATAACCTGTCAGAGATTTCCTCTTATCTAGATCACCTGCATAATTAGAATCAATATAACCAACAATTGTAGAATCAATGCCATATTTTCCACCAAATACTAAGTCAACATCTATAGTGCCTCTCAAATAACGAAGTATCTATTTCACAGCCTGCCAATGAAACTTTCCAAGATTAGCTATGTAACAGCTAACCCCATTAACTATCTGCGAAATATCTGGACGAGTACAAACCATGTCATACATGACATAAAATAAGGAATACTAGACATAAACTGATCCTCATTCTCACTCTATGGTGATAAAGCTGCTGAAAGTCTAAAGTGAGTGGCAAGTGGAGTACTCATGGACTTCAAATTCTACATCTCAAACCGCTCAATAATTTTCTCAATGTATTTCTTTTGAGATAAATATAACATACCTGTTTTCCTATCCATGTGAATCTCCATACCCAAAAGTTTATTTGTAGCACTCAAATCTTTCGTTTCAAATTTTGAACTCAACTATTTCTTTAATCTGTCAATCTCTAACATGCTCTTAGCAACAATAAGCATGTCATCCACATGAAACAATAAATATATAAAAGAACCATCTGAAAATTTCTTGTGATACACACAACTATCATAATTACTCCTAGAGTAACCATGATCTACCATAATGGTGTCAAAATGTTTGTACCACTGCCTTGGAGACTGTTTCAAATCATATATTGATTTCTTCAACAAGTGAACATGATCTTCTTTACCTTGAACAATATATCCTTCTGGTTGATGCATGTAGTAAGATTCCTGAAGCTCACCATGTAAAAAAGCTGTCTTTACATCAAGTTGCTCAAGCTCTAGATTGAGTTAAGCAACCATGACAAGCAATACACGAATCGAGCTATGTTTCACAACCGGTGAGAAAACTTCATTGAAGTCTACACCCTCTCTTTGACTGTAGCCCTTTACAACCAATCGACCGTTATACCTTGCAGATGCAACCTTTTTAATTCCTTCCTTTTTCTTGAAGACCCATTTGCAACTAACTGTCGTCATGCCCTTAGGCAACTTCATTAATTTTCAAGTTTGGTTCTTACGAAGAGATTCTATTTCTTCAGCCATAGCAATGGCCCAATGTGTAGACCCATTACCTATGATAGCTTCTGAATATGTGGAAGACTCCTAAACACCAAACTCCTCTACTATAGTCAATGAATAAGCCACCAAGTCTGCATACCCATATTTCTAAGGGGGGTCTAATTTGCCTTATCTCCCTGCCTGTTATAATACTATACTCTTGTTGCTCTTGTGGATCAACACTAGAACTAGAACTAGGCAAATCTATAATAGATTGACCTGAAATACTTTCAAGCACTTTTTGTGAAGCTTCCACCTATAGCTCCACCTCCTTGCTATAACCTTGTTATTTCCCTGTAGATACTACAAACTCCTTCCTCATATGAAACATGGAAGATTCATCACATAAAACATCTCTACTGACTATAAACTTAGGTGATTAAGGATCAGAACACCACAACCTATATCCGTTCACACCATTAGCATAACTAATAAACAGGCACTTCTTAGCCCTAGGCTCAAGCTTACCATCATTCACATGATAATAAATAATACAACAAAATATTTTAAATTAGAATAATCAGTAGAAGTACTAGACCATACCTCATATGGAGTCTTCAACTCAATAGCAGTGGATGGAAAATGATTAACCAAAAATAGCAAGTAGTGTTGAAAACTTTAGCCCAAAAATCTTTAAACAATTTTACATTAGGGAGCATATAACGTGCTCTCTCCAAAAGAGTCATGGTCATCCTCTCTGCAATCACATTTTACTGTGGAGTAGACCGGACAGTACGATACTTGACAATACCTTCATCTTTGCAGATTTCATTAAATTCACATCCACAAAATTTCAAACCGTTATCTGTTCTGAGATGCTTAGCTTTCTTGTCTGTCTGTTTCTCAATCAAAGTCTTTCATTGCTTGAAAGTCCCAAAAACATCACTATTGCATTTCAAAAAATACATCCAAACTTTTTTTGAATAATTATCAATAAAGGTCAAAAGAAATCGAGCACCACCCAAAGGTTTGAATGAATATAATCAACTATACAGTTAGTCCTGTGAATAGTTGCATTGAACTTGACTCTGCATTGTTTTCCAAAGACACAATGCTCACAAAAATTAAGTTTCTCAATTTCCTGTTTGCCAAGGAAACCCTGTTTACACAAGACTTCCATGCTCCTCTCGCTCATGTGACCCAAACGCATATGTCATAACTGAGTAGTATCTGAATTTGAAATTTTTGGAGATGACACACTAGCTAAAACAATCACAATATCACCCTGAAAAACATAAAGGTTTTTAATCTCTTTACCTTTCATCACAATCAGGGAACCCCTACAAACTTTCATAACTCCACCTTCAGTAGAAAACTTGCAACCAATGTTATCTAAAGTACCCAAATAAATCAAATTATTCTTTAATTTTGAAATATGTCGTACATTTGTCAAAGTCCTCACTACGTACATCTGTCAAAGTCCTCACTACTCTATCATGTGTCTTAATTCGGATGGTACCTATTCCAACAATCTTGCAAGCAATATTATTTCTCATCAAGACTGAACTACCATTGATTGACTCATAGGTGGTAAATTAATCCTTATTGGGACACATATGATAGGAACAACCTGAATTAAGAATCCATTCATCGCTAAAACGTCCATCAGAGACAACAATTGTAAGGACATTATGTGAACCATCAGATGTATCTTCTACAACACCAGCAACACTAAAGGAATCAGAAGGATTTGATTTTTTTTTGTCCCTCTTCAATGTAAAACAATCATGTTTAGAATGACCAATTTTATGACAATAGAAACATCCAACATTATTCTATTTTTTCCTAGAATGTGATTGATATCTAGATTTTCCTTTTGTCTTTAGTTGAATTTCTTTCAATGGATCGACCTCTATTATTATTAGAAGAATTATCATGACGACCCTTCACAAATAGACCCTCGGCCTGAGTATCACTGTCATTACCGTTCAATTTAGTTCGCAACTCCTTAGAATTGAAAAAGGATTTCACATCATCTAAGGAGATTGAGTCTTTCCCACACAACATCAAATTAATAAAATTATCAAACGAATCAGGCAGTGAGCATAACACAATTAGAGCTTGATCTTCATCCCCAATTTTAATATCAATATTTTTAAAATCAATAATAATTTTGTTAAATTCATCAAGATATTCATTAATGGACGTACCTTCCTTCATCTTGAGTGTATACAATCGTTGCTTCAGATACAAGTGGTTGGCAAGAGACTTCCTGATAAAAAAAAAAAAAAAAAAGATAGGAATGGGGCATGAATGCAACGTCAAAAAAAAAAAAAATAGGCTTCCTATTTATTATCTTTTTTGGCACATGAAACTTCCAGTCTTATTTGAAGGATGTGCTTTTGAGCTCTCTATTTCATTGGACCTCATGACAGTGTTATCTCCCTCGACTTTGTTTGTTCTATTTGTAGTTGTACATAGCCTTCTTTGTTCTGGACATTTTTCTCATTTTTTCTAATTAAAAACTTATTGGCTTCCTATTTGGTTTGTGCCCCCTTGGATTGTAGAAGTGGGTATGACCTTTCTTCTTGCTACATCTGTGTCTTTTAATGCGAAGAATTGGGCATATGAGGATTTTAGGAGATCTTTCAATTGCTTTCAAAAGGGGTTGCATTTTTTATGTTCTCATCGGCTTTATTTTTCCAAATATTATAATTGAAACTGTTTGAGTAATGCAGGTGATAATTTCATTTGTTTATCAAAGTAAACTTAAATTTGTAGCTGAATATTTTTTATGGGTTCTATGTTCTATTATAGCACATGAAGTTGGGAGGGTTTTACGATTGCTTAATAGAAGGTGGCTGATAATATAATAGGATAGGTGAAAAAGAATCTATTCAATCCTTCATGTATGCCAATTTTTGAAGGGAATTTTTGAATTTAAAATGCATCTCTTCATGTGAATATTACTTTTTTCCTACTTAGCTAGCAATGTTTTGGTATTAACAACTTATTTCAAGAGAGGATGACAATTAAGCAACAAATTGCGATGTATACAAATGCAAATTTATGTTCTCATTTTATGATACAATAGTTCCAATATTAGTTGTGTTAGTATTTTTTCAAAAACAATTACCTTCACTTATGTTTACGCAGTTACATTGACATATACTGTTAAATTTCTTGAATCTTGTTTGGCTTGAGACATGATTTATCACGAAATATATTTATATTCTTTGCCTTTTTGTTGTATTATAGGTATCAAGAATAGGTGATGATACAATTGTTTTAGAGCAATTAGAAGAAGACACATATGACATTGTCCTTCCACATGTCACTACATGGTATATTATTTAGGGTGACTTTACAAAACAACTGCATTATTTTTTCTTACGGGAAAAAATAATTGTTACTGCTTACTTTGTTTGTTACTTGTTAAGGAATACCAATAAACTCATAGTTATATATCATACTTCCAAGTGACGCTATTATGAAAAAAGATATGTGAATAGCAAAATTGAGAAGAAAGAATACAAAAAAGAAGGATAGAAATCAAGTTGTGCAAGACATTTAAGCATTTAATTCATTTTTTTGGCAAAATATGCAAGATTGTGTAGGTTCAACTACATGATAGCTAGTGTCGAAGACAATGGTGGTAGTTCTGTTGGGTATCCACTAAAGGTCTACCATTATCTATGCATTTCACTATATGTTCTTATTCTTCTATTTTCTCCAAGCATTGGCTTCAACTTTGAGAGTATAATTTTTTTTTGGAATAGTTATTTATTTCATTTGACATACCTTACATTTTGGTGGGATACATGTGGCTTATGTATTTAGCTTGCCCTTAATCAATCTTAATCAGAGCTAAACTTTTTTTTCGTTTTAAATTTTTTTGTTAAGCATTTAGAACAATTTATTCAATTTATGTGGGTATGGATGTATAGTTTGTGTTAATTGGTGTGTCTATAACAATGGGATGATTAGTTAAGGTCATTAGACTTGTAGTGTGGTTATTAGATTGTTGGTTGATGATCTGAAGTTTGATAGATTACTTTCAGGACATGTAATAGTTTTTTGAAAATTAATTATTCAGTACGATTTTACAAAGTATCTAAACTTTCAAACTCATCAACGGCGAATAAAATGGGAACCATCACCATAAATGACTCAAGATTTTGGATTTTACAAATGGTCATCATTTGAATTGTCAATTATTATTTCCAATTTTTGATGTTGTTTACCTAATCATCCCGTGTGCATGATATTAAAGTGGATAGATGCTAAAAAAAGGTAGAAGATAAAGGAAAACTTAAATTTACCTCGCAATGTAACCATTAAATTTTTGTGTTTTCAAAAGATTATAGTACTCCAAAATTTTACTATTAAAGTAGTTTTATTTTGGTGGGTATAGTGGATTATAAAAATTGTTAATATTGCAAATTATGAGATGTTGAGTTAAGGTAAAATTTGCTTGTTTGCCCACAAGATTGTCGTGAGGCATTTGGACCCCATCGGAACCATCATGATACATTTATACCTCTTTGGCTGAATGGACGATAATTGAATTGCACTAAACTATATTAGATGAGAAAAAGGACCTAAATAGGAATGTTTACATTACAAAATACCACATTTGTGGAGTCACCCATTGTGCTGATAAACTTTTTCTAAATTTTGTTTTTCTTATTTTAGTATGAGATATAGATTGTTCATTTTGGGAGTAGCTATGGCAATAGTGGTTGTGTTAATTTAAAGAAGGAAACTATGGCCATTTTTAATGAAAGAAGAGTGCGTCAAAGTTAAACTAGAAATCACTAACAGGCAATAGCCAAAAAAATTACATTTTTTTTTCTTTTTTGGATGGATTAAATCAAAATTTTTAGTGACCAAAAAAGAAAAAAAAAAACAAAAATTTCCAATTTTAAGGAGAAGAATAGTATATCACTTAAGAAAAAGGTCCATGTCAAAATTAAGGTGCATCATGGTCAATGCAAACATGTTAAGAACAAGTATCAACTTTTTTTTTTTCAATTAGACTCTAGCGTAACATTACAAATGTTCGTATTAAACTCTAGTTTAGTATTTATGTTTCAATGTATGGTCTTTGTTAAAATAGAACTTAAAATAAAAACAAAATTTATAAGTCAATGGTTCATGTGCAATACACGTGTGTACCAACTAGTATATAAAATGACTAAATTACTCATGACTGATATTGATGACTAGAGTACCCATGATGTATAGTGCTTTCGTCCTTTTAAAGTTAAGATCATACATAAGCTCCCACCGAAACGAGAGATTGCTTTTAGAACAATAGATCCACACTTTCTCCAAAACCTGGATCCAATATAATATAAGTGGGGCAAGGTAAAATAAGGCACTGATTATTACTATTGGTATGAATTGGATTGGAATCAATTGTCCAATTTAATCTTACATTATACACCTCGAGAGTCGAACCTCACCTCACTTGGAACCTAAAATGGTTCTGGTGTAGCTGCTAAGGGCCTAAGGCACCAGCTATTGATAAAACTTAAGACTAACAATACGAACAAATTTATTACCAATCTACGGAAAATTTTAAACTTAAATACCATCTACAGCTGTTTTGAACATATTTACCAAACTATGACTGTTTTAAAAGCGGAATTAAGAAATCGATTTCATTTAAAAGCGAAATTACCAAATACAACTTCATATGAAAATAGGATTAACAATTACGAGTTAAATAGGTAAAGTGGAATTGTAAAATCCGTTTTTGTTGTGAAAGCGTATTTATCAAACCCACTTTTAAGTGGAAAACTGTGCTTATCCTTCCAATGAAAGCGGATTTGTTAAACCCGATTTCATTAAAAGGCATATTTAATAAAAACGCTTTCATTAGAAGCGGACTTCTTTGAAAACGCTTTCTAATGAAAGCGTGTTTAACATATCCACTTTCAGTGGTATGTTCTATAATATGCCCTTCCCAGCCCAGAGCTGTCACACTTTTGAACGTATTGAAAAATTATTTCATTCCCATCCCTATTAAACAATAAATAATAAAACTATTAAATTCACCCTTTTTAATATCCAAAAATACTACCCATCGTACCACTCCCCACCCCACACAAATAAAACCTTGAATCCTAAACATTTAAAAACCCTACTGCTGAAACTGTTATCATCCAAAAGAGAATATCAATCGTCCCCCCCCCCCCCTCCAATCCCAACCAGCAAACATTAAAACTAGGGAGAAAGAGATTTTATTTCTTTTGCGATAAAAATATTACAAAAAAAAATCAAAAATGAAGAGATGTATGTCTTTTGTTGAAATAGAACTTAAAGATTTATTTTTAAACAACATAATACAGACATATTAGTCAAAATATTTCTAATGACAATCATATTTCGAACATCATAGTGGTGTGCCATGTAAGCAAAGAGTAGCAGAGAGAAATTTTGCACAATGATCAACTTCACTTGATTCTTCAAAATCAGAAAGTTCATTGTCAGAAGCCAAGGATTGATAGGAAAGTATTGTATTAATAGGCTCTACAGGATCTGAATGTTCAATCTTTGCCTTTGTAATAAGGTGGAATCGATTTAGCTATCGTTCCATCTAATCATTCTTAAGAGCCAGTGTTGCAATGATATCATGGTAGTTATCCGTGCACCATTCCACATACATTTCAGCTGAACATGCTTGTGGCACTCGTAATCCATGCCAACGATAATATACTTCAAGCTCACAACGCTTAAAATAAGATTTCAACCGACTTGGTCCTGGTAGGTGATAATAAAACTCTAGAGGCATAACAAAGGTTGCATGTCCAATCATCACATGTGTGACTTCGGTGAAAGGGTTATGAATGTTGATTGACTCATTCTTAAAGGAACGTAATTTTTCATACCATGTTACTCCAGTGGGATCTGTGTAATTACTGGGTTCTGGTGAACTGAATGAAGAAAATGTTTCATGATGCCAGTGGTTAGTTGAGAATGAGTCATCATTAGGTTGGCTTGAAGACCCATTTGGTGATGTTGTTGACATTATAATGTACATATGGTTCACACTGCAGTTAAGTAGTTGTATTAAACATGAACATAACTTATTTTAATATTAAATTCATTGAACTGAGTAATAAAATATTGCAGTGAAGATACAGTGACGAGTGAACAATGATAATGATTAGACACTGATACAGTTTTATGCTAAAACAAACTCTGATGACATAACACTGACAACTTTGTACAAACAGTTTTGTGTTAAATCATTACTGACAACTAAACACTGGTAGTGATGTACTGCGTGCAGTGACGAGACAAATCAGAAGTGTTGCACAAGTTGCCCAATCATCATATTTAAAAAAAAAATAGCCACAGCTGGCTAAACAGTTACCATAACTACCATCAAAATATCACTATAAATTAATTGTGTGTGTTGCTCTCTTACCATACTTATCAACTTCAAACATGAGTTACAGTCCACGCTCAGTGTTTGAAACTATGGGCTATCATTGGGTGTTAGAGAATGAATTATTCTATCCTCTAAATCCTCGTTTGCATTTCTCACAGAGGTCAGTGAATAGAATGAGGAGGAATGACAATATCGTTTGAATGAGAGAGAAGTTCTTAGTAAAGATTTACACATTTGTAACATACAGAGGCCACAACAAATTGTCATTAATATGCCTATTCAAACATCACAAGAGTTGGAAGGTGTATTGTGGCATATTTGTGCTGAAAACAACCGTATGGAAATACGACAAACTCGGTACAACCTCCGCCGAAATGCAGGCGACCGTGCTGCAAAAGGTTTGGTTGTGGAAGCACGTTTGTGCCTACAGTTGTCTACAGAAAGAGGAAGTGTTTCTAATGTTGAAATGTCAGACAATGAAACTTTTTCATGATGAAGATTTCTTGATAAGTAAACATTTACTCATATGTTGTTTTATCCTCCAGGGGTTGTAATAAGAATCTATGTCGTTTGTTATAATCATGTTTATACGTCATTTACTACTATGTTGTTATAGTTTATATGTATTGTCATTATGCAATGCTAAAATATAATATACCGTTTATTGTCTTATTTTATCTTAACCATTGAAGTGGAGAACAACGCTAAACATAACAATGCATATAATATATAGAAAATACATATACATTTCTAAACAATAGAAACCCCACGTTGGAATAAAGTATGTATTATAAGTACCAACTTTAAACATAATGAATTTTAAAAAAATTTGGCAGACTTTCCCTTAAAACTCTATCATACTAAAATAATTTTGTCATGTATGCACAATATCAAAACAACAACAATCACAACAACATAACCATAATGACATATGCACCACAACTACCACCACCAACACCTAACCAAAACTACCACCAACAACACCCAACCACAACATCACAAACACCACACCACACAACCAGCAACAATACACATAAACTACTCTATAATATACATGTGAAAATAAATTTCAACAAATAATAAAGCAGGACAACACTAAGTGCCACAAGACGGTTTCTTCCTGAGCTATTTGGGACGCTCATCCTCTAACCTGTGAATCCTGATCTTTGACTGGAATACTACCTCTACCTTTGTTTTCGACTCTGCCTCAACCACCGTGGCCTCTAACACCTCCTAATCTGCCACCTCGACCTCGAATTAATGAAATTAGATGGGCAAGTGGAGTTGTAGCAAGTTACTGTGACCTACGTACAACTGTGGGAGTTGATGCAAGTCTTATACCATGACCATTCGTGACCTCATCTACTGGTTGTGAAATCTGAACATCTATTGGAGGTGACGTCATCAATGTATCGTGACAGATAGGGTGGCTAGGCAATGTGACTCTTGAACCATCTGATGTGTATGTGTCTGGTCTTGCCATGCGGGAAACATGCTAGGTATGGAGGTCTTAGTCAATGGTGGTGAATGGGGTGTAGTATGTGTTGATGTATGTTGGAGACTCGATGTGGATGGTGTCTTTGCACATACTACGGACGGTGTATGTGGATACTGAGGTTCACTAGGTCCTGGTGTAGGCTCTGCTACACTCGACTCTAGTACAGTGTCGACATCGGCATCTACCCGACTATTAGATCGGTGACGTGGAGGTCTCTGCCATCATATAACAATACCATGAGGCCGTGTAGGTACATCGGAGGGTGCACGCAGTGCAGTATGTGGTATATGTAAAGGCTCGGTGTGGACGGTACGATGGAGATGATGGTCCTCTCGAACTGCCTTGAGGCAAGTGGAGCTAAGAGATCAGGCAGCCTGCAATGCTTGTGTATGTGTTGTGTCCATACTATCCTCAAGGGCATCTTGTACGATCTAGTGAATCTAAACAATTGTATGCTCCTATAAATGTAAAAAGCACATACATTAGGATAATATAAATTATGTATTAGGTAATGGATCATGATTATAATGGTAAATGCACTTAGATATTATTTACCAATATGTCGACTATGCTATCCATAGGCCGGAATCCGATATATGAAGTATATACTGGAGGTCCGATCAAATTTACCAAATCATGTACGCACGATAACTCATATTGGTCACAACTATATGTGCCTCCCCCACGATAAGATGCTCTCTTTGGGGGTCCAGACATCTACAGAAGATTGATATACAATACTCTAGTCATAACCACCTCTTCCACGTCGATCAGTAGCATAAAGAGCAGTCCCAATGTTGCATGGCTGAGGGATACCTGTCTAAAATTGAATTGGCGCATGACACGATCAAGAAAATGTCACTCTACTAATGCAATGCATATCAGTGGTGCACGTGCTATCCATAAGTCACCCTCAATAGTGCAATAGGTTGATAAGTCTGTTATGACCTCTGCAGTATATGACATCCACACCATCTACAGCAAAACAAATATTCAATTTACATGTAAGTCTAAAAATGTTTGACATTATAATATAGTCTACCTTGGTGGACAAATTGAATCTACTCATCGCGCATCTGGTCTAGCTGATCTCTTTAATGTCTAAGGACGTGTTTAGGGGTGTATATATACGATGTCATATGCACATTCCACCTGCGATATAGAGACTAATTCATTTCCCTCATTGGTGAAAAAATACATTACTACTCTCAACTATTACTTCATTGTTACACACCTGCACCCCAATGGACCCCTAGTTAATGGATCATAATGGTCAAGCATCTCCTCCGCTGTAGCGGGTATCTCTACAGCAATCCCAGCATCAGGCCCCTCCGGCACGTGAAACACATTGAGTATATCTGCGGCTGCTGCTTGATGAGGTACTACTCTTTCAGGACGGACATGTGTAAGTCGTTCCCATGCCCACAACTATTTGGTAATTTAATGTTTCTTAATATTTAGCGTACCTTCAATGTAACGTAACTTATAATTACATGTAAATGCATGAATACCTGTAATATAACTAGCGGTCCTCAAATATCGGATGCGTTTGGGGTAGTGGCACGACACATCTCACAGTACAAGCACGCTAGAGCTGTACTACCCCAACTCAATCTCTCAGAACCATTTAGATCCTCAAGATGCTGTAAATACATAAGCCCAACCTTGTTCTGTGATTTGTCTGGAAATTATAAGCCCCGATGAGAAACAAAATGTATGCATGGGCATATCAATCAATGGTGATGGCATCAGCATCACCTCGGAGAGGCTCAACAAATATAGCAGCCAGAGTAGTCATCTTAAGTAGAGATCCATAGAAAGCAATCTCCGGTGGTCTAATACCAAGATAGTGGTCACAATAATCCTGTCATTCCAGCACTATACGATGTGTGTCAACCCAATCACTACATCACCATCAATGGGGAGTCCGAAAAGTAGTGTCATGTCCTATAATATAACCGTCGTCTTGCCAATGGGCAAATGGAATGTATGTGTCTCTATCCTCCATCGCTCCACTAGTGCAGTGATCAAATGGTGATCTAGCTTTATAAACTCAATATTGTGTATCCCATAAAAATTGACAGTCATAACATGACGCAATACCTCGTACTGTTGCATGTGATTCCCCAAAAATATTGGAAACTGAAAAATTTGTTGTAGTCGTGATGTTGAACTGTCCAACTGCATTATTGTGTACAACATTCTCAACAATTTTTCATATGTTGTTTCATGTTTTAATTTTATACAATGTTGAGGCTTTCTGTTGTACGATAAACAACCTTCATTGTAGATAATACTACCTCCTTCATAGCACATTACTGTGGTGCGTCTCCTCGACATTTTATACCTTCAATATACAATATACTGTCAAATAATTTTCATATTTAAATTACTGTCTTGGATAACATGACATATTTTACTTTTAAACATATTAACATACTAACAAAGTGGGTAACATTTACGCTGATATCATAGAGTTCTCCTCAAAGGGGGGTTGTTGGTTGATTTGAAGTCATGCTTTAATCCTATATTTTCTCTAATTTCTTAGAGGAATGCAAATTTTAAATGAGATTCTATGGCTCTTGGGAAACTAATGAAAGGTGAAAACATTAGAGGTACCTCCTCTTTCGGCATCCATTTTAGTCATAGTACTTTTCCTCTGTCTACCTAAACTAATGCAGACTGGGGTGGAGCCAGGATTGTTGGTTAGTGGGAGAAAATATTACAAATCCAAGACTGAATGACATTTTAGTGGAATGTTTTGTTATTTAATTCTCAAAAGTTGTTTATATTTGATTGACTCTATCCTAAATTTTTTCGCAATATTTTTTCAATGCACAAAATCAAATAGTCCAGAGTAAAATCATCATTCATTTAGTATGTAAGTTTAGTTGAGATTATTTTTTTTCATATTGAGTTAATTCTGTGAAAGAGTAAAAAATATTTTTTGGTTAAGACCATTTACGAGTTGCATTTAACTGTGTTTTACTAGACTATGTTCAAAAGATGTTAACTATATAATTGTACAGCAAAAAGTAAGGATAATATATTTAAGTAGAAGAGAATTATAGTCTTTGGTCAATGTATAAATCAAGATATTTGACATGTATTTTATTGAATACAAATGTAAAACATTTATTTTCATGGGTTAGGAGATGATGGATAAATTATTAGGAAAAATGAACAACATTACAATAGGAATTTTAAACAAATTAAGGGGGCAATCTATTAATTTCAACTTGGTTATAATATTTCTTTAGTAATATTCCTTTCTATCACATAATTTATCGGTAATTAAATTCATACTGATTTTTTTAGTAATATCTTTTAAGATACATAATCGAAGAGTCTTTGGGAAAATAATCATTCTTCTTATTATGAAATCTGATTTTGGTAATATTCATTACTTAAATCAAAAAGAATAAATAAAACAAAAAAGAACCAGTGGATATTGCACTCCCATAAGAGAAAAAATCAGCATAGTCTGAGGGTTTTTTTTTTTTTTTTCAGTACTAAGAACACCGACAACACTACATCAAGTTTGGGCCTGCTTCGCATGGTTTATGACTTTTCTAGTGTCGAGTCTTGATAGTGTGTTGGCTTTACACGAAGTACAATGTAGCAAGGGTGCTCTGCAGCAGGTACGAGCAACGTCAGTATGTTTTGACAACTATATATGGTGTTCTATTGGTAATTCTAAACACGACTCGTAAAATTGACACAAACTTAACACAAATTTAACAAGTTTGAGTGTAGTCTTTATGAGTTCGGGTGGTTAACAGGTTAACGGGTTAACTTGACAAACCCGTAAAATAAACAAACCGATTTCGTGTTTAACTCATAAATTCGTTTTAACCTGTTTAACCCGTTAAAAGTGGTACAATAAATTTTTAAAAAACAAGTAAGGTCTCTCAGCTTCTGTCTCATCTCACACCTCTCATCTCTTAGAATTATTCAAATTTAGTAGTCATTTAATGTTTATTTTTTATCTTTATTTTTTTGTTCAATCATATGATTTATTGTCATAGTAAATAGTTCAAACATGTGTAATGTGTAGCGAGTTAATGATTTTTCATGTAGACTTGAAATTATCTAACATATTCTCTTATTTAGCGGGTGACACACTGGTAATATCGGATAACCCGTCTAATAAACGATTCGTGTATGAGTGTGATAGTTAGATTCGTTTATATAAACGAATAGGGTATAGATGAAAGAATTTTTGACACAAATCAATTCCATCCAACACGAAACCGTTTCCCTCGATACAATTGTCAAGCCTAATTGTGTCTTCGTCTGCAGTGGAAGGCTCCGTACCGACCCTCATTATTATTATTGTTTGAATGGTCTTTAATAAAAATTGGGTGGAATTTGGAGTCACTATTATTTTAATAAAATAAAAATAATACTATTTAGACTTAAACTTATAATTAATTCAATAATTGTGATATATTATGTTAATTAATAAATAATGTTTAAATAATATTTTTTATAAAATAAATAAAATAGACCCCCAACTAAACATATTAGTGATCCAATGGAAAGTCGACTAACGGAAAAAATCTCTTTTTTTCATCTAATTGTTCATGTCGATATTTTTTTTTGTGCACCGTGGCTAACTCACTTGAATAATTGCTGAAATCACATCAATTTGACCCTAATTTACTATAATGTCCCCCCCCCCCCCCTTTTTGCTCATTATTAATTTATGTCACACTCCCCACCATACCAAATAAATTTTGTTTAAAAAGGTTAAAATTTGTCGGCTCAAGTTAGCCCAACCCAGCCCAACAACACGCGCGTGTGATAATGAAGGTAGTGTAGGCATTTACTCCACTCACAAAAAATGTGGTACCTCTTGAGGCCTAACTCATGAAGTCAACTAAGAGTATATTAACTCACCGTATTAGTCTTCTTCTAATGTGGGACAAGTCTTATTTTATTATATCAATCTTAATTTATTTCACCACTTCAAATATGTCACTTTGATACATAATTTTTCATTCAAATCTTCATAGTTTTAGACAAATAAATATATTACATCAATCTCTTTGCAGAGGAGAACACGTTTAAACTTAATCCTATCAATTTTGAGGTGTGGATCCTACTTTTATTTAAGCCTCAGATTGCTTAAATAATCTTGTTTAAAACTATTATTTCTAACACACATGAAAGAAGCCATATAAGTGTGCAATTGTAAGACAATAATACACATAAAACTAACCATGAATAATTTTATATATGGGCATATGTGTATAATATATATATATACTAGTTATTGTCTGTGCCTGAAGGCACAGTATAATAAAAAATGACAAATAATAAACATATTTGTATTCATATCTAAAATAAAATTACAAACATAGAGAAGATATAAAAGAATTGAAGCATCGATGTTATAGTGAGGGTGAGAGGTGGTGGGTGACAATGGTGGTGGTAGGAAATGGTGATGGTTGTGGTAGATGATAATGACCGTGGTGGCGGCGAGGACTGCGGCGGCGGTGGCAGTGGCAGTGATGGTGGCGGCAGTGGCGACATGATGGCAGTGGCGGTGATGGCGATGACGATGGCAGAAGCGGTGGTGGTGGTAGCGGCGGAGATGGTGGCAGTGACAGTGGTGGCGGTGGCTGCGATTGCGGTGGTGGGGGTGGCGGTGGCGGTGGCGATGATGGGGGTGACGGTGGGGATGGTGGTGCGGGGGCAACGGTGGTGGTGGTGGCAGTAGCGATGGTTACAGCGACAGCGGCAGTGGTGGTGATGGTAGAGATAGTGGTGATGCAGTTTTAAACATTATTATTTTTTTAAAGTACATATGAGAAATAATTTTTAGAAGTACTTTTAAAAACTCATTCCAAACACACATTTAGGGGTCTATTTTTCTTATTAATTTTAGGGTGTTAATATCAGCCGTTAGATTAACTTTATAAAGTAAAATTTAAAACGACCTCAACCGCGAATAACAAAAGTCATTTTGTTTATATTTTGAGATTTGAATTGTAAGTTACTGTATTTATATATATATATATATATATATATATATATATATATATATATATATATATATATATATATATATATATAGAGAGAGAGAGAGAGAGAGAGAGAGAGAGAGAGAGAGGACTAAAAATATATATACTAATAATAAGTTGTGCACAAATGCATTATACAACCTAAAAAACCATCAATTTAGAATAGTTTTTATTTCATTTGCTTTAATTAGAAAATTAGAAATCAATCTAACTTTCGTTATTTTTTCAAAAAATTTTGGCATAATTTTTTCTAAAAATAAGAGCACAATTAAATCTCAACCTGTCTACATAACTTATATATTTCATAATCATACCTCAATAAACATAATAATATATCTATTTAGCAGAGTTTCTTATAAAAATAAAAGCCAGAGAAATCTGAACCTGTGTGCTTGAAGGCATTGCATAAAAAAAAAATATGATTTCTCCATTTTAAAAAACAAAATTGACAAAATTTCCTCTAAAATAAAACCCACAAAAGTGTTAACCTTTCTCACACATCCAATTCAGCTTAATGACCCACTCACACACTAAAATCAAGTTTCTAAAATTAGAAAGAAAGTGGATAAAAAGTTAATTATTTGTGTTAAAATTTATCTTATTTATCTATATATCTTTTGATATATAAATATATTATATATAAATACAATGATAAAATATGTATTTATACTTTTATTTAAAAAAATTAAAAATTAAAATTTTTAAAATTAAAAATTAAAAAATTTTTTTTCCATCTTACCAAACACAATAAAAATAATTTTATTTTTATTTTTCATTCATCCTACCAAACACAAAATAAAAAAAATGTATCATTTATACTTTTATTCTTTAAAGAATAAAAAGTGCATCCTTCTATTTTTTATCCTTCCTACTTTTCCATTCATGAGTATCAACCTATTGTAAGAATATTGGTTAAGAACTTCTTTTCAACCAAGCTCATTCTCAACTTTATCTGTTGATGCATAAACAACCGTAATTTCTCCCAGCCATCTTGAACACGGTTTAACTGAAAATTTTTGAAAAACAAAAGAAATTTTACTAAATCCTAAACTTAGTTATCTGTGAAAGTGTGTGTCTATGTGTGTTCATGTGTTGGAAAGAGAGAATTTAATAGCATGCAATTCATGTGAAAAAAAAAAATTGCAATTATCAATACCATTTGGTGTGAAAAGCTTCCCAAGGCCATCTGTGAAATCTAAAACATGTATGCATTCTTAAATCAGTTAACCACAAAACCTATTAGCATCAAGTCGAAAAGCATGTTTTGATTCTCCCCTAATAATGAACCAAAGCTGTTCGAACAGACCAATAGATGTTTGGTGTGAGTAAATGTTTCTTGAAAATAGACATACGAGAAAAAGTGATGGGTCCACAGGTGGCCAGCGCCTGTGGCTTTCAAGTGGGATTTCAGGGGTTCAAAGTACCGTGGTATAAAAAAGTGTTGGATAAGATAAAATTTTAATTGGTTAGACGAACTGTATTCAAGTATTTGGTGTAAGTCTTGAGATTCTGACGAAACGTAAATCTTAATTTAAATAGTATATGAATTGAGAGATCGATTCATATATCCGAATTTTGTCTTTGATTCTATTTAGAATCACAAGTCTGAACAATATAAACATGATGACTGAAGATAAATTATAATGTTCCCAAGATAAATGCAATGATAAGATTTTTTCAGCTTTTGTCTCTGACTATGCTTTTTGATTAGTTTGTTCACAACGAGAAGGGCAGGTGTAAATGAGCACAAAAGATTAAAAAAAAAGGGGTAGATGTTGTTCAAATTCGAAGTCATAGCTTGAACGGTAGAGATACCAAAGTTACATTCAATCTTTTATAATGTAGGATGATTTTCCTATTACCTAAACCTACAACCTCATTTTTTTTTATTAGTCTTACATTTTTTTTATCGATGCGTAAATCCTTCATAGTACCTTGAAATAGAAACTAATATGTTAAATCTAATTTTTTTAAATTCAAATAATTTTTTCAAAGCAAGATTATATTGGACTCACTAAAATTAAATAAACTCCGAAATTAAGCTAAATAAAACGAACAGTTTGGGTTGGAATCATTAATACTATTAGGGACATAATTAAAGGATATAATTTACGGACATAATGAATTGTCACAAATAAAATGATAGTAAAATATATTTAATGATGAATTCTATTATAGTATTAATGAATTCATTATTATATCGTTGATGATAACTTATTATGTCCTCAAATTATGTGTTTCTACCGATTCATTCAACGAAACAATCGTTTTCATAGTACAATGATTGTGTGACACCGACAGCCCTCCTCCGTGTCAAAGGGAAGAAGAAAAAAAAAGACGGCGGCACTGATCTCACTAACCCACTCCTTTGTAGGGATGTACATATTTTTAATAGGAGTTTAAATTCTATTCGAACTCTCAGTAATCCCAAGGGTTACGGATACCTAATAGCTTGTTCACATGTCAGCAACGTAACTATAAAAATAAAAAATTGTCGCCAAACTTCTATACCCACCAACTCTAGTTAGTGCAACGTGGTTAGGGTTAAAACAAAAAAAAAAAAAAAAAAGAGATTGTTTGGAGTCTTTAGACCATTAAACTTCATCTTCTTCGGAGCGACAATATTCTACTGTCCAATTGTAATTTCATTTGTCATTTTCTTTTATTCTGTAAATCTGGTGAGTGCAAATATTATGTAACATAAATGGCCATGGAAGCCTTGAATTTATTGCTAGCAATAACCTTCCCCTTGCTTGAATGTTTAACTGCAAATAAGAATCCATCTAGTGATTTGTTTCGCAAATTTATAATTGTGTTTTGTCACCTATTTGAAAGAGAATGGTTGTGAAGGTTGTAAGTTTTAAAAGCATTCGATGTGTTGAGATATTTGCTTTGTAGTTTTGGTCCTTGGCTTTGGTTGAACACTGAATTTTGAGTCTAGGTAGGACCCCAAAATTATTTTTTCTGATGAAGTTGGAGGATGCCGGAGAAGATGAAGTTCGATGGTTCCAAAGAAGACAAAGATTTGGGGTTGAAAACGGTTGATCCTTTCGTTGCTCTTTATTTGTGCGAGTCAACCAAACCACGTTTGAGTTAATTATAGTTAGTGCAAAGTGCGATCCAATTAATTGCTTGCAAACCAATTTAAGTTGAAGTGTTTTTGCTTTTGTCTAATTATCTTGCTGATGTGTCAAGAAGTTAGGTATCTATAAACCTTTGGATTCACAGGAAGTATGGATAGAATTTAAACTCTTTTAATATATTTTTATGTAATATAAGAGGTAGTTATTAGGTAGATATTTTAGTAAATGATTTAGTGATAGAATATTTTATGGGTAATTTCTTAAATGGTTACTAAAATAGTGGAAGGCATGGGTTATGTAAGTTATTAAATAGTTTTATTATATTGTATTTAAAAGTCTTTTTATCAATGAAATGAATATGTTGAATATTTTGATAAACTTTCTTATGAAGTTGGTTTTTCTCGAATTGAACCATCGGAGGTTCTCCCCCCTCGAAGTGGGTTCTTTATATCATATTCTATTTTACTTTTATTTTCTAGATCTTCAAAAAGCATGCATGTAACAATTTGTATCAAAGTCGACGATCTTATTAATAGCTACCTCATCAAAAATTTTGAAGTTAATGCGTGATGAATTTCAGGAACAATGAAAGAGATTACTTAAGTAAAATCAACGCATGCAAGAGAACTTCAACAAAGTTCTAAAAATCCTCCATGAAGGTGTGTCCACTCAAATGAAGGAGCAGATGACGAACCAAATTGGGATTAACAAGCATGTGACAGTTGAACACAGCAAAATAGGAAGACAAGATGTACATTCTAGTGGAATTCAGGCCTACTCAAGCACAGGAGCAAAAAGGCAGCCATTTGGGATGCGTTTATCTTCATTCTTGCCTACAGTTAGCACCAAATAATCCATTGGTCAAGTGATTGAAATTGCTGATCACATAGATTTTCTTCAAGAGGAAAATTTAATTGCCAATCAACACCACCACTCATTTAGTCATGAATAAAAATTCATTTTCAATGAGAAGGAATCAAATGTTGCATCAAGTAAGGATATGATTTTATTAGTGTCAGTTAGAGAATCAAGGTTGAAGAATCAAAATGGCACCCGTTGCTGGAAAGATTTTAATGGAAGTTGCTCCTAAGGAGTCATATACTGGAATCGAAGTAGTTCTCATCTAATTGTTGAACCCAAAAATGTGGGCTTTGTTTCCTTGAATTTGCTTGTCAAGAAGCACATACCTACTGTCTTAGTAGTGAAAATATGGATCAGATTGGTCGTTACAAGGACAAGGAAGTAGATTGGTCATCTCCGTTTGTACACGATAAATCAAACTTTGAGAACAAAATTTATTTTAAAGGAGATGGAATGTTAGGTACATATTTTTAATATATTTTTATGTAATATGAGAGGTAACTTCTTAGATGATTACTTAGATAGTGGGAGTCACGAGTTAGGTTAATTATTAAAGTAATTTTATTATATTGTATTTAAAAGTTTTCCTATCAATGAAATGAATATGTTGAACATTTTGATAAACTTTCTTGTGAAATTGTGGAGAAAAATTTTTCTCAAATTAAACAATCGGAGGTTCTTCCCTCTCGAAGTGGATTCTTTATCTCATATTTTATTTTACTTTTATTTTTTATATCTTTGACAAACGTACACGTACCAAAAAATTTTGTTTGTCAAATATTCTTACTAAAATTTTCTTCTCAAATAATGTGACATGATCTCCATTATTATAAAATGAGTCCCGTTAATATTGAACGAAAATAATTGTGCCACGTCATTTAGAATAAAAAATTTAATAAGCACAGCGTCGCTCCTATTTATTTAGTTGTTTCATAGAGAGATGCGTTGATTCCTCGAGAAGATTTCAGCTTCTTCTGCTCAGTATCACTCCGTTAGAGATAATTCCTTTGAACCTCTTTTAGGTTCTCTCTCTTCCCTGCAACAATAACTGTGTCAACTCTCTCTCTCTGCTGCATGAATGCCTGTAGATTATTATGATTTATTGTTCCCATATTCGATTTCTCTTATGATTTTACCTCATTACTTTCTCTGTTTCTGATCAGTAAGGTCTGAGGGACTCAAATCATGTAAGTTAATAGTTTTACTTTGATTTTAGGCAGACCTGATGAAGAAAAAAAATGAAGGGTTTTTATCGACTCTCAATGAATAAAATCGGTGGCAATGAAACGATTTTTGTTGGTCATTACCATTTCTTCAAAAGCTAAGACAAACCATTAGAATGATCAAAATGTGCCGAGTGATTTGTGTTTGGTGGTTTTTTTTTTTTCTTATTCTTGTTCATCTTGAAGATAAAATAGCAACTCTATAGAGCTAAGCTATTAGAGATTTATTCTCATAAATACTTTAATCTTTAACCCAATCAGAGATAAGATTAGTTGAGGTGTACATAAATGGATTCAGACACCCAAAACTTACTCCACATTGTCCCTTTTTTTTTTTATTTAAAATGTTTCCTCTCAAAAGTAAACATGATGATCTGTCTCAAATTATTGAACGTCAATATGAATATGATACCCTTAGGAAAGTAAAATAAACAAGAGAACTAGAGGTGTGGTTAACGTTTGTGTGGGAACGAAATGATATTTTCAAACTTGGTAACTTACCGCGGTATCTCTAATATTTGGGTTCTTGTTTTTCCTGTCAACTTTTTGTGGTGTTGCATTAAGAATTTGAAATTGTTTTGCAGGAATGTTTAAAGAAATTGGATTTGTCTTGTTGATCGAGTTTGCAGCATGAGCATATCAAGCTGTTCGTCCCCCACGTCCCAGGATATGCGGTTCCCCTGGCAGTCCACCCATTACAGCACCCAGAATAAAGCTTAGGGATGGACGACATTTGGCCTATAAGGAGCATGGTGTCCCCAAAGAAACGGCCAAATACAAGATTATTTCTGTCCATGGCTTTGCCTCTACCAGACATACTCTGGCAGTTGTAGCATCGGTAATTTTATAATTATTATTATGTAGCCATTCAATTGAAAATTTTTCTCTTCATGTTATTTCAATTGAATTTGATTTTTTTTGCAGCGGATGGCTGAAGAACTAGGGGTGTACTTCGTGTCTTTTGATAAACCAGGTTATGGAGAGAGTGACCCACATCCAAAACGAACCTTAAAAAGTATAGCTTTGGATGAAGAAGAGCTAGCTGATCAGCTACAACTTGGATCTAAATTTTATGTAATTGGGGTTTCTATGGGAGGACAGGTGGTCTGGGATGCCTTAAGTACATACCTCACAGGTAAGGAATAGCTAATAGTAGTTTATATTTGACATATTGAAAATTTATCTCTTTAGATAATTTTTTCTTCAGGATTGAGGAGTAATCCAAATCCAGGAATTATACGGATTAACACTCTGAATAACATCCCCAAAAATACAAAAAAAAACAAGTTGTTTCTGTAACGAAACATACTGTTTAGTGAGAAACGGCTTGTTTCTGAATCTCTGGAATGCAAATTTTTTTTGATAAATTACAAAATATCCCTTTAAACTTGGATCTTGTTTTAAACAGGTCCTTTTGGTTTACGATTGAACATGCACAAATACACACATAATCCACACATCATAAGCAACTAACCAGGAGAGAGACCCACCAACCAATTTCACTTCAAAGAGAAATTGGGAATAGGTCACTGATACTCCACCGATCTTTGTTGCTGAGGAGCCGATGTGAGACAACACTCTTGTTTTTTTTGACAAAGACAATAATTTGCCCCTTCCGGTTTTAAAATTAGCAAGTTGACGGATGAATTAGACAAAAATTATAAAATTACTTATGTACCCTTAACTGATCTCCATTTTCTTTATTTTCTCTTTGTCCAATTAAGCCAAAAGCTTCAACACCACCGCACCAGCCACGAACCATCGCAGCCACCACCCAACTACCGCAGCTACCACCCAACCAGCCACAAACCACCGCAGTCACCACCCAGCCACAAACAACAACAGCCACCACCCAACCACCTAGCCACAAACAACTGCATCTACAAACCACCGAAGAAATCGATCGAAAATACACCACCACAACCAAATCAACCGATCATCTACACGAATTCTCTCTCTCTCTCTCTCTCTCTCTTGATGGGTGATGCCCAATAAAGGGTAGATTTCTTTTTAGGTTGGAACTGTTTGGGGGCTGCTGCTAGGGGTATGTTTCAGTTTCACTGGTAGGGAGTTGAGGGAATGGTGGGGTTGCACCGGAGGACGAGAGGGATTTCAATTGTTTGCGAGGGGGTGGGCTTCGGTGTCGATTTCAGTGGAGGGGGTGGGTTTTCATCGGAGAAATCATCGAAGGGAGTTGGGTTTTTCAGCGGACAAATCGTCGGCTTTTTGTGTGGACAGTTGATTTTTTTTTTTTTTTGATTTTTTTTTTTACAATAAATATTAAGACAATGGTAGGTTTGGCTTTTGATTTATTTAAGTCATTTTGAATGGTGGTCAACTAATGGTAAGAGTCTGATTAAAAAAGAAATTAACGGTAAGAGTTAATTAAAAATTATTCAAACCTTAAGGGACAAATTGTTTATTAGAGGACTTGATTGAAACAAGACTTAAAGTTTAAAGGGAGATTTTGTAATTAACCCTATTTTTTAGAAACTTATGATATGATTGTCCTTTTAAGTGATTTCCTCCTAATATTTTAGAATTCTTTATTGTTTCTTTCTACTATCAAGCTAAAGTAAAATACTTGGATTGCTGACAGGTTGGCGGGAGCAACGTTAATTGCTCCTGTAATCAACTACTGGTGGCCTGGTTTCCCTGCAAATTTATCCGCAGAAGCCTACTACCAGCAATTTCCACAGGACCAGTGGGCTTTACGGGGTCGCTCACTTCATCCCTTGGCTCACCTACTGGTGGAACACTCAGAAATGGTTTCCTCCCTCTAGCGTTATTGCTCAAAAGGCTAAGTTTTCTCGCCAAGATTTGCAACTTATATCCAAGTTTAGAGAATCACAAAATTCCAGGGTAAACGTTTTTTCTTTTCTGTTTTTTGTCATGAAAAATGAGGATGAATTAACAATAAGTCGTACGCGGTACTCTGTGTGTGTGTGTCGGCTTGTGCTTGATCAAGAATTTCTGCAAAAGAAAAGAATTTCATCAATAATTTGGCATAAAAAAATGTTCAACATCGCTGCAAGCTGAGTTCTAGATCCCATTAACAGAAATTATGAGATGTAATAGCTTGTCCAATCAATAACGTGGCTAAGAAAATGTTTGTATAATAGTTCTTTAGAATATGTCAGTTAAAAAATGTCCCAAAATTTGTGAATGGCATATGATTCCGAATCTCCCACTTATTATTTTGACAACCAGGAAAACGTCACGCAACAAGGAGAATTTGAGTCCTTCCATCGCGAGATGATGATTGTATTCGGGAATTGGGAATTCGATCATATGAATCTGAAGAATCCTTTCCTCGATGGTGAAGGCTCTGTCCATTTATGGAACGGCGATGAAGATGGCTTTGTGCCTGTTACACTGCAGCGCTACATTGCTGAAAGGCTTCCTTGGATACACTACCATGAAGTACCAGGTGCTGGACATCTATTTCCATTTGCTGATGGTATGAGCGACGCTATCTTGAAGGCCCTTCTATTAGGGGAGAAGAGCCTATGGCAGAGATAACTTGCTATCTCTCTCTCTCTCTCTTTTCTGCAACTACTAAAAATAAAAAGTTGTTTGACAATTGATTTTAAATAAGAAATTGATTGTGACAGTTCATCAAATCTATAGAGGATAAATTGAGAGTGAGTGCAAAGTACTCATCAATCCAAATAAAAATTGTGGCTTGGAGACCGGAAATGAGACTAACATTTACTATCTCTTCTAGACACGTTATAGGTGAAAATCTTATTCACCGGGTGAAACCAGAGCCAATTTCTTACTGAAAAATGGACAGATGAACTTATGGAATATGAAACTGATCCTTGAAGATATCAAAGTCATGAAAGTAGTCAGGAACACTACTACTGAGGATGGTTGAAAATGGTTCTAACTTGGAAATACATTTCTCACTAAGTGTGAACATTAAATCTGTTCCTATCCACTTGTGGTTCTCGACCTAAGGGAAGGCCTGTTAACCACTAACAGATCTGGTCCCGAGTAGTAAAAGTTCACAATTGTGACCAAATGTTGTTTATATGAGCTTAGATTTTTCATTAAACTAAGCTTGACACCTGATTTTTGGTGGTTAGCGATTTTTTTAATTACATATATATCGATATGTCCCGTCTACTAAGGATCAAATAAAAGTTTTACACCTATTAAGAATCATATTTTTTTCCTTCATAACACAGGCACACCCCTGACATCTTGAAGAAGAGCCATTCAAACTTCATAAGGCAAACGCATGTCCACAGAAAAATCTGCAGAACTACCAACTTTAACTGCATGATTAGCCAACCTGTCTGCTACACCATTAGCCTCTCTAAAAATATGCACCAATTGAAAATCCATGGACTTCAGCAACTCCAAAATCTGACCCAGCAAGCTCAAATAACGCCAATCACATTCACACTTCCGCAAGGCATAATTCACTAGTGACAAGGAATCACTCTCAATAAGAAGGCTGTACCCACATAAACCATACTGCTTAATCATACACAAACCATCCGCTATAGCTTTAAACTCAGAATACATATTAGTGCACTCCCCATAAAAGAAAACAGCAGCCAAAACCATACTGATTTCTAATTATTTGTTTAAAATCATAGAAATTAATTGTTATAGGTAGGGATGGTGGCGGTGACGGGAACAGAGACGAAGATTAAAATTTCTCCCGCTAACAAGGGTGGATGAATATTTTTGAAGTGGTTACAGAAGTGGAGACCATTATCCCGCCCCCATGCCGGTTCACTATCACCCCTAGCTAGTATGAACAACCAACGACTCGAGACAGTTTTGCATTCTGTCGTTGATCGGTCAATTGTTCATATCGGGCCAGCCTTAATGTTTGCCTTTTTCACGATTTTTTTTTTTTAACAAAATTAATTAGTTACCAATCAGTTACACTTATGTTATGATACACCACAGAGTTACACATGCGTTTTGATAGACCAAACAATTACACTAAATAAGAACACAAAATGATGACACTATAGCCAATACATCATTCAGTTATTTATATAAACTAAAGAGTTGCACCATTCATTATTTGCCACATTATCACACCAATAAAATACAACAAAATGGGTGAACCAAAAAAACATACCAAAGATATAGCGTCGGTGTAACTTTTTGGTGTAACATTGATATCCAATTATGACGGAATAACCGTTGGTGTAACATTAATATCTGATTAGGTCAAATTTTTATATATTTGAAAAGAAAATAAATTATTAATCAGTTATGATCTTTTCAGTGTATGTCCTTTGGAGTATCAATACAATGACGTTTAAAAATGTCGACGTCGTATTGAGAGAGAGAGAGAGAGAGAGAGAGAGAGAGAAAGAGTAATTATGCCTTAAATACGTAGTAGTGTACAGAGAGAAAATAAGGGGACAGAGTGAGAGAGAATGAGAATATATGTTCAAAATTCAAATGGATGACAAAATTTAATTAAATCTTTACATATTTGATTAAAAAATAAACTGTTAATCAATTATACATTATTTAAGGAAATGTAAACAAGTAATATAAATAAAAGGTCATCTGAATTTCGTACCTATAACAAGAAGGTTTACTAAAAATGAATTTAATAGAATAAAAAATTTATCAATACACTTCTTTTCAAATAAGTCTAAAAAAATGCACCAACACCCAAAAAAAACCCTTTCTAAAATGGGTTTTTTAGCTGTGGGTATAATTTTTTAGACTTATTTGAGAAAAATTGTATAGATAAATTATTTACTCTATTATGTTTAATTTTAATAAAACATATTGTGTTTAGGTACAAAATTCAAATGAAATCAAAATTGTTTTACCTAAATACTCTCCCTTAAATTATGCATTTTTGATTGACAATTATATATATATATATATATATATATATATATATATATATCAAATATGTAAAGATTTCATTAGACTCTTTCACTATCCCTCCCTTATTTTTTCTCCATCTCTCTCTCTTTTCACATTACTTTCCCCATCTCTCCCCTATTTTCTCTAATCATTTCTCTCTCATTTTTTTTCTCTCTCTCTCCTTAATTTGTCTCTCTCTATTTATATCAACATTAGAACAACATAATTACACTTATCAATTACACCAATAAGTTATAATTGTCTTATAATACATCAAATAGTTACTCACGTATTCTAATAAACCAAACAATTATACAAATTTAGAACATGAATCCAATTTGTTATTCAGTTGTTTACATAAACTAAATAGTTGCACTATTTAGTATCGCAACATCGTTACACCAATCATATATATCAAATTTAGTATAATGGTAAAAGTCCTTTATGTAATGATAAACCTAATTTGTTGTATATAATTGGGGTAACCATATCGTGACACTAAATGATGTAATTTTTTGATTTATGTAAATAACAAAATTACAAATTAGGTTGGTGTTGTAATTTCGTATAATTGTTTAGTGTAACTATTTGATTTATTAAAACACATGAATAATTGTTTAGTGTATTATATGGTAATTGTAACTAATTGGTATAACTAGTTAGTATAATTGTGTTGTATAACATTGATATAAAGAGAGAGAAAATGAAAATAATAAGAAAATAAGGGAGAGGGAGTGAGAGAGAGAAAAAAAAAAAGGGGGAGAGAGAGGAGAAAATATTCATTACAACGGTGATATCACGTGGCAGAGATGATGTTGTATCACCAACTAATAATCCTAAAACAAATAAACATATGGACCTTACAAAAATTCATAATTAACCTGTCATGTAAGCAAATAATTTTCTACCCTTTTGACATGTAAGCTAACGTGCACCTTTCTCATTTGATATTTTATTATTGGTTGATGATATTATATCATCAATGGAGACATGATATTACTGTTGTATTCAATATTTACTCGAGAGATGAAAAAAATAAAATTAAATCTTTACATATTTAAAAAAAAATTATCAATATAATAGAGAGAAAATAGGGAAAGAGATTGAAAAAATAATAAATATCCGTTTAGTCTTTTTTCACAAATTACCCTTCTGAAATTTTGACTGACAGCCTATAACGGGCCTTCAGTCGATTGCCCCTTGATGGTTATCTTTTTCAGAATTTTGGCCTTTTAAAAAATTGACTATATAAAATTATGAAAAGTGGGAATAAGTCAAATTTAAAAAATTTATAATGAGTTAAGTCTATCACTTAAACATATTTGGGATTAAGTTCTATTATTATCTTTTTAATAAATAGTTAAGTCCAAAATTTTTTAATAACTCTAAAATGCCCTTCATATTTACTTTGAAAGCATTCTTCAACATCAAAGTGCCCTTCATATTTAATTTTAGGTATTATCCACATTATTCTTCCGATACTGCTTTGTGTGTTCATTTTTCATTGGTCACTGTCGAAGTTATTGTCATCCACAATATTTTGAAAGATTTTTTGCGTGCGTTTTTTGCCAAAGTTCTTGTGTTCGATTGTTGGAATTCTTGAGTGTGTTTTGCCGGAGTTCTTAAGTTCGATTGTCGGAATTCTTGTGTGCGTTTTATCGGAGTTTTTATCATCAACGTGACCACGATTTTTTGACAGATTTTTTGAGTTTGAACTTGCCGGAGTTATTGAGCTCTATAGCCGGAATTCTTGCTTGTGTTTCGCCGGAGTTATTGTCATCAACGTGACCACTATTTTTGACACAGTTTTTGAGTTCGGCTTCGCTAGAGTTCTTGAACTCTATTGTCGGAATTGTTGAGTGCGTTTTGCCGGAGTTATTGTCATCAATGTGTAGTCCATGTAATTCACTATTTCTTTTTAACGTTGTTTTCGGATTGTGGTTTTTTGTGTTTTTAGTTATTTAATTCTTAGTCTTTTGCTAAAGCCCTGTGTTTTTTTTTTTTTGTTCATACTTTAGTTCCATTATCATGAAGTGATACATCTGCTGAGTTCGATTGCCGAAGTTTGATTTCGTTCTTGCTGGTGTGCTCATTATAATTTAGTTACTTACTTAATGTTGTTTCTATTAGATTGTGTTTTTTCTTGTTTGACTGCATTGTCTCAATTTCTGCTTCTTTTTTTCCCTTCTCGTTCTTCAGTTTTCTCACTAAACTGTCAAGAGAAGATTCTACTGATAGTTGTTGTGTCGACAACTGCTCTTACTCACGAATTGTTCCATTTCCTTGATTGAATCATCCTTGGTGAATTGTTGTCCTATGTCATCAACCTCACGGACATTATCGACCTTTGGTTTTTTTGACCGATGGTTTTTCATTAAGAGCTTCTTTGTCCTTGTTTTCTTAAGTCTCGATCTTCTTAAAAACCTGAAATTTGAAAAGTGTTACTTTCACAAAAAATTAGTAACTAAGGTGCACAAAGTCGAATATGTACGATTAAATCAGTCGAGTGTGTGGTGTAAAATAATTAATGAAATAATTTAATAATAAGATATGAGAATTTGGTGGTTGGGTTTAGGTGACCTAATCACGGAAAATGACAACAGTAGCCGAAAAACTCTATTAATGAGAGAGTATAAGGTAATAGGAGACAGAGAGAGCAAGAGTGAAGAGTGTGTAGATATGTTTGAGGGGCTTACAATTTATAGTCTCAGAGCCCTATTTGAGGCACTGATGTGAGTGTTAAGATACTAGTCTATCAAAGAGTTTAGTTACAATGAGGGTTGAATATTATTCTGAAATAATGGTTATTCCGGTGATTGCTCTCTCACGTGCGTTGACTCTTCCTAAACTCTTAAGCTTTTGATTAGATTGAGGCCATAAGCTAAGTTTGACCTGCCTTTTAATGATTTGGGCTCAATCCATGAACTGGGCCCAGATCTGATCTAAAATCTAACCTCATCAAATAACGTGCTCAAAAAAAAAAGTATTAACATACTCACAAAAAAAATAGTAACAAACTCACAAAAAATTAATAACGATGGTGCATAAAATTGATTATGTAAGATCAAATCAATAAAGTGTGTAATGTAAAGTAATTAATGAAATAATTAATAATGAGAGACAAAGATTGAGTGGTTAGGTCTGGGTGACCTAACCACAGAAGGCGGCATCAATGGTCGGAGAACTTTATTAATGAGAGAATATAAGGTAGTAAGAGTAAGAGTACGATCAAGGTGATGGGTGTGTAGCTATGTTTGAGGGGTTTACAACTTATAGGCACAGCACCCTAGTTGAGGCAGTGATGTAAGTGTTAAAGATACTAGCTTTCAAGGAGGCTAGTTACAATTAGGGATGAACATTATCCTGAAATAATGGTTATTTTGATAATTATTGTCCCACGTGCGTTGACTCTTTATGAATTCTTGAGTTTTGGATTGAACAGGAGTCATAAGCTAAACTTGGCCTGTCTTTTGATGATTTGGGCTCAACCCATGACCTGTGTTCAGACCTGATTTAAATCAGGACTCGTCAAGTAAAATGCTCAAAAAGAGTAGTAACATGTAAAAAAAAAAAAAAGTAGTAACGTACTCACAAAAAAATAAATACACTCTCACAAAAAAGTAGAAACCTATTCACAAAAAATAGTAATATGCTCACACAAAAAATAGTAACATATTTACAAAACAATTAGTAACATGCTAAAAATGTTGAATTGGGTCCGAACCATTTTTGTTTGGTGCATTATCAGTGGCACCCAACGGTTGAACTCATTTGTTTTTTTGATAATCCTCTACTTATTGTCATTTGTCTATAACATCACAAAGTTAACATGGCAACATCAAAAACAATACCATTGAATACAAAAAGCAGTAACATCCACTAGAAAAAATAGTAATATCATGCATTAACACCAATTGGATCCATCAGTTCAGTAATACTGTTTTCGACAGCATGAGATAGTAACATTTATCTATTGACATCAATGGCATCCCTCAAGTCAGAAACACTATATCTTCCAAAAATAGAAACATGATTTAGAAACATTATTTGAAATTGGTAACGTGATAACAAACATCTCGGTCTCAAAATCGTAGCATTATTTAGTAACATGAAAAACAATTGGGTTTATGAAAGAAAAAATGTACAATTACAATTGTGTTTTCAATTTAACAAACCACAAATTGAACAATTAAAAATCAATTTTGTAACGAAATTGATCAAAAAAGAGTAACTCGGATTTTCAAAATAGTAACATGAATATTTAAATGTAAAATAAATCACATATATAACACACATTATCTTTCATATAGTTTTAGATTCTTTAATGCGATATAATTTATGGGGTTTGAAGGTTCTTTTTTCAGTAACATGAAATAAATTTGTCAGCTTCCATTTATTTTTTGTTATAATTTATTATATGTTATTTCAAAATAGAGACGAGATAAAAGAATTTAAACATCGGTTTATAGTAAAGGTGAGACGTGGTGGGTGACAGTGGTGGTGGTAGGAGACGGTGATGATTTTGGTGGCGGCAGCGGCAATGGTGGTGATGGCGGCGGCAAAGGTGGTGGTGGCAGTGGTGATGGTGGTGGTGGCAATGGTGGTGGGCGTCAGTCAAGATGGTCGCCGAATTTTTTTGTGTTGAAAAAAGCTTCTTTTTTTTTTTGTTCAGATTCAACATTTGATGAAAGGATATAGTGAGTAGGGCTGTCAAAATTCAACACAACATGATTAACCGACACGAATTAAACGGGTTTGGGTGAGATCTTAACGGGTTGACACGCCAAACACGTTTAATAAACGGGTCGTGTTCGGGTGAGACCTGTCAAACCGTTTATCATACGTTTTCCGTTTAAATAAAATTAATATAATAATAAATTAATAATTATTTTAAAAAATTAGTAAGAAAAAAGAAGTAAAGAAATCAATAAAAAAAAAAAAAAGTAAAGTAGTAGTTCAAAGACAAAGGAGAAGAGTTAGAGAAGACTTCAAAGGCAAAGACAAACAAATGTCTTTTATTTTTGTCCCACATTGAAAAATAAGGAGAGATGGAGAGGGTTGAGTTGCCTATAAAAGACAATGACCTCTTGCTTTTATTTTTAAAGCCTTCAAGTCTTATTTTTCAAAGACAAAGGAGAAGAGTTGTAGAGCACTTGAAAGACAAAGGCAAACCAATGTCTTTTATTTTTGTCCCACATAGGAAAATGAGGGGAGATGGGAAGAGTGAGTTGCCTATAAAAGACAATAGCCTCTTTCTTTCTTTTTTTAAAGCTTTCAAGTCTTATTTTTATGAGATTTGATTTAAAATTTCTCTTTTTTGAGATAAGTGCAAATAGTAGTAAAAAAAATGGAGTATTAAAATTTGTTTATAATTTTTTTAAAATTAAACGAGTTGTCGTGTTACCCGTTTATTAAACGGGTCGTGTTCGTGTTGAAATTTTTTACCCGTTTATTAAATGTGTCGTGTATGGATATATACGTTTTTCGCCCATTACCCGTTTAATCCGACAGGATTGACACACCCCTAATAGTGAAGGTTAGTTTAGACTTTTGATTGAAAAATGGACTTAAAACCAAACTAAGAAAGGGACCGCAGCGCAACGACTAGCAATCGTGTCGAAAAAGTTTTGAGCGTGAGCTATCACTCATACAACGGCAAGGACCCGCAACTCTCGAAGGGGCCACCAACTGCCCGAATCGCTGTAGCAAACCCTCCCTTTACTCAATGAATAGCACTTATTCTCGTTCGATCAACAAAATGAGAAGTGAGTGAGAAAGAAAAGAAACCGAGCTGGTCGTATAACTACATATCTCCAATTTTCCATGAATACCCTTCCTGATCTGATTGTATCTTTTTTGATACAGTTATGTCAACAGAAAAATCTTGGACTTATTATCAAATAAGAATTGATGGGTTAAGCCCAAATAGTCCAATTTATGTATTAAAGTCCAACCCCGGTTGAGGAGCCCAACCTCATTGTGAATCCACCAAGTCCAAGACAGTCCAAGACCGGTTAGACTTCTTGCTTAGCACGTCACCAAGAGGCCACCAAGTCCAAGACAGTCCAAGGCCGGTTAGACTTCTTGCTTAGCACGTCACCAAGAGGAGAGCACGGGAAGTTTATCTGTAGCACTAAAGGAAACGGTCCAATCTTGGACCACGTTTCATGAAGAGCTCCCCAACCTCTTCCTTCCGTTGAGGATAAGTCGTGATCTCCACCAAAGATAATCTCTAAGCTGCGATAAAGAAACCTTGAGGATATGTCATGATCTCCACAAGAATGATCTCTTATCTACTATAAAATGGCTCTAATCTGGGAGAGAAAGGGACACAGGCTCCATCAGAGACTTACAGAAGACGAACCGACTACCGGAGATTATTATTTTTCATTCTCCATTCCCCCTCTCAAAGCTTGTATCTCCATTCTCCATACCTTTGAATCAATAAAATACCCGGCAACTGAAACCATTGAAGAGTGGACGTAGGTCGAATTGACCGAACCACTATAAATTGTGTCTTCTCTAATTTTTTCGTTGATTTCATTGCATTTATTATCTATACTTGACAGGTGGTGTGCAAAACCATTTTTATGCATCATCAGTTTGGCGCCGTCTGTGGGAACCGACAAAATTCTCACTCCTGAACATTACGTCCATTAACTAATGGCGATCACTACTCGATCCATGAACCAACACGAAGACAATCCTCCACGAGAGGAAGAGGTTGCTCCCCCGCCTATCAACCCTGTTCCGGATACTCTAGCCCCGAATCCCCAACAATATTGGAGACCATGCAGCAACTGGTTGCTCAAAACCAACAGTTACTGCAACTCATACTTGCTGGACAAGGAGGAGCACCACACGGAGGTGCACAACATGGAGGACCCCAAGGTGGAGCACCACACGGAGGTGCACAACATGGAGGACCCCAAGGTGGAGCACCACACGGAGGTGCACAACGTGGAGCACCACATGGAGGTGCACAACATGGAGGGCCCCACGGAGGTGCACAACATAGAGCACCCCAAGGAGCTCCACATCCTGGACATCAAGAAGCACCACGCCGTGTTGCTCCACGCCCGGGTGCCCCATTGGGCACCCCACTTCGGAAAGCCCAACATGAGGGAGCTGCACCTCCCCCTCCCCTTGCTTTCCAGGGAGAGGACCCTTATCTCCAGGAGGATGAGGGTGAAAACCAAAGCATGGGGCATGGAAGCCACTTCCATGATCATTCCAGAAGAGCCCCCAATCATTGGGACGAGAAGATAAAGGAGGTACAGAATCAACTCGGTGATGTCTTCAACGCCATGAAGGCACAAGGATCCGAGACTGTTGACCACCTGGTAAGGCGTACTGATACCCCTTTCAAACCTGATGTAGCAAACTACCCCCTCCCTCAGAAGTTCAAAATACCATCTGTGGAGACCTTTGATGGAACAAAGGATCCACTGGACCACCTCGACACTTACAAGACCTTGATGCAATTGCACAACGTACCAGATGAAATCATGTGCAGGGCATTCCAACCACATTAAAAGGTTTGTCCGACAGTGGTTTGCTAAGCTCTCCCCCCCTCTATTACCTCTTTTGCCGAGCTTAGCAGATCATTCGTCTCACACTTCATAGGAGGGCGTCGCCACCAGAAGCCAGTTACGCACCTGCTTAGTATAAGCGCAGGACCGCGAGGAGAGCCTGAGGAGTTACCTCACTCGTTTTAACGAGGAGGTACTCCAAGTTGATGAACCCGACGACAAGGTGACGATGACCGCCTTCTTGGGTGGCCTCCGTTCATCAAGTTTTCTTTTCTCAGTTCTGAAGCGCCCACCGAAGAGCATGCCAGAACTATTCACAAAAGCTCAAAGATATATGAATGCTGAGGAAATCAACAAGTTTAGGCAAGGTGAATCATCTCACAGATCACCAAAAAACTTGGCCTCTGCGCTGTTCTCAAACAGGCAGCCTATCTCCAGTTTAGCGGTTCTCTCACGATCGCCAAAAAACTTGGCCTCTGCACTGTTTCAAACAGGCAGCCTATCTCCAGTTTAGCGGCTCTCCTCACGGGTCGCCAAAAAACTTGGCCTCTGCGCTGTTCTCAAACAGGCAGCCTATCTCCAATTTAGCGGCTCTCTCACGGATCGCCAAAAAACTTGGCCTCTGCACTGTTCTCAAACAGGCAGCCTATCTCCAGTTTAGCGGCTCTCTCACGGGTCGCCAAAAAACTTGGCCTCTGCGCTGTTCTCAAACAGGCAACCTATCTCCAGTTTAGCGGTTCTCTCACGGATCGCCAAAAAACTTGGCCTCTGCACTGTTCTCAAACAGGCAGCCAATCTCCAACTTAGCGGCTCTCTCACGGGTCACCAAAAAAGCTTGGCCTCTGCACTGTTCTCAAACAGGAAGCTTATACCACAAGCTTAAAGACTCCCTCATGGGTCGCCAAAAGCTAGGTCTCAAAAAGTGTAGCTCTCTCACGAGCAGTTCTCCAACTCTGTCTTTGCTCTCGCGCAAGCAGCCTACTTCTCTCTCTCTCCAGGTAATTATGTGAGATATTTTAATGTTTGGAATAACATTATTTTTGTCATCACAAGTAGGTTCTCCCGAGGCAGCCCCAGGCTCACCCAAGGCGCCCAACACCTGGAGAAGGGCTTGATTATCAAGAGCAGCACCCAAAGGTTCCTTACTACTTGCAATGTCTAGCCCAATGCCTAGAAGTGTGTCTGACTGCTGTTGCTCGTCAAAACAAAGTTGCCCAGTAGCTTGAAGGGTGCCTGACCCTTCAAAATTGCGCAAAGCAGAATTTTCGGCGTAAAAATCAGCACCTAAGACGCCCAAATCAGCACCTCGAGTGGGAATCGGATCAGCCCATGCTCCCAGGCCACTGCCTAGCTCTCCCTGATGAACCTTGGACTGATTTTCAGCACCCCTTGATGAAAAAATGCTGCTGCCCAGCGTTCCAAAGCCGCCCAGCGATCCAAAGCCGCCCAGCGCAGCAGATCTGAAGCTGTCCGGGACAGCAGAAGCAGCAGCTAGGCTGCTGCCCAGCGCACCTGGGCTGTCCAGGACAGCAAGGCCAGCACCCAGGCAGCTGCCCAGCGCGCCTGGGCTGTCCAGGATGCGAGGAGCAGAGCCTAGGCAGCCGCCCAGGCCCCCAGCGCCTAAGCCCCCAGCGCGCGCGCGCTGCGCCAGCTGCGCGCCTGCACTGCCCAGCCGCGCGCCTGCGCTGCGCAGCCTCCGCTGCCCTGCGCAGCCTGCGCTGCGCTGCCCAGTCGTCTCCTTTCGCTGCCCAAACCACTCCTCGCGCTGCCATCTCCCCTTCGCTGTCCAGCCCTTCATTTTCAGCCCCAAAGCTGTCCAAGACAGCATTCGAATGCTCAAAACTAGCCTCCAAGTTCTCCAAAATGGTGCCTACTTCCTCCCTTTCTTCAACCTCCACCACTCCCTCTTCAAAATAAAATGGGAAAGATTTGAAGTAAAAAAAAATGTAATCAATGCCTCCTTCTCCAAGTTTCCTTGGACATGGGGCATTGGGGGGCAAATGATGGGTTAAGCCCAAATAGTCCAATTTATGTATTAAAGTCCAACCCCGGTTGAGGAGCCCAACCTCATTGTGAATCCACCAAGTCCAAGACAGTCCAAGGCCGGTTAGACTTCTTGCTTAGCACGTCACCAAGAGGCCACCAAGTCCAAGACAGTCCAAGGCCGGTTAGACTTCTTGCTTAGCACGTCACCAAGAAGAGAGCACGGGAAGTTTATCTGCAGCACTAAAGGAAACGGTCCAATCTTGGACCACGTTTCATGAAGAGCTCCCCAACCTCTTCCTTCCGTTGAGGATAAGTCGTGATCTCCACCAAAGATAATCTCTAAGCTGCGATAAAGAAACCTTGAGGATATGTCATGATCTCCACAAGAATGATCTCTTATCTACTATAAAATGGCTCTAATCTGGGAGAGAAAGGGACACAGGCTCCATCAGAGACTTACAGAAGACGAACCGACTACCGGAGATTATTATTTTTCATTCTCCATTCCCCCTCTCAAAGCTTGTATCTCCATTCTCCATACCTTTGAATCAATAAAATACTCGGCAACTGAAGCCATTGAAGAGTGGACGTAGGTCGAATTGACTGAACCACTATAAATTGTGTCTTCTCTAATTTTTTCGTTGATTTCATTGCATTTATTATCTATACTTGACAGGTGGTGTGCAAAACCATTTTTATGCATCATCAAGAATCAAAAGTGGACCGGCCTCCAAATTTTAAGAGGTGTTGAAATATTTGTATTAAAGTACATGTCTAATACGGTTAAGTCATTAGTCTCATAATCCTAAATATATTGTGCCCAAATACACATTTAGAGTTTTTCGTATTTTCCTTTTACGTAATTGTCCTTTCTTTAAATCATGCATATTTGATTTGGTAGTTTATTTTTAGAGTAATGCTATTGGGACTTAAAAATCTGACATAATTTATTAACTTAATGATGTGGTTTTATTGGAACCATTGGATTAATACCAAGTTCCAATGTTTGATGGAGCCCACAGTCAATCCAAAGATCACAGTGAAGTCATATCATTATCTCAGCAAATTATGTCAGATTTTTAGATCCCAATAGCAATACTCTTATTTTTATTGTTTTTGAACTATTATATTAAGATTATGGTTTCCTAAATTTATGGATTAAAATCCTATTAGAATTTTAAATGATATTCTCATAATCCTTTATATCCAACTTATTTTCTTTCTCTTGTTAACCATTGACGATGTTCTTCTTCTCCAAGCAGTCTCCTATTTTTCTATTCTCCAACACGCCATTATTTCAACTATGTGTTCATAAACGTCAATGAATCCGTGCTGGTTAACGTGAAGATCGGATTACGTGGTAAACAAAGTCTCAAAACTTTATTCAATTTTCACACAAAAAATCATAATACCATGTTCGTAGTTTTGCTTGTAGAATAAATCGTTTGCTTCATGTTCTCGGTATTGTACTGTTCTAGTATAATTTTCATTCATATCGTTATAACCTCATATAATTACTATAATATGATATGACAATTCTGTTTTTGATTTGTTCGTCTATTCATGTTTGTGATTGTATATTTCGTTTCATGTAATTGTTTCTATTGTCATTTTTTTTTCAGGTTTATGATTACAATGTTATTTTTCTTGTTTTGGTATCAGCACATGAATCTTACCATTTCATTGTGGTTCTAATATTGTTTTTTTTCACAATTTCGCTATTGAATGATTTGAATATTGTTTTGAATTGTATGAAGTAGTAAGTATCTAATGTAAAGAATTCACATTTAGTGTTCATGTCTCATTTTGATGTCCATGTTTTCCTAATATTATTTCCTATATTTTTAACCACATTCATTTATATTATTTTCGACAGGAGTTCAATGGAGGATACGGTGTTGCTGTTTTGCAGAGTCACCGTGTTCCGTCACATTATGATATGCATACAAATCTGCATATGCAATTGTAGTGTTCAAGTCGCTCAACGATGTCATACTTTGTTATCACACTATTAAACCAAATGAATGTGTTGGGGGGGGGGGGGTATGTTTGTGGGGTGTGTGTGTGATCTTAGTGTCCAAACCACTGAACCAATGATGTTATACTGTGTCATCACACTATTAAATCAAAGGATGTGCACATTTATAATCGTAGTGGTCAAACTCTGAAACAATAATCTTTTAATCTATTGTCACATTATTGAAATAAAAGAATGTTTGTGTAATTGTCGTATTTAAGCGCTCAGCCAATGGTGTCATACTCCGTTATTAAACCAAATGAATGTGTGTGTAATCGTAGTGTCCAAGTCATTGCACCAATGATATCTTTGCATCTGAAAAAATTTACCAAAACCCCTTGTCACACTATAAATTCGTATGTCAAAATAAACAAAATTGTGACAACAAAGGGTTACTCAAATAAAACAACACTCTATGAAAGTAATGTGTTCATTGAAAAAGTGACTATAAAAGTGATTTCATATATAATGGATATGTAGGGTGACTCCAAAGTAAAAAAAAAAATCACATATCATACACTATGATTGTCTCTTTCATATAGAAAGTGTGACACCATAGTGTGCCTTAAAAAAAATAATTGTATAGAGTTACTTAAAAAAACCAACACATCAATATCTATGTCTTAAGGAAGCAACACATACTCACAAACATGCCAATTGAACAAGTTATTTCAAAAAAAAAAAAATGCATCTCAAATATTATGGTTGTTCCCTTCATATGGGATGGATAAATAATTTGACACTATAGTGATACTTCAATTCATAGATAGTATGGCTTTATAGACTGACTTCATAATATATATATATATATATATATATATATATATATATATATATATAGTAACACATACATACGTGACCAAATTAAAACTAATGCAAAATCAAAATTCCTTTAGTTTAACTTTTTAAGATAAGATAACTAAAATTCTTTAATTTTAATTTTCAAATTTGAAAAGTTTCTCAAAAAATTTGAAACCGTAGGACTAACCTATGCCTAAAGGCATGACACAATATGAATGGTTTTAAGAGGAATTGTTGGTGGCTATTGGATGAGTCTATTTGAAACTGTCGGATGAATTTATTGAAACTTACCTTGTTTTATATTATAGATATTCTTAAAAATAATAATAATAATTTTTTTTTCCTTTTTGAAGGCATTGTTCTCACTTGTGCCTTTCAATAAGGGGATGAGATTATGGATTTTCTAATTCCATTTAGGCAATGGGCTGCATTATTATGGAGGGTAGTGTAACCATTTTTCCTCATTGGTAGACTTTTTACCAAAATAGTTTCTTTTATGGACTTAAACAGTAATAAATCTAATTAAGTATATTAACCTCCAAAGGATCCTAAAGAAAACTCATGACCCTTCCTAATGAGTTGTCAATGGAACACCTTGTGGTGGGTTGGGCCAACGGGCTAAATGGTACTCTTGCATATGAACATACCAATGATAACCTGGTACATAAAAATTCGAACACCCAAAAAATTCATCCTATTATATCAAATATTAATTTCTCTTTCCTTCAATTTCTTTAATTATATAAATTGAAATTAATTTTTACACATTTTTTTGAAAACGTTTTCTCAAATATAGCAGCTCAATAGAGTATTAACATGTGTACATTAACGCCTATGAACAATATTCAAAATAAAAATTATATTTAACAACAAATTAATCAAAAATAAAATAATTTAACTGGTGATATAAATAGGCAAAATGTTTTTAAGGGTTTGCTACCTTCCCTATTACATAGATAAAGAAAAACAGTTTGCCCTTAAATACCCCGCTGCATGAAGAGTTACTACTCCAAGGGTGTTCCAAAATGCAAGTCCAATTCTAAGATCCATAACAGTTGCAATTTATTTGAAAAAAGAGATTAAGATGTGAGGATTATTTGGACATGTAGCACTCTTGGGGATTAGAACCAACTCGAATACCATTTAATATACTTTTTCTTTAATTTCCTTCTTGGTGGATCATTCACCGCCAATAAATGAGCGATCTATTTGTATATATAAAACATAACAGGTTTCAAAAAGTTTATTTGACGGTTTCAATAGACTCATCTAACTACTACCAACATCCCTCTCAAAATCATTCACATTGAATTTTTTCTCTCTCAAATTCATCACTTTCTCACTTAAGTTGTATTATGACTTCAAGTATAGGTTACCCCTAATTTGTATATAATGAGTTCCACTTAAATGTATGATAGGTGATCCGTCAAAAAAAACTATTTAAAAGAAAATATGTTGATGATGGCCTCAATCTGATTAGAACAAATCTTCAATTCACTCTAGAAAAACTTTCAATCCCAATTTACAGCTTAGTTACAGAGGGACCAAAAGCTCCTACCCTTGCATAGGAGCTGCTTCAAGCATTTGCAACTCACTGCTGAAGATAGGAGGACATTCAGCGACATACTTAAAAATGCCAATGCAAGTACTGTCCAAGATAGGTTGATATTGGATAAAGAACGACAGTTCAGTATACGAGATTTTTGACATCTTAAAGTCCGAAAGAATTAAATATATACGGTCTTATTTCCATATATGAATACATCGTATCTTTGACTGAAATTATTTGTCACAATTGCAGTGACAAACTTTTTGTTGACCTATAGAGGTGACCATGCCATTTTTTGAAGGATTATCGATTGAACAAATCCTTGACCACAAGACAGCTTAAAGTGTATCTTGCACATGGCAATGAATAATTAGGGAAAATGACAGTTGGCATTCCAAAAGATTATAAAATTCTTAATTTACACCCTTCAAGATATATTCGTTCAAATTGCACCGTCAAAGAAATTAATTGGTACCAATGTGATCTCAGCCATAACATCTGTTGTAATTCGTCATATATAGGCATGTGAGATGGACTTGAAAAGGGAAAGCACCATAGTTCAACAAAATTCATCACCTTCATCTCTTGTGATAATCAATTTGACAAAAATTATAACGAACATTATGGCTAGGATTCAAATTGCTACCAATTAATTTCTATAACATCCCAAAGTCTAGGGGATGATAGAGTAATTAAGTTTATATTTTGTGATTGCTGATTAATCTAAATGATTTTAGGTAAACATAATACTACCATTAAATTCAAGATGTCGTAAAACTTTGGAATGGATGTTCGGAGGATGTAGTGGTCTTGAGGGGCAAAATATTAATTTTGGCATATCATGTGTAATTTGTCTTGAGATTTGTAAGAAGTCACTAATATAAATATTTTTAAGTTAAAATAATATTACCACTGGAATTGGGAGGTCCAGAAACCTTAAGATTGGTGATCGATTGAGGTTGTTCTTCGGACAGGTAAAATAATAATTTTGCAATCTTTTTTTGGGTAAATGAATTTGCTATCTTGGGTATTAATTCGACATTAGTTTGAGTGATCTTTTAGATTACTCATAAAAATAAATTTTTTGGCTTAAAATAATATTGGAAATGGATTCAGAACTTCAAAAAACTTTAACGAGCACATTTTAGATAAATTGAAAGGTTTTTGTGTAAAAGTGTAATTTTTCTAAGGACAATGGTCTAACGGAAAGTTAAGGTGCTCGACCAGCTTGTGAAGGCGGTCGACCGACTACCAATTGATTTATTTGATTTAAGGCGGTTCTTTCCACCGCCTTCTCAATTTTCTATACAAATATGTCGTCACCTCAAGAGAGAATGGCCTTGAGATATGTGATAGCATTCTCATCCTATTAGATCTGCTACCTCTTTGCTTGTGAAATCTTCATGTGTTGAGGTATATCACTGTCAATCAATGCATCACTTTATCTGTTACTTGTAGAGCACTGAAACATCAGGACTAATTATTTCTATACCTCCATGAATAACAGAAAAAAGTAAGAGAGATCAAGATATGATGTTATTGGACAAATAAGTTGATGCGGATCGACATAGTCAAACATCTTTCGAAAATCATATACTTCCAAATTAAAGTTACCAAGAATGGAAAGTGAATACTGATACTACATATGAATAAACTTTATTTGTATGATTATGTTTTCCCAGTCATTCTTTGTTTATTTCAGTTGAGTATTTATTTTATATTTCTTCTGCTTAAGTATTTGTTTTGTCATACTTTTGATGTTAGTCTATTTGGTAACTGGGTGTTTATTTTTTTGCCTACACCAACTTGAGTGAAAATGAAAATGGTCCAGCCACTAGACATATCTTAGAGAGATGTTAAGTTATTGTTATATGTATTACAATTTTTTTTTGCGTCAAATAGTGCTCAAAATCATCTCTATATTATTTGAGTATAAGTGTAAGGACAAAATTTCGTGTGTAATATTAACACAAAACATGGTTAAAATTACAATTGTTGAATGATTTACCTTAATTTAATAAAGTAGGGTTGACTCTCTTTTATATGCTTTTCACATTCACTGTTCTTTGATTTTCGAGGGATTTGATGATGACGAGAGTCAGACTTGCGTGTTTCTCGATATTTGATTTAGTGTTTACTTTGGTGGATTTGGTGAAGACAAGAGCTTAATCAACGTGTTCCTCAATCTTCAATTCGGTGATGCTTTGGTAGATTTGTTTAAGACGAGAGTTAGATTGACGTAATTCTTGTTCTTTGATCTTTGATCTTTGACTTGACTTTATCAAATCTTCTCACCGTTCTTTATGTTAAATGGCTTGAAAACGGTTTAGATCTTTGGAAGAAAGACCTTGGTAGTGTTTCTTCTCCTTAAAGATGGATTTGCAATACCTCAGTTAGGAGTAGACTCTGGTGGAGCTTCGCTGCTAATATCTTCCCTCTTCCTTCACTTCTCTTACTCTTCATTTTGGGCCTTCTTTTTGGCCTCCTCTTTGGCTTCTTTTTCTTCTTTTTTTTATTTTGGCCTTTTCCTACACCTCTATTTATAGTGGTAGGAGTCGTTATCCATATAAGTGTATTTTTATCAAAATACCCTTATATAAGCTTTAAGTAGTGGGTTACTCATAAATTTATAGGTTTTAGTTAATTTATCAAATTTAAGTCCAACCCACTTTATCTTTTAAAAGTTTGTTTAATTTGGGGCTATGAAATTTAAGTCCATTTAATTTAATTTAACAAGTCTGATTAATTACATTTGAGCTTGTATTATTTGGATTGTGGAATTTAGATTCAACTCAAGCTCATTTAATTAAATTTTAGACTTGTATTTTTTGGACTTATGAAATTTAGGTCTAACCCAATTCTAATTGATTTGAGCCCAATTATCAACATTAATTTATAAATTTTTTTAATGTCTACAAATGGTCATTCAAGACTTATTTGCATATTTAATATGTTAATGGGTCTTGATTTACTTTTTTGATTTATAGTGAGTTTGATTTAATATAAATTTATTTATATTGTATTTTTTAATATATTTTCCCATAATGATCATGGAATTATAGTCCACCTTAAACTCTAAGAAAGATATAAAATTCAATTTAGTTATTGTTTTCTATGCCTTTACAGATATGGAGTTTTAATCCACCTTAAAGTCAAGATTATAGTTCTCTTTCCATATCCATGTTTAGAGTAATTAAGTTTTTTTTTTTTTTTTTTTTTTTTTATCTTAGCTACGTCAAGCTAGAATGTCTATATATTTAAAGTCATGGGCACTTGAGTTGTTACATTTAGGCAGAGGGTTTTGGTTCGTGTCCTCCACTGGACAACAAAGGTACGTTGGTTTTTGTTTTTGTTTTTGTTTTTTGTTTTTTTGTTACTTGATACTTTGGTATTTTGTCAAAGGTTTGAACGACTGATACTTTATTCAATTCCTTCCTTTGTCTTAGTTTTTTATTTAATTGTTTTTGTTTGCTTCTATTCGCTTTTGTTCTTTCTTCTAGCTTTTATTTTATTTTATTTTTTTTCCTTTTTTTGTTTAATTCATTGTCTAGTTCTTGGTAATCAATTTATTATTTTCATGACAACCATCGTGACCTGATTCTTCTCTATTTTGTTTTATTGTTACTATTATTATTTTTTATTTTTTATGCAATGTGCCATTCGTCTTGTGATTTTTCCATTCTTTTGCTTTTATTGGTTAATATTTTTATTATTCTTTTGTTATTATTTAGTTTGTTTGTTTATTATTAATATATATATATATATATATATATATATATATTTTTTTTTTTTTTTTTGTTTGAAGACTTTAATCAGATGACTTTATTTCAAAACTTTAGTCTGAACAAATTTTTTTTTTATACAATATTCTCTTTAACTTTTGCTGTCATAAGTACACAAAATTGTTTTCTGATGGTCTCGTGATAAACATGTCTTCTTTTGATTTTTTTTTTATTTAATTTTTTTTTTGTGTTTATTTATTATTTATTTATTTATTTTTATGTCATCTAATAGTTTGACGGCCTTGCTTTGACTACAAACACCCTACAGGTATGTTTTTTTTCGTTTCTCTTATTCTATTACTTTTTCTTCTCTTTTATAATCCTTCTTGTCAGGCTACCATATTTTTCATAATTGCCATCATTCAACTTTTTTCCTCGTTTCTAATTATTGTTTCTTGATTTTACATCGGGGTGCAACTCAAGCGGGTTGAGCAGGTTAAATAATCAATCTTAGTTCAATATTAGGTATATAATCTTCAACTCTAACCTTAACCCTAACCCTACCTCGGATTGGAGAACTCAATCCGAGCATTGTCTATGTTTAATTCGGACAGGCTCGGGTTTAATTCGGATTGATGATTTCGGACTAATTTTGGGTTATTTTATGGTTTCAATTCGAATAGAGCCCAAAATAGACTTGTTGTTTTAAACCTAATACATAAATTACATAATATTCACCTAAATTAACAACCAATAACTTTAACCAAGGTTTTAACGAGAGAGACTGAGTGAACGAGAGAGGCAAAGAGAACGAGAAAGACAGAGAACGATAGAACAAAAATAAAAAATCAGTATTAATATTTTATAGATATATAATTTTATTTTTAATTTGTCGGGTTCGGGTTGAACTCGGGTTCACGAGACCTTAACCGAGCCCAACCCAAATTGAATTCGAGTTAGAATTTTTTGACTCAAGTCCAAACCAAGTATTAAATCTCTTATCCAAGTCTTAATTTTTTCGGGTTGGACTTGAGTTGAAATCTAGTTGTCCAACTCAATTTGCACCCTTAATTTTAAATGGCCAGCTTCAAATTTTTTATTGTTTCGCTCACTTTTGTTTTTTTTCTGTGTGTATGTGTGTGCAGAATCTTTACAGGTCTTATTTTGTAGTCATCTTCACTGTACAACTTGTGGATTCACGAGCTCTAATTTTTTTCTCTTTTTTTTAAATGCTATTTTCTTGTTCCTTTTTTTTAATTTTATAATTCTTTGGTCTTGATTAACTAATTTTTTTCAAATCCTTTTGCATCTTAACGGATTCTTTTTTTCTTAAATTCAAGTATCTTAGACCTTAAATCTCTTTGTAAGAATCTTGACAAATTCTTGATTAACTAATTCTTATGAGTGTGATAAAAATTTGCACATTGGCTTATTGATTTCAACGGGCTTTAATTTTTAGTATTCCTATTATTATTTTTTTTTGTTTTTATTTTTTCAGCGTTTGTTTCCTTAGCATTTTGAATTCTACAATTTTCTTGAACTGAAGCCTTGGTCTCTAATTGTGGACCATTCGTTTAAAGTTTGTAAATCCCATAACTTAGTCGTCAAGCATCATATTAGATGATCAAATAGTGTGAAACTCATTAACTTTTTTGTTGCATTTTTAAGGTTACCTACTACAATGTTTTACATATACACGAATGCCTAATGTTTGACTCATAAGAATTTATTAAGATTATTTATTTATTTATGGATGGCTTCTGATGTTTTGTTTAGCACAATAGAGTAAGGATAAAAGATTGATGGGTTATTGATTATCTTAGTTTGAGCTCCTAGGCTCTTGAGATTTAGATAAGGGGAAAAAGGGGGATAATGCATAGAGAATTTGTAGTGGTTCACTAGCTCAAAAGTTCGGCTAATCCACTCTCAAAGGAGTCTCTTATTCCTGAAACTTATATTCATAAAAATGAGATTACAAAGTGTTTGTTCAGGCTACAATTGCTTCCCTTTTCTTATGGGTTTATGCCTTTATAGTTGGTCCTGGGCCTCGCCTTATTTCTGGCATGATCATTGTTTCCTCCTTATAACGATTGCGACTATCATGCAATGATTATGGGATGTGTTGAGGCATTTACGACTCTTCTACCTGGATATAGGTCCATTACAATTTGGGTGGAAGCCAAATGTTTTATGTGCTATCCTCGTGGAGAAGTAGTTGCAGGGATGGAAGGTTTGACCTCAGGCTCCCTGGTCATCCAAGATTGGTTGGGTTTTTGAGTTTGAGAGGCTTATTCTGAGCCGAGTTTCTCGAGCTCAACCTTGAGCATATTTTGGGTATCATTAGCTTCTTTAAAAGTTAGATCAAGGAATACTTTGCAAATTTCAGAATAAATAATGATCAAACATACCTCAAGAAGGGTAGATTACAGATTTCAAAGACTAAGCGCACCTTGGGAAGGGTGGATTGCAGATTTCAAAAAAAGATGGTCCATGTTACAATTTTGAAAGCAGCCTCAAGAATTGAAGATCATATTCTTGTAGTCAAGGAAAATCTCTTCATGACAGTGTGGAATGAAGAATCGAAGAACCAACGGTCCTTGAGCTTATTATTAGTTCCTATAGCAGCTGGAAAGCAGCTCATGATCAATCCTTGCAATGGTTTGAAAGTAGTTTACACCATCAGATTCTTTTGTTTTTGCAATAAGTAGAGTTTGTGATGTGGTAAATTGAAAAATCAAAGGATCCAGCATTGTTTGAGCCCATGATAAATCCTTACGAAAGATTGAAAGTAATCTACACCACCAAATTTCTTTCTTGTAGTAAGTAGATTTCGTGACGTGGCAAATTGAAGAATCAAAGGACTCAGCAATTGTCGATCTCATGATCAATCATTGCGGCAGTTTGAAAGTAGCCTACACTACTAGATTCATTTCTTGTAGTAAGTAGACCTCGTAATGTGGTGGATTAAAAAATCAAAAGACCCAACAGTTTTCAAGCCCATGATCAATCCTTACGGTAGTTTAAAAGTAGCCTACACTATTAGATTTCTTTCTTGCAGTAAGTGGACCTTGTAACGTGGTGCATTGAAGAATCAAAAGGACCCAACAGTTTTCAAGCCTATAATCAATCCTTGCAGCAGTTTCAAAGTACTATAAAACTTCATATCTTTACAATCAATTGATATCCCTTTTTTTGATGAGATGGACTGTAGAATTGAAGAAACAACAGTTCTTAAGCTTGTGACCAATACTTGTAACAATTTGAAAGTAATTCATTGCATCTGGCAATAGTACACAACATGACCAACAGTCCATTAGTCAAACAGACAAGCTTCAGTGTGGCGAGGTGAGGTGAGATTAAGTTGATATTTTTGCATGAATTGGTGATTTCTGTTCCAATTTTGGGTGGCTTCTGTGTTAACTTTGGGCAACTTTTGTGTCAAAGGTGACTTATATTTCCAAGAGTTGATGACTTCTACACCAAATTTGGGTGGCTTCTATGCCAACTTTGCGTGATTTTCGTGTCACGTTTGGGTGACTTCTGTATCAGTTTTAAGTGACTTATGTTTCAAGAGTTGGTGACTCCAGTGCCAATTTTGGGTAACTTCTATGTCACATTTGGATGACTTATATGTCAAGAGTTGGTGACTTCTATGTCTAAGAGTGGGTGACTTCTATGTCAAGGGTTTGTGACTTTTGAGTCAAAAGTTATTGACTTTTGTGTCAACTTTGGGTGACTCTTGTATCAAGAGTTGGTCACTTATATGTCAACTTTAAGTGACTTCCGTGTCAATTTTGGTGACTTCTGTGTCAAGAGTTTGTGACTTCTGCGTCAAGGGTTGTTGACTTTTGTTTAAACTTTAGGTGACTTCTGTGTTAGCCTTAAATGACTTCTGTGACAGCCTTAAGTGACTTCTGTGGTATCCTTAAGTGACTTCTGCAACAACCTTCAGTGACTTCTCTGTCAACCTTAAAATGACTTATGTGTCAACCTTAAGTGACTTCTGTGATAGCCTTAGGAGATTTATGTGATAGCCTTAGGTGACTTTTGTATCATCCTTAAAGTGACTTCTGTGTCAGCCTTATATGACTTTTGTAACAGTTTTATACGACTTTTGTGGTAGCCTTAGGTGACTTCTGCGACAGCCATAGGGAATTTCTATATCAGCCTTAAAGTGACTTATGTTACAACCTTAAGTGACTTCTATGTCAGTCTTAAAGTGATTTCTAAAGCAGCCTAAAGTAATTTCTCTCAATAGGTAGATTGTAGAATCGAATAAACAAAAGTTTTGAACTTCTAACCAATCTCTTGTGATCAATACCTATAGTAATTTCAAAGCATTTTACAATTCCTAAGATGCTGAAAATTAAAGGATCAATATGGTAGTCCGTTGACAAAGTGATGTGCTCTTTCACCTAACTATCTTCAAATATAAGAAATTTGTCAACTAGCAAGTCGAGGAATTTGATGTTTGATAAAGCTCCATCAACTCAAAGTTTTTTTTTTTACTATATAGAGTTTTAACTCATACGAGTCAAGAGTAAAATATATATATATATATATATATATATATATATATATATATATATATATATATATATATATATATATATATATATATATATATATATTTTTTTTTTTTTTTTTATTTTGTCGTACACAATTTTAACTCATATGGGCTATGAATAACATGCAGTTTAGGTTCATACGTCAAGGAGCTCGTGGACCTTTATTTTTTGTTAAGTCGTACACAGTTTTATCTCATACGAGCCAAGAACAACAAATTTTTATTTTTTTTTTTAGGTTGAGCCGTGTACAATTTTAACTCATGCAGGCCAAGAATAACATGCAGCTTAGGTTCGTGCGTAAAAGAGCAATGTTTTCTTTCACGTGTAGAAGTGCTTTAGGATTTTCCCACTAATCAAGTCGATCTTCTTCGAGCCATCTTTAACAGCTATCTTGTATGTGGAAGTTTGCCCCCTCTCTTAAAGTGTAGATGAAGCTGGTTTGAATTCATTTGTTGAGGATGATTCTTGTGATTGTCATTCTTCTGTTATTTGATCAATTGTGACATACTTCACAGAAATGTCTTCTTCCTTGATGTCTGCATTATGCACATTTTTCTACTTTTTGTTATTTCATGAGGGTTATTATTCATTGGAAAAGAAAATTTGGATATTATCATCAACATCCTCAATTGTTTCTGCAAACTTTGAAGTATGATGTCTAAGTTGCCTCCTCCATTTATTGACTTTCTAGAGAGAACTTGGTTCACTTTGGTAAACCAGTTCTCTGAGCCGTGCAAATATAGAAACCTTTTGTGGAGTATCTGAAAAAATAGCTTCTCTACCCAATCGATCAAACACTATTTCCCGGGGTTTAATGAGACTTTTTTTAGATTGATTGAAATTGGAGAAGGAGAATATCCTAAATCAAGTTTGCGTTGTGTAGAAGACTCTCCCTTTATCATTCCTTGCATGACTGTTGATTCATCAACTAGCTTCATTGGCAAAACTAAATCAAGTTTTTCAAACTGGCGTGATTCACCTTTATCATATCCTAAATTTTTGAATAGTTTTTTAACGTGAGGATCAAACTAACCATCATTACGATTTTTTATTTTCTCCACTACTAAAGCTTTTACAAAGCTTTTTAGAGGTGAGTCATAGATTGTCAGTTTTAATAACTGAGTTGTAGAAAATGCTAGATCTTCCTTTAAAAGCTAGACATTATTTTTAGAGAGTTGTTCTTGTCTTTCTCTTAACAATCTATTTTTTGTTATGATGATAGGAAGAACTTTTGAAATAAGTTTTGTCTCAGAGCAAAGCTTGACATCTGCAAAGTGAGATTCTTTTGTTGAAAAAGACTTGATCTTAACAAATACTCGGCTCACTTCTCCATCATGAAAATATTTGAAGCATTAATGAAATGTTTATGGTACAACTTCTGTCTCATGGAGCCAAAGTTGTATCAATAGTAGATCGTAAGATGTTTTAGAAGCAATGACATGGAAGCGAGCATAAGACACCAATTCTTCGATTTTGATTTTGAGATAAATCATACCCATGACACGTTGCCCTCGTTAATTGAAGCCTTGAATCTTCATCTTACTCTTTGACAACTCATCCATGGAGATTCCTAGTTGCTTCATGGTGCAAATTGACATGATGTTGATGGTTGATCCACAGTCAATCAATATACGAGATGTTTTATAATCTCGAATATATCCGCTAACGTAAAGGGGTTTGTTGTGTGGGCGAGACCCTAACTGTAAATCTTCATCATCATTAAAAGAGATTGTTGTCATGTAGTCAATATGACTAACCTGATCGACACCATTTAGAATATTCTCTTTGAATCTTTTCAGGTTGAACAAAACTTGTACCAGGGCTTGACGGGTTTCTTCGAATAATTCAAGTGCCTTGGACAAAGTCAAATTTGATGGCATGTCCTTCAACTTTGCAATCATCTTTTCGTCTTCTAGTACTTTTTTTTGTGCACTTTTTGGTACTTGAACATTTATTTGATGAAGTATTTGTCATGCATTTGGCTTCATAAGCACTAATCACAAAAGAGGTGACTAGTTCTCTTGCAAAGAATTGGTTGAGAAATTACTTCAACAAAGTTACAGGTATGCAAGAAGACAATTTATAGTCTTCATCTTTAATAGTTGATAGCTGAGAAGGAACTTTTATTTTTGTCCAGCGTCTTCAATTTCGGCGAGAATGAGATCGCCTCTTTCTTTTGGGGTGTACTATCTTATCAGAAAAATGAGACAAATGTTGCATCTTATGGCATCTACAAGGCTTCACCTTAGTCCATTCCCCCTGATCTTTTTCTATAACTTTAGAATCATCCAAAGAAGGCCACCCATTTGGTTTGAGTTCCAAGATTGGTGCCCCCAGCATGAGTTTTGTGTCGACTGGTAGATTAGATGACTTGATATTAGCACTTGAAGTTTGGTATTTATTCTTTTTGCTGATGAAAGTTGACCAACCATATCTGGTCTCATCTTCCGAATCAGTCGATGATGTCCAAACATCTAGATTATTTGTCATTAGCTCATATAGCGTTGGAATATTGAGGTTTTTGTGCCTCTACATACCTTGGTATGCATAAACTGTAGTCACCTTATCATCAACAATGAATTGCACTTGCACAGCTCCATCAGGAAGGGAAATGGTGAGTTCCTTTTCTTTAATTGTTGATGTTTTTTCTATGGAGGTGGAAAAATTCGATAATTGTGATGGTTCCTTAAAATGTACAAAAGGCGACGATTGTACTCCTTTATTTGGTATAGGGCCAAAAAATTTAAAAGTGACCAATGTCACATTTTCAGTTGATGTGTCTGGAATCGAGTTTAATATTCTTCTCATTCAATAGATAAAGAATCTCTTCCTTCAAAATAAAGCATTTTTCAAGGTAATGGCTAACAATACGATGATATTTGTAATATTTTGGATTATCAACCGTTCATATTTCTTCTGGTCATTTAGGCATTAGGAGCTCGATAAGCTTTAATTCGAGCAACTGATCAAAGATATCAGAAACTTCAGCATCAGAGAAAGGATAGTTCTTCTCTTCAAGTTCTTTTAAACTCAGTTTTGTCTTCTATTAGACCTGATATTGACTAAACTTAGCATTGAAGTTTGTAATTGACCTTTTATTAGAAATATTTATTAGTGAAGTGGCAATTGTCATAACTTTATTAACTGTGAAAGGTTTTACATTTTTATTTTCATGATGATCACTTATCAAGTGACTTTCATGTCTGGCGATTTAGATCTCCAAGTCATAGACTCGTGTTGTAAGTTCTTTGAAAGTATGGGACATATTTCCCTTGAGGCTGTAGAGTAATCCCCAATACATAGGGATGTCCATGGATCGAAGCTAGGGTGGGGGTATAATCTTCATCCCCATACTCGCTTAAAAAAACTTCGTTCATCCCTGGTCCACCCCCGTTAACGGGTATAATTTTTATCCTCATTCTCGTCCGTGGGTAAATTTCTAATTCTCGTTCCCGCTTCCCCGTACCTGCCCAAATCTAAGTCCAAGTTCAAGCCAACATAATCCAAAACAATAAATAAATTCAACAATTTAAATAATCCAACAATATTCTAAATAATCTAACATAATCTAATACAACATAATATAGCATAACATAACACAAACAACGTAGTATAATGGAGAAACTTTTTTTCTGCCATGTAACTTCACACCTGTAATTTAATAAAAATAAATAAAACACAAAACTATAATAATTGCATAAAAATATTTTATATTTACTAATAAAATTGATTGGTTAAAATTAAAAAATTATCAAATCAATCATCTTTTAACACCATCGGTGGTGGTAGAATCTACTTCTTCAACATCATTTTTCTATATCATTAAAAAAATATTAGATTCTTCCAAAGAGAAATTTTCAACAAAACAATATACCTCATCATCAATATTAAGATCATCTAATAATGTGTAGCTCTTCAGACCCGTCAAAGTAGATGAACTTAACAAAAAAATAATAATGCAATAGTCATATTTTATCCCCCCCCCCTCCTCCGAAAAAAAAATTATGATGCACAAAAAAATAATATTTCATTACCTCGTTTTCAGCACATAACCAACTTTGAGAGTACATTAAAGCCTCTACTGTAGTTAGAAGAAGTCTATTGCAATGTGAACTGATCACCCTCCACTTGTGCCAAAAGCAGATTCCAAGGCAACGGTAGAAACAGGAATAGCAAAAAGATCATTAGCAATCATTTGAAGCAAGGGATACTTGAGACCCCTTATCTCCAAAAAGATAGTATATTAAAATCTGAAGTTTTTGGCATCATACCATCTTCTAAGTAACGATCCAACTCAGACCTCCCACGTGTTTTTTTTATGTGTCTTGTTTGTATAAACTTATCAAAATCAGAGAGATCATCAATTAATGGGCATTTGGAAAGGAAGTTGGTTGCTTTCACCAGGTGTTGCAGAAGTTTTAGGAGTTGACATATTATTTCTCACTTCTTCTCCTTCCATTGCTTGTAATCAACTACATGTAAAAATCAACTAAGTACAAACCAAACTATAAAAAAACGAATCTACACTCATTATGTCACTTTGGTCCCTCAAATCAGTTTGGTCCTTCAAGTTTAAATTTGTGTTACTTTAGTCTCTAAAGTTTGTAAAGAATACGTCTCAAGTGTGATCTCATGAGATACACATGACAATCTCTATTAATATATTACAGCTACTATTTTCTATTGGACATAGTTCTAATTATATAGTTAACTACATATATAGTACCAGTAAGAAACCAGAAGTCCAAAACATCAAAAAGCCAACCTTCAATTAAATTAGAAAAAGATCACATCAACATTGAAACAAGGGCTCAAAATTTCATGACAGAATTCTAAGGAAAAAAACATGTGTGCAACAACACTAACACTGATTTATATTTAACAGATTAAAAATATGTTTGCATCTGACCATGACATGTTAAGGTTTTCATCAAATGTAGATTAAGTATAGGTGTAGTAATAAAAAAGTTTAGACACTATCCGCTGAAATGAATTCAATACTCTATAGTCAATCAAGCAATCAAACCCCATCTTTATAAGAAAGAAACAATGCACTTTTTGATAATGCAATTAACCTAGGACTCATTACTAAGATAGAGGAGTGAGATCCCAAAATGAATTTATGCCCCTAAATATTTTTAAAAAAAAAAAAAATCTAGCGAACAGAGTAAAGACTTAAGTAATAAACTCTTCCAATCTCAGCTAATCTTAAAAAAAAAAAAAGGCATGCAATTAAAGTTTCAAAAAAACCCAATCAACAACAATGAAAGTTGTAATCTTTTTCTTTTGCAAATATTATAATGGAAGAATAGAACTTGAAACAGAAGCTTAAACAAATCCCACATAAAATGATCACCCATTAAAGTCAAGTATTATCAAACCCCTCCATAATTAAAACACTATGAAAACTTCAACAAGTGACAAAAATAGATAGTTATATATGTAACACCCTACATTTTCTTTTATATATGTATATAGATATATAGTAAATAATTGTGATAAAAATGTGGATATGTGTAGTGATGTGTGTTTGAATTTGGTAGATTGAAAAAGTAGAGATTTAAAATGTTAGTGGAAATAATACTTGAAATTTGGTTTTAATAAGTGAAAATATGAAATTTTAGGTCCTAGAACTTGTATTAAATAGGTTTGGTGTATAAATATGTGTTGGAGAGGTTTGGGATGGATTTGGTTCACTTAGGAATGGATTAGAAATGGAAAAAGGATGAAACAGGACGTGAACAGTGTACTAACTGCAACTTCAAGCGCGATTTCGACCTTGATGCAGTCAATATCTCTCAAAACTCAAAACATAAAAGTTGTAGATATTTTTCTTATCATTTTATAGCATCCTGAATCATCTCAATCAAATCTTGGATTAGAGAGTTATGCCCAGATAACGAAGTTATGTCAAAATAGCCCAATTAGCTTGAACAGTGCACTGGCTGCAACTTCAAGTCCGATTTAGACCCTGATGCAGTCAATATCTCTCACAACTCAAAACATGAAAGTTTTAGAACTCTTTTTTATAATTCCATGGCATCTTGAATCATCTCAATCAGAGCTCGGATGAGAGAGTTATGTCCAGATAATGAAGCAATGTCAAAACAGTCCAATTAGCTTCGTTTTGCATTTAACGTCTTCATTTGCATCCTAAATCAAAATATAAGACTAATGAGTACATTTAGGCTTCAAATACGTATAAATACTTTAAGAAACACTCTTTATCACCTTTTATTTGCAAACAACGCAAAATTTCATTAATAACCAGTTCGGATGGGTAAAATAGAAACTTTAGTGTTTCGAGTGTACGTTGACTTTGGTTTTGAGATAAATCATAAAAATAAATATTTTTAGGTTAAAATAACATGAAAAATGAATCCAGAACGTCGAAAAATCTTAGGGTAGTCATATGGTTCAAATTGGAGATTCTTAGTGACAAAACCGTAATTTTGGAGAAAATCAAAAGAGGCTGTGAACAGTGAATTCGGGGCTGAGGTGTTTTAAACCCCATTCTCATCTCATTTTTCCTCATTTCTTTCACTCCACTCTCACCCCACACTTCTTGGAATCCTAGAGAGCATTAGAGAGGAAGAAAGGAAGGGAAAAACAAGAGATTTAAGGGTAGATTCAAGATCAAAGTTCAAGTTTTTCTTACAAACTAAGGATTCAAGGGAAGGGTTTTCTCTCATTCACTTACATTGAGGCTAGGGTATTTATATATGTATGTTTTGGCTATCAATGGTATATATATGCTATGCAATCATCTTCTCTTAGGCTTTTTGCAAGGATTACATGTTTTGAACAAAATAAGGTTTAATACCCATGAAATCTCCTTTCGAGTTTTAAAACCCTAATTTTTGGAGAGTGATGTATTTTCTTCCTAAATGCTTTTTTTATTATGGATTTCGAAACCTTAGTGCTTTGTGTTGGGTAGAAAAATGATATTATTGTGATCTCGTGTATTTTCTTAGTTGGTTGTGGAATTGTTACATGATATATTTTGGGAATTTTGGATAGATGCTTGTAAATTGAGATAAATGTTGGAATTATATGTTTGGTTGGGTTGTTTGTGATGCACATGAGTAAGAGGTTCCTTGTAAGGATGCTCACCCCTTCCCAAGAGGTTCCCGGTAAGGATGCTTGGAAAACAATGTAGTGATTGGTGAGAGGTTCCATACAAGAATGATGGTCCATTCTCAAGAGATTTCCGGTAAGGATGCTTGAAAATCAAAGGTGACCTAAAGGAGGTGGAGGTTACCACAAAGTATGCCACCTACCGAAAGAATTGTTGGGAATTGGTTATGACAATTAATGGCTATTATTTGTATGTGGTGCTCGTTTATTCATTTGAGTAATATTTTTAAATAAACTTGAGATCCTTTTTTAAATGTCACTGCTTTATTTCAAATCATGTATCTATGTTATGTTAAAATTGAGATTGACCGTGTTAAATGCTTTTCTAAACCTTGTATGGGTTTAAGAGAATTTTTCTACAGAGCTTCGTGCTCACCCCCTGTCGCTAACATTTTTCAGATTACTCGTTTGAGGAGGAGGACGTAAGGGTCAAGGAGCCCGCTAGTTGGGAGACTCCACTGGACGGGAGTGTGGATCCCTAGGTGGACGTATAGAGCGACCTCATTTCCTTTTGTACTAGACTAGAACATTCTTTTAGAACATTGTGTAGTCTAGCTTCTTTTGTTTATTCCGCTGCACTTCGTTAATTAATTTTTGAGATGTAATAGTCATGACTTGAGCTTATTCTTTTGGATAATGTTGTAAATATTCGTGGATGACAAATGAAGTCTTGTTTCTTAAGAGATTATATTAGCGCACTCATGATATGAATGATTTTAGAATGTAATGTCGTCCAGGGTATGTTTTGGACCATTACAATATATCAAACGTATAAACGAATTGTTCTAACCCAACAAAAACACAAATATAAAGAAACCCTATTCAGAGATTTGAACATTTGTATAACTAAATTAATGAAACCATCATTGGGAGAGGAGGAAAAAAAAATTAATACCCATAATTACCTTTTACCACAAAGTCCATAAAATAAATTACCCATAGTGTAGTATAAAAAATTACCTCAGAACCACATCCTGTAACCACCTCTCCTCAAGAGCCCTTTATGGATTGAATCATTCTACGGTACCTCCAGTACCAATAACTCATAATCATGAAAATTCAGTCATAGACTGGCACTGGCAAAGACAAAAAAGAAGCAGAACAAGAACAAGAAAAGAAAACTAGATTTCCACAGGCATTAATAATGTTACCAGATCTGAGAGAGAGAAAGATCTGATACCAGTCAGCGTTGAGTAGGAACACAGCAGCAATCGACATTGAGCAGTCGACGTTGAGCGGAGTTGAGCAGAGATAGAGGTGTAGTTGACGTTAAGCAGTCAACGTTGAGCAGAGATGGAGGCGGCTCAGGTGGGTGGCTGATAGAGATTATAGGAGAAGAGTAATTTAGGGCAAGAGCCTTAGGGCTTTAAGTTTTAACTTAGTGTATATATATTTAACATGTATAGTGGGGATAGGGCGAGACGGGAGTAAGGGTAAGTTTATCCCCACACGAGTTTATATAGGTATCCTCGTATATGTCCACCGTCTAATACGTATAGTCCATCAACGGTCCAAACGGAACAGGTTTAGACGAATACCTGTTTCTCCCTAATCCACTGTCATCCCTACCAATGCATGCTTTGGACACACATATCAATCAAAAAACTTTCACTAATACGCACCTTGCAGTTGAGAAACAAGACTCCTCCAACGCTCAATATAATCGATGATGGATTGATCTTTGCTTTGTTTGGCCCCTGCAAGTTCTGTAAGACTTACCATACATCGGGTGCTGTAGAAACGAGTGAGGAACTCTTGTTCAAGTTGGTCCCAACTGCCAACAGTTCTGGCTGTAAGATCTGTGTATCAATCGAACGCATGGACGAATTGTTTCACCATCAAATCGCCATAAATGTCAGCGTTATTTGCAAGTTTTAATGAAATGTGCAACATATTGTTTTGGGTTACCTTTTCCATCAAATTGTTGGAACTTCGAGGGTTGGTAATCCATAGGCATTTGCATCTCATCAATTCTTTGGCTATATGGCTTGGCATATATCAACGAAGATTGCTGAACTCCTCTATATTGGGCTCAAATCGTATCTATAATCATATGTTGGAGTTGTTGGACAGAGAGTGCAACAACAAAAATCTGAGAGGAATCTCGCAAGAAATTTTGCTTCACAACTCAATCATACTGCTCTTGCTTTTGTTGATTTTCTAAAGACTTGATATTTTCTGGAGTGTTGGTACCAGATGGATTTGGAGTTTCTTGACGGCTTCCTTTTGAAGGTTCTTGTAATTCGAGTCGATTCATTAGTGAGTTTGGTCAACATATCTTTACCTTCAAGATCTTTGGTCAATCTTTGATCATAGTAGTGAGTTGTTGAAAATGTTTTCCAAATGAAATAAATTCCATCATCATCACAGGCATAGGCGTATCAGAGGCCAAGGAAGAATCGCCCCACTTCTGGTTAGGAGAAGTCTCAGAGTAAGATTCAGTTCTCGAGCTTGTGCTGGAGTGTGTGTCGGGCAACAAATCGTCTATTTCTTTTTCTAGATCGATAGAAGAATGGGCAAGTGGTCTTTTTTTTTTCTTGGAAGAGCCTTCCTTTTTTTTTGCCTAGAGCAATGCTCCATTGGTGGCAAGAGTTGAGATTTGTCTGCCTTTGTTCAAGCGTGAGTTGTTGGAATTGAAACATCAATTAGGTCTATTATAACTTGTCAGTGGGAGGAATCATGATGTCTTTGGTTGTCATTGCTGTCAGGCTTTTTGACTTGAGAGATGAAAGGGAAAAAGTATCCCACCGGACATGCCAAAATTTGTAACGATAAAATTTTTCTTGTAATATTAACACAAAACAAGGTCAAAATTATAGTTATTGAATGATTTAACTTAATTTAATAAAGTGTTGTTGACTTTCTTCGGCGTGCTTCTCACGTGCACTGTCCTCTGATTCTTAGTAGATTTGATGATGACGAGGGTCAGACCTACATGTTTCTCGATATTTGATTTAGTATTGACTTTGGTGGATTTGATGAAAAAAAGGGCTTGATAAGTGTGTTCCTCAATCTTCAATTTTGTGATGCTTTGGTAGATTTGCTGAAGACGACAGTCAGATTGACGTAGTTCTTGTTCTTTGATCTTCGACTTGACTTTGTCAAATCTTCTCACCATTCTTTATTTTGAATGACTTGAAAACAATTTGGATCTCCTTAAAAAGGACCTTGGCGGTGTTTCTTCTCCTTAGAGATAGATTTGCAAGACCTCAGTTGAGGGTAGACTCTGGTCGAACTTCACTGCTAATCTTTCCTTCTTCTCCTGAGATGGACTCAGGTAGAGCTTTTTTGATCTTCCCTCCTCTTTGGTTTCACTTGTTCTTCCTGCTTGGCCTTCTCTTTGGCTTCTTCTTTTTGGCCTCTTCTTTGGCTTTTTTTTTCTTCTTTTTTTTTCTTGGCATTCCCCTACACTTCTATTTATAGTAGTTGGAGTAGTTCCCCTACACCTTATGTGGGCTTTAGGTAGTGGGTTACTTATAAATTTATAGGTTTTAGTTAATTTATAGAATTTAAATCCAACCCACTTTATCTTTTAAAAATTTGTTTAATTTGGACCTATGGAATTTAAGTCTATTTAATTTAATTTAACAAGCTTAATTAATTACGTTTGAGTTTATATTATTTGGAGTGTGGAATTTCGGTCCAACTCAAGCTATTTAATTAAATTTCAGACTTGTATTATTTGGACTTATGAAATTTAGGTCCAACCCAATTCTAATTGATTTGAGCCCAATTATAAACATTAATTTGTTGAGTTTTTTAATGTCTACAATAAGCATGATATTGTTGGTCGCATGCTTTTTTACTTCCACAAAAAATGCAAGTGAATTTGCCTCTACCATTGATCAAAAAAAAAAAATTTACCTCTTCGTTTTATTTTATGTGCTATAGGAAATTAAGGGCGGTAGTGGACCGGTGTAAAATTGGATAATAACATGGTTTTGGAGATGGATATTTATTACATCTAAGCACTCAAGCAAAATGGTGAGGTTTGAGATGTGTTATTAATAAGATGATAAACCAAGCCGCAATTTTACTGTGCAATTATTTATTCTCAGAGTTGTTCATGTGTAACACACATGTGCAACTAATAATATAATGAAACTCTTAGTTCATAAAACAGTGAAAAATTAGCCCACCATCTACCATTGCCACCAACCATCACTCAAAATAGTGAAAAACTAACTCATTATCCACCATTGCCATCAATCACTTCCAAATACCACCCAAAACAGTGAAAAACTAGTCAACTATCATCCAAAGCAATGAAAAACTAACCAATCAACACCACCCCACCATCTCTACCAAACACCTCCACCAGCCAAAAACCATCGCCATCGCCACCATCACCGCCACCAGCCAAAACCCACTCCCACCACGCACCACCCAAAATAATAAAACCTAATGAACTCAAAAATATTTTAAAAATATAAATAGTGAACTTTAATACAATAAAACTTGTACTTAACAAAATTTTCACAAATAGTGAACTTTAATATAATGAAACTTTTAATAAAATGAAACCTATAATGAAAAATTTTCACAAAGAGTAAAATTTAATAGAATGAAACACCTTGTTTAATGTCCAAAATTTTCACAAATAGTAAAATGTAATAAAATGAAACTCATAGTTCACTATCCAAAATTTTCACAAATAGTGAATTACAAAAATATTAAAAATTTAAATTGAGAAACATATATCAAAATCGACAAACTCGAAAATATTAAAAAAAAACTAGTGAACTCCAAATCTAATGAACTTTAGTATAATAAAACTCATAGTTCACAAAATTTTCAATTTCAAAATTGAGTGTTTCAATTATGATGAAATAAATCAGGTCATTTTCACTGTTTACCTATTTTACTTGATATTGAAATAGGAGTTATGGTATTTCATCTTTCTACATGATACTTTGCAAAAAAGATTTTTCTTGACCTACCTTACCCGATTAAATGTATTATTTCTACATGAATTCTGTCGAAAGCAATCAGGTAAGAAGTCAGATAGGAAATCAAGTAAACACAATATTTTTTAATTATTGATTTTTGAATTATTTTAACAATTCAATTAAGTAACTTGCATCAATTAACTAATACAATAATGTTAAAAATATTAAAAAAATTAAAAATTTAACACATTAACAATGTTTCTGGTGTATGAATTTTCCACACATTAACGGTGTTAAAATGTTAAAAATTTAACACACATATATACACGATCTAATGGTTACTAATCAAATAAGAAAAAAATAAATATAAAAGCTTACCAAATTAGGTTTTTAACTAAAAAGGTAATTTTAATGTGATATTAATTGTAATCTTTATTATATTAAGATAGTATATTTAATCTTTTTCAAATCAAATCTTGGCAAACCGTTCAACCAATGAACTGGAATGGATCATACTTCATACAACCTTTTGAAATGCATCTAAATTATACTACACCCTGGTTTAACTATCTTTTATCATGGATATAATTTTTTTGATCCAATCAGTATAAATATTTGTATCCTATATTTTTATGAGCACATGCTATTTTTTTCTTTTGAAGTTATATCTGCTCACATATGTCCAATGCGAAGCCTACGAATGAAAGATTATACATCTTATATCTAGGGATGATAGTAGACCGGAGAAAAATAAGTATTTATCCAAATTCACCCCGTTTGGACCAAGGATAAACTATATGTATTGGACGGTGGACGTATACGGGGATGAAGACGGGGATTGACTTACCCTTACCCTCGCCCGTCCCCGCCCTGCTCGTCCCGCCTCCACTATCCATTAAATATCTATATATATAAAATATTTTAAAGGCATAACTAAACATATTTACTGTAACTATCAATTTTGAAATATGGTAATCAAATTAATAAGTGACATTACTAATGTGATAATCTTATCAATTTTTTTTCCTAATTTTTTTTTCCTATGTGTGGCTCACTGATTGAAACTGTTAGGAGTTTGGATTGACCATACTCTAAAATCATATAAGAGAGAGTAAGATAGTTTTGCATTCATCGTTGGTAGAATTATTGAATTAGCGAAATTTTAATTTTTCATCTTTTAACACTTTTATGTTTTTAAAATATGAATTATATAACAAAAATTCCTTCCAAAAAACTTCAAGTGTAGTGCTATTGTTTTTCTTGGTTCAATTTTATTTTTCTTTTTTT
>CAUOFW020001900.1:0-64786 GCA_963454935.2 Ilex paraguariensis
CATGCCTCCCAAGCAAAACCAATACCATGGCCAAGGGCAAGCATCTAGCTCTCAATACCCCCGGACCAATCCACAAGGGTATATTTGTCAAACCCACCACCACAGGAATTTTTCACCAAATCCACCATCCACAAAGTTTTCCAAGGACCGTCCAAATCCATCCACATACCAAACCTTCACAAAAGGAATTTGGAGGATATGGTCCATTCCTTCATTCAAAGCCAAAACCGCCATCAATAACCAAAATGCCACAGCCATCAATGATGTAAGAGCCCAACTCACAAAGTTGACAAACTCCATAGGGGCATCTCAACAAGAAAAGGGGAAGTTCCCCGCTCAACCACAAGAGAACCCTAGGGGTAACACCTTGTTGAGTCATCGGAACCTTCGAAAGAGAGTTGCGAGCAACTCAAAGCTGTCACCACCCTCCGCAGTGGCAAAGAAATTGAAAAACCATTTTGCCAACGGTCCACCCCAAGACCACATTGCCAAAAGAAAAAAGATCTTTGGTGACGCCGACAAGAGTGAGGTGCGTGAAAAGAAAGAAGACAGAGAGGTTGTTGAGAAAGGAAAATTAATTGATGATTGTGTGTTTATTCCTCCCATGCCTGCCCCTTCCCAAGTCGTTTGAAGCCACCTGTCAAGGTGGCTAATTATGCTGATATTTTGGAAATGTTTAAGCAGGTGAAGATTAACATTCCCACTCCTCGACGCCATCAAGCAAATAAATTCCATCATGTGCTAAGATTTTGAAGGACTTATGCACGGTGAAGAGGAAAACTGAATGTCCCAAGAAAGCATTCCTCACCGAGCAAGTGAGCTCAATTTTGAGGACTAACACTCCTCCCAAATTCAAAGACCCCGGTTGTCAACCATAGCCATCACCATTGGAAATTATCGAGTGGAGCAAGCACTCCTCGATTTGGGGGCAAGTGTGAATCTTCTTCCCTACTCGGTGTACCAACAGCTGCAGCTTAGGAGTTGAAGCCCACCTCAATCACACTTCAATTGGCGGATCGTAGTATCCGTACACCAAGGGGAGTAGTTGAGGATGTCTTAGTTCAAATTGATAAATTTTACTTCCCTGTCGATTTCATTGTGCTTGATACACATCTGTTGCAAACCTTAGCTCCCAAATTCCCGTAATACTTGGAAGACCCTTCCTTGCTACATCTAATGCCGTGATAAATTGCAGGAACGGTCTAATGAAGTTGGCATTTGGGAATATGACAATGGAGCACAATGTATTCAACTTGGCAAAGCAACGGGTGATGATGAGAAGTAAGTGAGGTCAATAGAATCGACACTTTGGTTGAGGAGCACTTGGAGCTGGAGGGGATATTGAAATTAAGGAAGAAGGAATTGTGGATCTTGAGAATTATGATGAGCAAGAGGAGGTAAAAGATTTGAAAGGGATGGAAAGGTGGATCCCTACATTCAAAGAGTTACCCCATCGAGAAAAGAAATTTTTTCGTCGGATGAACAAAAGCCCAACTTGGAGTTGAAGCCCTTGCCAACCCCATTTGAAGTACGCCTATCTTGGGGAAGGTGAAACATTTTCGGTGGTCATTAGCTCTACATTAAACATGGAACAAGAAAAAAAGAACTCTTGGAGGTGTTGAGAAAACATAAAGGAGCAATTGGGTGGACCATTGCGGATATCAAGGGGATAAGCCCTCTCATTTGCACCCACCGCATATATCTTGAGGAGGATTCCAAACCTTCCTGACAACCACAAAGGCGGTTGAATCCCATCATGAAGGAGGTGGTAAGGGATGAGGTTCTAAAATACTTGATGTGGGGATCATTTTTTCCAATTGCCGATAGTAAGTGGGTTAGCCCCACGCAAGTAGTACCTAAGAAATCCGGAGTTACGGTGGTTGAGAATGATGAGAATGAGCTTATTCCTACAAGAGTAATCACCGGATGGAGGGTGTGCATTGATTACCGAAAGTTGAACGCTTGCACAAGGAAAGGACCACTTTCCATTGCCATTCCTCGATCAAGTTCTAGAAACGAGTAGCGGGGCATCTATTCTACTATTTTTTTAGATGGATACTCCGGCTACAATCAGATTGAGATTGCTTTGAAGGATCAAGAGAAGACCACTTTCACATGCCCCTATGGTACCTTTGCCTACCGCCGCATGCCATTTGGACTGTGCAATGCTCGGGGACTTTCAACGCTGTATGATGGAAATTTCAGTGACATGGGGAAAAGATAGTGGAGGTCTTTATGGAAGACTTTTCGGGTTTGGGGATTCATTCGAGGGATGTTTGGCAAACTTGGAGTGGAGAAAGTTCTAACAAGATGTGAGGAGAAGAATCTAGTCTTGAATTGAGAAAAAGTGTCACTTTATGGTGACAGAAGGAATTGTGCTTGGCCATATAGTTTCGGCCAAGGGGTATTGAAGTCGATAAATCCAAGGTGGAGGCCATCTCCAACCTCCCTACGCCAAGAGCCATCAAAGGCATCAAGACATTTTTGGGCCATGCAGGTTTTTATCGTCAATTCATAAAGAATTTCAGTGCATTGGCCGACCTTGACCAAACTGCTGTCTAAGGAGGTCCCATTTGAGTGGTCGGATGATTGTGAGACATCCTTTAAAAAACTTAAAAGCATGCTAGTCACACCTCCGATCATGCAACCACTCAATTGGGATCTACCTTTGAGCTCATGTGCGCCGCAAGTGATTACGTGGTCGGCACTTATATCATTGGTTCGCCTATTGTTGTCTTTACTGATCACTCTGCTTTAAAGTATTTGTTGTCTAAGTAAGATGCAAAATGAAGACTCATTAGATGGATACTCCTCCTACAAGAATTCGACTTGACGATCAAGGACAAGAAAGGAGTTGAGAACGTGGTGGCGGATCATTTATCCCGGGTTGTGGTGTAAGAGGCCGATGAGCACATTCCTATCCCTGACTTTTTTCCTGATGAGCATTTGCTGTCAATTCACTCTGTTGTCCTTGGTATGCTGATATATGTAACTATCTTGTAACAGGACAGACACCACCGCAATGGAGCCCAGAAGATCGAACACGATTTATGGCATATGTGAAGTACTTCTACTTCGACAACTCATATTTGTTCAAGTATTGCCCCGACCAAATCATGAGGAGATGTGTACCTAAAAATGAACAGTGGGACGTCCTTGCATTTTGCCATTCACAAGCTTGCGGTGGACATTTCTCAGCGAAAAGACTTCAGCCAAAATTTTTTAATCAGGTTTTTACTGGCTCTCTCTTATCAAAGATTGTGTTTCATTTTGTAAGGGATGCGACAAATGCCAACAGTTGGGTAGTGTGACCCAAAGAAACATGATGCCCCTTTCACCAATACTTGTCATAGAAATATTCGACTGTTGGGGCATCGACTTCATGAGTCCTTTCCCTATGTCATTTGGTTATTTGTACATCCTCCTGGCAGTGGACTATGTGTCCAAATGGGTGGAGGCTATCCCGACCAAGACTAATGACCACCGGGTCATAATCAAGTTTCTCAAGGGGAACATCTTTTCGAGGTTTGGGATGCCTCGTTTAATAATAAGTGATGGTGGATCACATTTCTGTAATAGGCCATTTGTATCTCTAATGTTCAAATATGACGTCACTCACAAAGTATCAACTGCCTATCACCCACAAACAAATGGCCAAGTCGAGCTAGCCAATAGGGAGATCAAGAACATTCTTGAAAAAATGGTTAACCCAAACAGGAAGGATTGGTCCGATAGATTGACCGATGCCCTCTGGGCATACCGCACTACCTTTAAAACTATTTTGGGCATGTCACCCTACCGGCTTGTCTATGGAAAGGCTTGCCACCTGCCATTCGAAATGGAACACAAGGCCTATTGGACCATTAAGACTTTAAATTTTAATTTGAGAATGACCGGTGATCATAGGAAGTTAGAGCTGAATGAGTTGGAAGAGATTTGACGAGATGTATATGAGAGCTCCAAAATCTCAAAAGAATGGGCCAAAATCTTTCATGATAACTCCATTGTGAGGAAATCATTTGAGCTCGGGCAAAAATTACTCTTATACAATTCTCGCCTCTCCATTTTCCAAGGCAAACTCCGATCCCGTTGGGATGGCCCCTATCTTGTCAAGGTGGCCTACCCCAACGGAGCTGTGGATGTTCAAAACCCCGAAAATGGCCAGACATTCAAGGTCAATGGCCAAAGACTTAAGCCATTTTTTGGGGTTTTGAAGAACAAGTGGTGGAGGAGAATTTGATGGATCCGGTATACCCGAAAGTTGTGAATGAATAATTAGTTTTTTTTTTCTGCTTTTTAATGTACAGGTTTTTATTTACTTACTTTATTTTTTTATTGCATATTAATTATGTTCTTTTGTCGTATAGTTTTATTTTTCTTAGTCACAGATATTGGTGTTTTTGTCAAAGCTCAAGTGCGAGGTGTTCTCTAACCCTTCTTATCTTTTTACTGTCCATCATTGAATATCATATTTGTTTTAGAACACTGCATGAATCAAGTTGGGGGGGGGGGGTGAGGTTGCACTATTTGCATATTACACCAATGTTTATGGGAATATTCCACGCGAATATTTGCGTCTGCCGACACTTAAAAAAAAAAGGTGGGAATATTCCACACGGATATGCGGCTGCCGACACTCAAAAAATAAAATAATAAAATAATAAAATAAATAAAAAAATGGGATGCCTTTATAAGTTTTCAAATTTTTTTCTCTCATCCACCGGTGATTGGTCTCCCCTTCTTCTTCCCTTCTCTTTTCTTCTTCTTCTTCTTCTTCGTCATTCTCTCTGTTCTCTGTAAAAACAAACCACCCCTGCAAATCCATGACCATATACGCCGACGACCCAGTCCTTTGTTTAATAATTTGCCTTATATGTTTGTATTTGTTCATGGGTGCTCTTTTTCTGCTCACACTTAGGGTGAGGGGTTTCCAGCCTAACCCAAATCTCCCTCGAGTGGGTTAATTGTTGTGTTTTGTTTGTTGGTTTCGGCAGCTAAACAGATCTTTACACCCACCGTTTTTTCCTCTTTCTTCGTCTTCTTCTTCTTCTTATTTCTATTGTGCTATTCTCTATAACATGACCCAACTCCCAAAAATCCCATGACCATATTCCCCGAAGACCTAGTCGTTTGTCTCATGCTCGGCATTTGTTTACTCTATTTGTACATGGCTCTTCTTCTTCTGTCTGCATTTAAAATCAAGGGTTTTCGTCCTAGTAAAAACCCAGATCTGCGTAGAGAAGATTAATTTGTGTATTTTCTTTGTAGGTTTCGACAGTTGAACAGATCTCTACCCTACAACTTGATCTCCAAACTCTACACACTGGTAAATTCGAAACATTGGGGACAATGTTCGATTTAGGTTGGGGGGTGTGATCTACGATTCCAGTTTGTTATAGTTTCGTATTTAAAAAAAAAAGATTGTTCTAGATTGCGTATTTTTACAGCATTTTTGCTTATATTTCATGATCACATCAAATGCAGCGTCAATCGTCTTTGTGACTGGCAGACGTTAAAGAACCAGATAGTGAGTCTTAAAGCATAGAAAGCATGGATGTTAAAATTTTTTGGTTTAGTTTGGGAGTCTTGCGCACATTTCCATCTGATGTGCATGCTGTGATCATGAGAAAAGCAAGAGTAGTCAGAAAAATTGAAATCCGAGAAGCACAAGCAAAACCATTGTGTGGCAGAAGTACTTTTGCTAAACGTCGTCGTGCCAAACGGCTGGGTGCTTGTAAACAATGTGGCAGGTGTTTTCACATGAAAAAATACAATCAGTGTTCTGAACCAATTTCGGGTCGTGCAACCGATCGATTAAACTGGATAGTGTATGGGCAGAGTAAGGATTTTCCTGAGACGCCATCTTATACCAGTCCGGGACTTACATGTTATGTGCGACAAGAAGTGGGAAGGGTCACTAATAATGACATAGACACAAGCGACGACTCGGATTAAATTTTAACTAATAATGACAAAGCTGTGGAAAAATGTGTTTTGGGGATGAAGGTTAATGGTCCGAAATTTTTTTTTTTGTAAATATTTGTTTATGTACAAAGTCTTTTTGTTGAAATAAAGATGTGGGTCGAGTAAGGATTGTCCTAAAATGCCAACTTGTAGCGTGGGTAGGGACCTATCCTGAGACACCATAGTTTTCCAAGTTCAATATGTGCATTTAGTCTTTTTGTAAATTTTCATAGATAAATGTGTATGTAAATAGTTTTGATTTTTATTCGAGTGAAAAAAAAAACCGCATTTCCTTGAAAAATGGTATTTTCTCTATGCTTAAATGTCAAATGTACATTGGTATTTGTTAATCTTAAGGTACAGAATGACCAGACTCGAAAATAGAATTATAATATAACTGACATTCTTTGGAAACTTGACATAACCAGTGGAGATAACGAAGAATATCATGGTAAGTTTTGAGCCTTACGATGCTTTCTGAGAGACAATCAACATTTACTCAAGTAAGCTCTTTCACTTTCAATCGTTGAATAATCTCATTAAACTTGCTTTGATTAAATGCAACTAAAGTAATCTATTGACATATCCTACAGGGAACCTTTGCATGCGACACAGACACATACTTGAGAAAGGATTTTAGGCCATCTTTGAGTTGATTTTGAACCTTAGCCATTGCTTCTACAAAATTATATCCCTAGTTAGCCATGTTTGAGCCTTCAATGAATGATGATTTTTTTTTCACGAAAAACCCATATGATAACCGAGCCACAAAAAAAAAAAAATACACTTAACATACCTTGCTATCCAATTTTTTGTTGCACCCTCTTATAAATCGGTATGATATAGAAAGGCAAGAAAAAATAGAAAAGAAGATGGTGGCTACTGTTCAACGAAGAATCGAAAAAAAAATGAAAGAAAGAAATACCATTTCTAGGCAAAAAACTGAAAAGTAAGAAAGAGGTGTGCTACATTAAAAAAGGGGATAGCTTTTGAATACCATTGACGTCATTTCATTAGCCACTAACCTATGGCCACATTACAACCTATAGAAAGTATTAATTGATCTCAAGTCTAATGCATGTGTGCTATCGACCGAAAACTGGGGTACGTTAAATAGTATTTCTTTAATTGCATTGATATTCTTCCATGAGATTATGCCAAGAACATGATTAGCCTACTTTCTTAATACTTTCACTCCATTTCTAACTGTGTATGTGATTCTTCGATTGACCATCCTCTGATCACATGCCCTTTGAGAGACAAGTCACTATAATTGGAGTGAATTTTTTGCTGAGAGCATCCTAAGAGAGATTTGAGAAATCAAAGCTATCCATGGAAGGTGATAAAGTAGAATGTTTGTTATATAACAATTCTTGCTACTAGAATGATCATTCCTACTACACAAGGAATTCCAAATACCAATGTAACAAGTGTTTATTTTTGTATAGAGTATGTACCAATGACAGAGAAGTGTTCGGAAAACAATTCAAAATTAAGAGATGTGTGCCTCAATGACTCTGTTGCTAACTCATTTTGACAAGAAATCTTACATATACACATCTTTTAATTGGAGTTTGTAGGTAGCTTCACTGGAAACCTTCACGAGACAAAACTTGTCCACTAGGGATCACCTAGGGGTTTAACGGCTTATTGCATATGCTAAATACAATCATGTTATCTACGAAATTGATTTTATTTTGTTATGTTGTTTATTACAAGGGACTAGTAATATTTAGGTTGGGGGTGTGATTAACCCTAATTAAGACATAATTTAATAGGTAAATTGTGTTAGTTGAATAAAGTTAAACTAGTCAAAATAAATCAAATTAGAATTAGTGTGTGAATAAAGGATAATGCATTAATTGTTGTTCTTTTCAGGATTTTGTGCCTCAAAGCTACAAACTACTGGAGTGCCAATTGCATTAAAGCTACAAATTACTGGGGTGCCAATTATCAAAGCTCAAAACAAAGGGGATCAAAGAATTCAAGGCCACCTAACAAGATTTTCAAGTCCACCTAACAAGACTTTTCAAGTCCACCTAACAAGACTTTTCAAGTCCACCTAACAAGATTTAAGGCCACCTAACAAGACTTTCACCCTCCCTCGTTGCCTATAAATACCACCCCTTAGGACTTGTAAAACATTCATCTTTTGGTAGTGGAAAACCCTTTAAAAGTATTATTGCTTATAGCTTTTTTTAAGTATTGCTTTCTTTTACTTCCATTGCTTGAGCTTCCTTCTTCCCTTAGAGGAGTGAAACGCTTCCACCTTTCTAGAGCTTTACCAAAGCCGTGAAGGGTGGAACGTGATTCACTCATTTTTTGTCGAAGATCGGCTCCTTGTGTAAAATGTGTTACCTTGTAACTTCTCTACTTGGAGGGATGAACATCACTCACTTTTCTAGTTTTAACAAAGCCATGAAGAGTGAGTAGTTTATCATCCAATCTTTAGTAAGAGGTGGTTATCTGGAAGTTAAATTTATGCAATTCGTTTATGCTTAGCTTTAGTCTTTATTTTTTCATAATGTCTTCTCATCATATTGTTGTCTTTATTTTAAGCATGAATAGCTAAATCTCTTAGTTGGAAAAACCAAGAGGAACCTCCACTTGGGTATACCATTTCAACTCATTCTCCTCCCCTCTTTTAGAGTTCAATGGTTCGATTTGACTGGGTTAAGGGTGGATAACTTGGTGAGTCTTTGATATTCCATAGGCCTAGTCACGATTTATGCTTAGATACTCACCAATCTTACCCCTAGCTTCCCATGAATCAATCGTTCATTCATGCTCTACTGGAGGAGGGTTTCGAGTTGAGACGATATTCCTATTGGAGTGACCTCTTGGATTTGCCAACTTTTGTTTCTCATTTTACTAGCTTTAAAACAACTTCACCAAACAACTTCCAACAATCAAAGATTTTACACTTTATTTCTCCCAAAATCACCTCCCCTCGGTTTACTTCCTTCCCCGTGGAAACGACCTCGGAATACCACCAAGTAAAAAATGATCCGCGAAAGTCTCCTTGCGCTTGGGGAGCACTTTTGTTCACGCATACTCACATTTGAAATCTTATTCATCCCCCATTTCGTTGCCCTTTCTTTTGACATCATCCCTAGGAGAGTGACACTCCCCTTTATTCATATACTATACATGCTAAAAGGTGATGGTTATAGGTTAGGAAACAACAAGGAAATTTGTCAAGCACCCATGAAGCACCCTTAATGGGAGTATTTATAGGCAAGGAAGGGGAGGGGGGGTGAAGGAATAGTGTTTGCCACCCAAGTCCAAGTGAAAAACCAACAACTCTGCAGCCAGTCAATGGAATGTTCAAACGTGACTTGTCGTTCGAACGTTGTGTTTGTTTTTTCTTTAAAGGCGTTTGAACGTGTTAAGTCGTTTGAACGTTGTGTCTGTCTTTGCTTTAAGGGCGTTTGAATGTTAGATGGGGTCTGAACCCCTTACTCAAGTGGCCTGTGGTCTCTGTGATGGTTAATTCCATACGTCTTGAACAACTCTGAGCCTGCACTCAGCAACTTGGTCCTCAGTAACTCATGACAATGTTCAAACATGGAGTGGCGTTCGAACGTTGTAATCAAGTACTTCTGTGGTTCTGCTTTCTTTGCTGCAACACTCCAGTAGGTCTCAGTAGTCTAGTCTTCTCAGGTTTCCACAACACATTTGAACGTCGGTAGGCTTTCGAACGTGGTACTCAAGTACGTCAGCATTTTCCCTTTTTGACTACAACACATCATGTCTCAGCAGCCTAGTCCTCAATAACTTCAGGGGAATGTTCGATCATTGATCCACGTTTGAACGTTCTTGTTTTGTGCCAAGCTTTTCCAATTTTTTCCCTTTATCCACTAGTGTTACATCCAAGTGTGATATTTGTTGTCCTTGAGTTCTTGTTCACTTTAGGACCTGAAATGTCATTACTTAAACTCCATCAAAGCACAATTAGTCCCAGAAAGGCATAGTAAAATGCTAACTTTAAGCACTAATCAGTAATTCCCTATTTTTTTTATTTCTTTTTTTTTTCTCAGTTGTTCTTATCGACTTTTCTTTCATTGAACAGTTGTAACGCCCCAAAACCTACCTTAGATGGCATTACAATCTATAAACCATTCACATCATGATAGCAACTAAATGAATTCATCATTAAAGAGATTTCATTAATCAAATATAACATTTACAATATTATCCCAAAAGAATAGGCCAACCATGGTCATTACATCCCAAAAGAATGTGATCGACTATGATAATTACATCCCAAAAGAATCAAATTTAAACTTGCAGGAGAATAACAAAAGATTAGTCTTTACATAATCTCAAAAGAAATTTCCTAGTCTAGCACCTAGGAGAGTATAACTATAAAAGCCGGTAAATTTAAACTTTTGTAAACAAGGGTAAAATGGTAATTTTATCGCTACAGTACGGGTTAAAAATCTGAAAATTTTTAAATCTCAGATGATGAAACGGACCTCACCGTTGGATTCGTCTCGCGAAATCTAGTTACCACGTCAAATTTCATCGAATTCTGAGATAGTTGAATTTTTCGTGTTTTACGAGGCGGTCAAGTCTCGGGTCACCCAAAAATGGAATTTTTGATAAAATTTCAAAATTTAGAAAATAATTTAAGACAAATTAAAATAAAAATATTTTAAACTTGAACCAAGACAAATTTTAATCTTTTCAGGATGAAAACGGACCCGGAAATAAAAAGGGTCGTGTGGTGCATTGTGGGCCAAGTATTCTAAAACTATAAATAGGGGAAAATCTGACTTTTTGGCCTCATTTTTGATTAGTCGATTAGCCGATAGAGAAGAGAGGGAAAAGAGAGGATTTCTCTACTTTTTCTCTACGATCTACGACTCCACAGGCTTTGAATCCACTCGAGCCAAGAGGAAAAGTTGCTCTCCTCGCCATGGGCTACCCGACCACAACAAAAATGGCGGGTGTTGTCCAAATTTGATATTGACAATTTACGTGCAAGTGTACATGATTAACAAGTAATAAAGTGATAAGTAGAGTATCGTTCCCACGGAGAATTATTACTAATAACTTTCAAGTACTAACTTTATATCAATTCAATTTTATTTAAACAATTGGAAATGAACTATGAAATTACTAATTGAAAACTAATTCTAAACTTAATAATCAAGAGTTGAATTTACTGGATAAAAGAATTTAAGACTACAACTTCTCCTAATGCTTCGTATAAATCTTTCTACTCTCTTTCCAGTTAATTGATCAAAATAAGTTGTTAACTGAGAACTCAAAATTATTTATGAAACCTCTTCCGATAGTTAAATAAAGTTTTCTCTCCCAATTAAATTACTATATTCCTATGTAAAATAAATTGGAATAGATTCATTAAGTTCAAACTCTCATAAAAGTTATACACGACATATAAGTATATTCCTATCCTATACACAAACCCAGCCATTCAATCTTAAGAAGAATTAACCAGACGCATGTCATCATATTCAGATCTATCCCTAGAATTCATCTCCCAATTTCATCTAAGGAATCAAATAAATTGTTGGCCACACAATCATATATTAAGCAAAAAATATGACAAACAATTCATATAAGATCAATAGAACTAGAAACGAGAATAGATTAATTTAACTAGACATAGGTTCCGTTGCAATCTTAAAAATAATTTAGTTCATAACGTAATTGAAAAACATCATTCTAAAATTGAACAACATCTTAGAAAATCAAGAAATAAAAGTAAGAGAAAAGAATGAAAATTTAGGTGCAATCTCCAATCCTTATCTAGCCTTCAAGTCCAATCTTCTTCGTGTCGATTCCTTCAGTTTGTGCCTTCAATTTTCTATCAACTCTTGGTCTTTCTCAGATGTTTTCAGCCCCCAAAAGTTAGAATATCTCATCCCCACACAAACCCTAGCATATATGTAGCTATAGAGTCCAATTTCGGGTCAAAAATAAGTCAAAATTCGTGTTACGGACCAACACAAGCGCTGGGGCACTGAAAAAGCGCTACTTGGACAGAATCTAAGCGCAGGGGCGCTGGAACAGCGCTACCCCATTTTTAGCCTTCAGCTCCCATGTTGCTTAGCCTTCAAAAATCCAACATTTAGGCTCTAAATTGACCTTGTTTCCTTCCAAATGATCATGTTTGCTTCCAAATAATGATTCCTACCAAATAACGTCAAAACACACAAAAAAAAATAAAAAGAAACATAAAATAATTAAAAACTTGCAATTTCATCAAGCCGAAAGTACTTAATTCGTAGGTGTAAAATCCACTCATCAACGGGTTTCACCGAAGGTTGAAAAAGGAGATTTTGGGGTAGTGAGGATTCAAGATTCTTCGGGGTTCTTGGAGCTTTCCAATGTCGTTTTACGCTTTAAGAAGTAGTGGTTCACCTACTTTGGTTCATTTTTCACTTGTAGTGTTATATGAAATGTGTGGGTTAAAGGGGAATATGTATTTCATTCATTTATGCATATGACATGGGTGAAATGAGTATGAAAAATGAGTATGTAATGGGTTAGAATAGAATTTCCTAGCTTGAAATTGTGATGTGGAAATTACTTGCTTGGTAATTCCATGGAAAAATGATTATATGAGCATGCTATATGTTTTATATTATGCATTGTGAATGAGGTGGAAATTCTTGTGTGACAGTATGAATTGTTGTCTTGAAGGTGTTTGCCAAAATGCCTATGTGTGCATTAAGTTGTTATGACATGATGATGTATAACATGCTTAGTAAATGTGTTAGAAATAAATGTTAATATGTGCTCATTGATATATTGACATTGTAATGATTCATGAGATTTATATGCTTATGATATGAATTGCCATGGGATATGTGGATATATGGTTAACTCGCTCATTGGGCATCCATTGCATTTTGGGCATACTATGACATCGCATTCATAGGCTTAGGCATGAGTGTGGATATGTGTGGTGCATAGTTTAATCAAACACCATATATAGTGGTTGATGGTGGGCTCAGGGAAGTGGAATTGAAGATTCCACTGAGTTGCACGGTTGTATGCATGAAAAATTGGGTCGGGGTAGCAAGAATGGCTAGATTATCCCTCGAGTGAGAGGCCCGGTGATTGGATACGCACTCCATTGGTATAAGAGCCCAAGAAGTGTGTCGGTGTACGCAGAACCGTTGGTGGAAGTCCATAAATTCCGTGTCAGTTGGGTGCCGTTGGTGTAAGTCCATAAATATCCACCCCATATAAAGACCCGGAGATTTTAAATAGCCATTTAAAGGATAATATAAATGGTGGGAGCTAGAGGGGCTCAGTTTTATATGTATTGATCTTTGCATGTGTAGAGGAGCCAGGAAAAGGCTTAGGGTTAAATGCGGGAGTGAATCTCATTTCATTCATGGCATGACATGGTAAGTTCCATGGTGAATTCCAACATGAATTACATAATTTTTGCATTGGAATGAATTTTGGTTGTGTTTTGTTGCATAATACATTGCATATGCACTTAGGTGGGGAGTTGCCCTTGTAGGAAATTTTTTGCTGGGCGTTGGCTCACCCTATACGGGAACTCATTTCAGGTGCGGGGTTCGTACCGGTGGAGGACTCACATTCGGGGCCTCAAAGATGAAGAAAAGTCGGTTTGTGGCTTTTGAAAACAAGTTTTGTAAAAACTTTGGTTAAATGCCGTTTTGACATGTAAATTATGTAAAGACATGTAATAGAACTTGTATGAATCATGTATATTGTAGAAAATATCTTTATACATGTTTCAAATGAATTTGGAAGGGTTTTGATTAAATAGGAAATCGAAAAACTGATGAATATGAAATTCTGGGCAAAACCTACCGGTAGCAGGCAATAACTACCAGTAGCCAACAGGTAATACCTGAATAGCAGGCAATAACTACCGGTAGCTAACTGGTAGTACCTGTCCAGTAGGAGGAAACTACCGGTAGCTTACAGGTAGAACTTCTATCGGTAGTTATAACAAACACCCATCGATAACTCTTCCAAAAATCTGAAAAATCAAAAATTGTTTTGCTAACCTTTTGAACTTTATTTTCTTTAGTTCCAGTGATACGAATGGACATTAAATGAGGTGTATTGAGGCTCATTGGACCTCCATTGAATTAAATGATTAAAGGAAAATGGGTTATACGTGTAAGTTATGATCCCAATTACATGGATGTGATAGACATGATGTCGAGCCATACGACATTCATGGATATTTTTACGGGTTGACAGATGGTCAACGGGGCACCCAATTTTAGGGATGTCAAAACTTGGTATCAGAGCATAAGTATACATATTACCTAGGGCTTGATGGCCATTGGGTTTAGACCATTGTATGCCTTGTACATTTCATCTTATGTGTTTACATTGTGTTATATAATTACATGCTATGTGATTATGTGAATGATATACATGGTAAAATGTATATGGAAAAGGACACTAGGGTTAGAAAATATAACCTTGGGGGTCGGAAGAGAAATGAATGGGATAGTTCAAGGTATAAATGTTTAGTAGTGGGTGGTATAGACTCTACTAGGGAAACAAGGAGAAAAAATCTTAATGTTTCAAGTTTGGTCCCTATCATGGGATACTAAATAAATGCTCTATTGCTATCTAGCATGTGTGTAGATGGCAACTAGAGGGAGGGGACGTCAAGGTGGACGGAACAACCAACCACCACCAATTTTTGACCAACAAGCCTTTGTGGAAGCTATTGGTGCGGCGGCTGCTACCATTGCACAAGCCAGTGCTACAGCCGCTACTATTGCACAGACTGGTGCAAGTGGAGGACAAGGAGGCTCAAGTAACCTCCAGAAGTTCAAAGCACACAATCCTCTGGTCTTTATGGGAGGGGCGGATCCTATGGTGGCTGACCATTGATTTCGGCAAGTTGATAAGGTATTGAGGGCTATGGAGATCACTTCCGTTGCCACCAAGATAACCCTAGCTACATTTCAGCTAGAGAGGGAATCCCAATTGTGGTGGGATTGGGTGAAGGACTCCAAGGACTTGGAGGCTATGACTCGGGTAGAGTTCAAGGAACTCTTCATGGGAAAGTACTTTCCAGCGGCTACTAGGCATGCAAAGGCCCGAGAGTTTTTGAACTTGAAATAAGGAACCATGATGGTGATGGAATACGTGGCTAAATTCATGGAATTAGCATGTTTTGCAGATGATTATGTGGCAACATATATGGCCAAGGTGAGGAAATTTGAGGATGACTTGAAGTTATCCATCTGAGGCAAGATTGTGGGTCTTCTTCTGCAAGACTTGGACTCGATGGTCACCACAGCTATGACCATTGAGAGAGAGATTGAGGACGCAAGGAGCATCCAAGAGTTGGGTGCCAAGGACAAGAAGAAGGAGGGCCAATCCTCTTCTTCTTGCTCATGAAAGAGGCAGAGGACTTTTCCTCTGCAGGGACAAAGCCGTGGCTATCAAGGCCAAGGCCAAGGTCAATCCTCCCAAGGCGGGAGAAATCAGCAAACTACATATCAGGCGGGGCAGAGGATATGTTTCCATTGCCACCAGCCAGGATACATGAAGTGGGATTGTCCCCAGAGGCAGGGATCCCAAGGTTATGGCTCATCTCAGTCCCAGACTTCGGTGAGGCAACCACAGACAAAGTACTCCTCCCTACCCAACCATGGGCCAGGGGAACCAGTATCAGTTCTAGGGTGCCACTCAGACCCCAACTACTTCACGTGCGGGAACTCCGCAATCATGTCAGATGGGCTAGGGCATGGGTCGAGGCAGGGCCAGGGCTCATAGGCCAGGACTTCAGGGACCCAGGGGTGTGTCTACGAAGTGGTGTCACAGACTGAGCCAGCAGATCTGTCGGTGATACAAGGTACATTCCTACTCTCTCACTTATAAGCTAGAGTTTTATTTGATTCTGGTGCGTCACAGTCATTTATTGTTGCATCTTGTGTGAAAGACTTGGGCTTAGAGGCTGGAACTTTGAAAAATCGAATGCATATGAGTTCTCCCCTAGGAGCTAGGGTGAGGGTGGACCAGATATGTCGGGCTTGTGAGTTAGAAATCTAGGGATTCTACTCACTGTGGACCATAGGGTCATGGACATGTTGGAGTTTGATGTGATCCTTGGGATGGATTGGTTGGCGACACATTAGGTCATCATTGATTGTGATAGGAAGAGGGTCATTGCTTACACACTTGATGGTGTCTATTTTAAGTTCAAGGGGGAAAAGCATGATGCTTTACCTTATGCCATGTATGACTCTAGATGGCACGGACAGCTGATGGGTTGGCTTGCAAGCCTTACCCTGGACGACGAGGCGAGACAGGAGTTGGGTCTACTTCGGGTTGTATGTGAGTATGAGGATGTTTTTTTGGATGAACTATTGGGATTACCTCCACATAGGGATGTAGACTTCAACATTGAGTTACATCCCGGTACGTCGCCTATTTCTATGACTCCAAATAGGATGACACTAGTCGAGTTGCAGGAACTCAAGGTCCAATTGCAAGAATTATTGGACAAGGGCTTCATTAGACCGAGTACTTTACCTTGGGGCGCTCTGGTGTTGTTTGCCAAGAAGAAGGATAAGACCCTTTGGTTGTGTATAGATTATCGATAGTTGAATCGGGTCATCATTAAGAATAGGTACCCTTTGCTGAGGATTGACGATCTGTTTGATCAGTTGAGGGGAGCGCGGGTCTACTCCAAGATAGATCTCTGCACGGGCTACCAGCAGTTGAGGATCAGGGAGGTGGATATCCCTAAGACGACGTTCAGAATGCGGTATGGGCATTTCGAGTTTACTGTGATGCCATTTGGATTGACGAATGCCCCAACGAAATTTATGGATCTCATGCATAGGGTGTTTCAACCTTACCTAGATCAGTTTTTTATAGTCTTTGTTGACGACATCTTGATGTACTCCAAGTCTGAGGAGGAATATGAGGGTCACTTGAGGGTTGTTCTCCAGACGGTGAGAGATCATTAGTTGTATGCCAATTTCAACAAATGTGAATTTTGGCTTACTGAGGTAAAATTTTTGGGACATGTAGTGTCGGCTTCGGGTGTATCCATGGACCCGAAAAAGGTGGAAGCAGTTATGAATTGGGGAATACCGAAGTCAGTCTTCATGATACGTAGTTTCTTGGGATTGGCAGGGTACTATAGGAGGTTCATTGAGGACTTCTCTCGATTAGTTGCTCCTATGACCAAGTTGACCAGGAAGGAGGTCAAGTTTTTGTGGAATGAGGCTTGTGAGAACGCATTCTAGGAGTTGAAGAAGAGGCTTACATCAGCTCCTATTCTGATAGTTCCAGAAGGAGGACTAAGGTACACAGTGTATTGTGATGCCTCGAAGGACGGACTCGGTTGCGTATTGATGCAATCCGGGAGGGTAGTGGCTTATGGTTCTCGGCAGTTAAAGAATCACGAGCAGAATTATCCCACGCACAACATAGAGTTGGCGGCCATTATCTTTGCCTTGAAGGCTTAACGCCACTATCTATATGGTGAACAATTTGAGGTGTTTTCAGACCACAAAATTCTGAAGTATATCTTCACACAGCGGGACCTCAACATGAGGTAGCGCAGGTGGATGGAGTTCCTACAAGACTATGACTTCACTTTGCATTACCATCCCGGTAAGGCAAATATGATGGCTGATGCACTCAGTAGGAAGTCACAGGGAGTCTTGGCTAGTGTGGCTTCTAGGGAATGGCAGATGCTAGAGACTGTAGAACAGCTCGGGCTACGATACATGGGTCAGGCTCAAGGTGTTTTGGGGAGCTTGGTGGCTACACCTTCCCTACTGAGCAGGGTGATAGAGTCCCAGGGGATGGATGCGAAGTTATTATCCATCAAGGAACAAGTACAGGTGGGTTCCGATGACAAGGGCTGGACCATTCACTTGGATGGTGGTCTTCGGTTTAAAGAAAAGATGGTAGTTGCCCAGTTGGCGGACCTCAAAGAGGAGAATCTCAGGGAGTTCCATTATTCTCGATTTACTGTACATCCAGGTGGCACGAAGATGTACTATGATCTTCGTCGCCAGTATTATTAGAGCGGGATGAAGAAAGATGTTGAAAATTTTGTTAGACGATGTCTCACGTGTCAGCAGGTTAAGGCTGAGCACTAGAGACCAAGGGATTACTCAAGACTTTGGAGGTAGCTGAGTGGAAGTGGGAGCATGTCACGATGAATTTTGTGAGTCACTTGCCACTGACATCGCAGGGACACGAAACGGAGTGGGTGATAGTGGACCGGCTTACTAGGTCGGCACATTTTTTGGTTGTGCGGATGACCTTCACACTAGAGGAATTCTATAAGTTGTACATACGGGAGATTGCTCAGTTGCATGGAGTGCCCATGTCTATAGTATCGGATCGGGATCCCAAGTTAACGGCTCAATTTGGGGAGAGTTTCCAGTGAGCCATGGGGACACAATTGATGATGAGCACTGCTTTTCATCCCCATACGGATGTTCAGTCTGAGAGGACTATCCAGAAATTAGAGGACATGCTATGGGCATGCATCCTAGACCTTAAGGGTAGCTGAAAAGATCACTTACCCTTGATAGAGTTAGCCTACAACAACAGTTACCAGGCGAGCATATAGATGACACCCTATAAGGCATTATATGGGAGGCCTTGTCGATCTTCGGTATGTTGGACGGAGGTGGGAGAGAGACCCTCTACGGGTCTAGATTTGGTTAGAGACACCTCAGAGAAGGTGAATTTGATATAGAAGCGTCTTCTTACGGCTTAGAGCCGGCAGAAGTGCTATGCCGACAAACGGTGGCTACCTCTGGAGTTTGGGGTAGGAGATCATGTTTTCTTGAAGATTATGCCTAAAAGAGGAGTAGTCAGGTTTGGTAAGAGGGGAAAGCTTTCGCCGAGGTATATCGGGCCTTTTGAGGTACTTGAGAGGGTTAGTACATTTGCTTATCAGTTGGCATTACCGCCAAATCTATCGGGTGTTCGTGCGGTGTTCTATGTCTCTATGCTCTGGAAATACACCCCAGATCCGACTCATGTGGTGGATTGGAGAGAGCTTGTGGTTGATGCTGATGGGACCTTTGAGGAGGGACCGGTGCGCATCATGGATAGCCGGGAGCAGGTTTTGTGAGGCAAGACCGTGTGGCTAGTGAAGGTGCTGTGGCAGCACCGAGGAGTGGAGGAGACGACATGAGAGTGTGAGGACACTATATGTACCAACTATCCCTTCTTATTTGAGGATGGAGGTACACTTTTATAGTCTTGTAGTATTGCATAACTGTTGCATATGCATGCGATTGAGTGTATAGGTGTGTGTGTGTGAATTTCGAGGACGAAATTGTTTTAAGGGGGGAAGAATGTAAAATCTAGTAAATTTAAACTTTTGTAAACAAGGACAAAACAGTAATTTTGCCGTTACAGTACGGGTTGAAAACCAAAATTTTTTTTGGATCTCGGATGACAACACGGACCTCACCGTTGGATTTGTCTCACGAAATCTAGTTACCATATCAAATTTCATCGAATTTTGAGATAGTTGAATTTTTTGCGTTTTACGAGGTGCTCGAGTCTCGGGTGACCCAAAAATTAAATTTTTGATAAAATTTCAAAAGTGGAAAAATAATTTAAGATAAGTTAAAATAAAAATATTTGAAACTTGAATCGGGACGAAATTTAATTGTTTCGGGATAAAAACAGACCTGGAAACAAAAAGGGCCGTGTGGTGCGTTGTGGGCCAAGTATTCTAAAACTATAAATAAGGGGAAATCTGACTTTTTGGCCTCATTTTTGATCAGCCGGTTAGCCGATAGGGAAGAGAGGCAAAAGAGAGGATTTCTCCACATTCTCTCTACGATCTATGACTCCACGGGCTTCGGATCCACTCGGACCAAGAGGAAAAGTTGCTCTCCTCGCCAAGGGCTACGCGACCACACCAAAAACGACGAGTTTTACCGAAGGTTGAAAACAAGATTTTGGGGAAGTGAGGATTCAAGATTATTTTGGGTTCTTGGAGCTTCCCAATGTCATTTTACGCTTCAAGAAGTAGGGGTTCTCCTACTTTGGTTCATTTTCCACTTGTAGTGTTATATAAAATGTGTGGGTTAAAGGTGAATATGTATTTCATTCATTTATGCATATGACATGGGTGAAATGAGTATGAAAAATGAGTATGTAATGGGTTAGAATAGAATTTCCTAGCTTGAAATTGTGATGTGGAAATTACTTGCTTGGTAATTCCATGGAAAAATGATTATATGAGCATGCTATATGTTTTATATTATGCATTGTGAATGAGGTGGAAATTCTTGTGTGACAGTATGAATTGTTGTCTTGAAGGTGTTTGCCAAAATGCCTATGTGTGCATTAAGTTGTTATGACATGATGATGTATAACATGCTTAGTAAATGTGTTAGAAATAAATGTTAATATGTGCTCATTGATATATTGACATTGTCATGATTCATGAGATTTATATGCTTATGATATGAATTGCCATGGGATATGTGGATATATGGTTAACTCGCTCATTGGGCATCCATTGCATTTTGGGCATACTATGACATCGCATTCATAGGCTTAGGCATGAGTGTGGATATGTGTGGTGCATAGTTTAATCAAACACCATATATAGTGGTTGATGGTGGGCTCAGGGAAGTGGAATTGAAGATTCCACTGAGTTGCACGGTTGTATGCATGAAAAATTGGGTCGGGGTAGCAAGAATGGCTAGATTATCCCTCGAGTGAGAGGCCCGGTGATTGGATACGCACTCCATTGGTATAAGAGCCCAAGAAGTGTGTCGGTGTACGCAGAACCGTTGGTGGAAGTCCATAAATTCCGTGTCAGTTGGGTGCCGTTGGTGTAAGTCCATAAATATCCACCCCATATAAAGACCCGGAGATTTTAAATAGCCATTTAAAGGATAATATAAATGGTGGGAGCTAGAGGGGCTCAGTTTTATATGTATTGATCTTTGCATGTGTAGAGGAGCCAGGAAAAGGCTTAGGGTTAAATGCGGGAGTGAATCTCATTTCATTCATGGCATGACATGGTAAGTTCCATGGTGAATTCCAACATGAATTACATAATTTTTGCATTGGAATGAATTTTGGTTGTGTTTTGTTGCATAATACATTGCATATGCACTTAGGTGGGGAGTTGCCCTTGTAGGAAATTTTTTGCTGGGCGTTGGCTCACCCTATACGGGAACTCATTTCAGGTGCGGGGTTCGTACCGGTGGAGGACTCACATTCGGGGCCTCAAAGATGAAGAAAAGTCGGTTTGTGGCTTTTGAAAACAAGTTTTGTAAAAACTTTGGTTAAATGCCGTTTTGACATGTAAATTATGTAAAGACATGTAATAGAACTTGTATGAATCATGTATATTGTAGAAAATATCTTTATACATGTTTCAAATGAATTTGGAAGGGTTTTGATTAAATAGGAAATCGAAAAACTGATGAATATGAAATTCTGGGCAAAACCTACCGGTAGCAGGCAATAACTACCAGTAGCCAACAGGTAATACCTGAATAGCAGGCAATAACTACCGGTAGCTAACTGGTAGTACCTGTCCAGTAGGAGGAAACTACCGGTAGCTTACAGGTAGAACTTCTATCGGTAGTTATAACAAACACCCATCGATAGCTCTTCCAAAAATCTGAAAATCAAAAATTGTTTTGCTAACCTTTTGAACTTTATTTTCTTTAGTTCCAGTGATACGAATGGACATTAAATGAGGTGTATTGAGGCTCATTGGACCTCCATTGAATTAAATGATTAAAGGAAAATGGGTTATACGTGTAAGTTATGATCCCAATTACATGGATGTGATAGACATGATGTCGAGCCATACGACATTCATGGATATTTTTATGGGTTGACAGATGGTCGACGGGGCACCCAATTTTAGGGATGTCACAACTTGGTATCAGAGCATAAGTATACATATTACCTAGGGCTTGATGGCCATTGGGTTTAGACCATTGTATGCCTTGTACATTTCATCTTATGTGTTTACATTGTGTTATATAATTACATGCTATGTGATTATGTGAATGATATACATGGTAAAATGTATATGGAAAAGGACACTAGGGTTAGAAAATATAACCTTGGGGGTCGGAAGAGAAATGAATGGGATAGTTCAAGGTATAAATGTTTAGTAGTGGGTGGTATAGACTCTACTAGGGAAACAAGGAGAAAAAATCTTAATGTTTCAAGTTTGGTCCCTATCATGGGATACTAAATAAATGCTCTATTGCTATCTAGCATGTGTGTAGATGGCAACTAGAGGGAGGGGACGTCAAGGTGGACGGAACAACCAACCACCACCAATTTTTGACCAACAAGCCTTTGTGGAAGCTATTGGTGCGGCGGCTGCTACCATTGCACAAGCCAGTGCTACAGCCGCTACTATTGCACAGACTGGTGCAAGTGGAGGACAAGGAGGCTCAAGTAACCTCCAGAAGTTCAAAGCACACAATCCTCTGGTCTTTATGGGAGGGGCGGATCCTATGGTGGCTGACCATTGATTTCGGCAAGTTGATAAGGTATTGAGGGCTATGGAGATCACTTCCGTTGCCACCAAGATAACCCTAGCTACATTTCAGCTAGAGAGGGAATCCCAATTGTGGTGGGATTGGGTGAAGGACTCCAAGGACTTGGAGGCTATGACTCGGGTAGAGTTCAAGGAACTCTTCATGGGAAAGTACTTTCCAGCGGCTACTAGGCATGCAAAGGCCCGAGAGTTTTTGAACTTGAAATAAGGAACCATGATGGTGATGGAATACGTGGCTAAATTCATGGAATTAGCATGTTTTGCAGATGATTATGTGGCAACATATATGGCCAAGGTGAGGAAATTTGAGGATGACTTGAAGTTATCCATCTGAGGCAAGATTGTGGGTCTTCTTCTGCAAGACTTGGACTCGATGGTCACCACAGCTATGACCATTGAGAGAGAGATTGAGGACGCAAGGAGCATCCAAGAGTTGGGTGCCAAGGACAAGAAGAAGGAGGGCCAATCCTCTTCTTCTTGCTCATGAAAGAGGCAGAGGACTTTTCCTCTGCAGGGACAAAGCCGTGGCTATCAAGGCCAAGGCCAAGGTCAATCCTCCCAAGGCGGGAGAAATCAGCAAACTACATATCAGGCGGGGCAGAGGATATGTTTCCATTGCCACCAGCCAGGATACATGAAGTGGGATTGTCCCCAGAGGCAGGGATCCCAAGGTTATGGCTCATCTCAGTCCCAGACTTCGGTGAGGCAACCACAGACAAAGTACTCCTCCCTACCCAACCATGGGCCAGGGGAACCAGTATCAGTTCTAGGGTGCCACTCAGACCCCAACTACTTCACGTGCGGGAACTCCGCAATCATGTCAGATGGGCTAGGGCATGGGTCGAGGCAGGGCCAGGGCTCATAGGCCAGGACTTCAGGGACCCAGGGGTGTGTCTACGAAGTGGTGTCACAGACTGAGCCAGCAGATCTGTCGGTGATACAAGGTACATTCCTACTCTCTCACTTATAAGCTAGAGTTTTATTTGATTCTGGTGCGTCACAGTCATTTATTGTTGCATCTTGTGTGAAAGACTTGGGCTTAGAGGCTGGAACTTTGAAAAATCGAATGCATATGAGTTCTCCCCTAGGAGCTAGGGTGAGGGTGGACCAGATATGTCGGGCTTGTGAGTTAGAAATCTAGGGATTCTACTCACTGTGGACCATAGGGTCATGGACATGTTGGAGTTTGATGTGATCCTTGGGATGGATTGGTTGGCGACACATTAGGTCATCATTGATTGTGATAGGAAGAGGGTCATTGCTTACACACTTGATGGTGTCTATTTTAAGTTCAAGGGGGAAAAGCATGATGCTTTACCTTATGCCATGTATGACTCTAGATGGCACGGACAGCTGATGGGTTGGCTTGCAAGCCTTACCCTGGACGACGAGGCGAGACAGGAGTTGGGTCTACTTCGGGTTGTATGTGAGTATGAGGATGTTTTTTTGGATGAACTATTGGGATTACCTCCACATAGGGATGTAGACTTCAACATTGAGTTACATCCCGGTACGTCGCCTATTTCTATGACTCCAAATAGGATGACACTAGTCGAGTTGCAGGAACTCAAGGTCCAATTGCAAGAATTATTGGACAAGGGCTTCATTAGACCGAGTACTTTACCTTGGGGCGCTCTGGTGTTGTTTGCCAAGAAGAAGGATAAGACCCTTTGGTTGTGTATAGATTATCGATAGTTGAATCGGGTCATCATTAAGAATAGGTACCCTTTGCTGAGGATTGACGATCTGTTTGATCAGTTGAGGGGAGCGCGGGTCTACTCCAAGATAGATCTCTGCACGGGCTACCAGCAGTTGAGGATCAGGGAGGTGGATATCCCTAAGACGACGTTCAGAATGCGGTATGGGCATTTCGAGTTTACTGTGATGCCATTTGGATTGACGAATGCCCCAACGAAATTTATGGATCTCATGCATAGGGTGTTTCAACCTTACCTAGATCAGTTTTTTATAGTCTTTGTTGACGACATCTTGATGTACTCCAAGTCTGAGGAGGAATATGAGGGTCACTTGAGGGTTGTTCTCCAGACGGTGAGAGATCATTAGTTGTATGCCAATTTCAACAAATGTGAATTTTGGCTTACTGAGGTAAAATTTTTGGGACATGTAGTGTCGGCTTCGGGTGTATCCATGGACCCGAAAAAGGTGGAAGCAGTTATGAATTGGGGAATACCGAAGTCAGTCTTCATGATACGTAGTTTCTTGGGATTGGCAGGGTACTATAGGAGGTTCATTGAGGACTTCTCTCGATTAGTTGCTCCTATGACCAAGTTGACCAGGAAGGAGGTCAAGTTTTTGTGGAATGAGGCTTGTGAGAACGCATTCTAGGAGTTGAAGAAGAGGCTTACATCAGCTCCTATTCTGATAGTTCCAGAAGGAGGACTAAGGTACACAGTGTATTGTGATGCCTCGAAGGACGGACTCGGTTGCGTATTGATGCAATCCGGGAGGGTAGTGGCTTATGGTTCTCGGCAGTTAAAGAATCACGAGCAGAATTATCCCACGCACAACATAGAGTTGGCGGCCATTATCTTTGCCTTGAAGGCTTAACGCCACTATCTATATGGTGAACAATTTGAGGTGTTTTCAGACCACAAAATTCTGAAGTATATCTTCACACAGCGGGACCTCAACATGAGGTAGCGCAGGTGGATGGAGTTCCTACAAGACTATGACTTCACTTTGCATTACCATCCCGGTAAGGCAAATATGATGGCTGATGCACTCAGTAGGAAGTCACAGGGAGTCTTGGCTAGTGTGGCTTCTAGGGAATGGCAGATGCTAGAGACTGTAGAACAGCTCGGGCTACGATACATGGGTCAGGCTCAAGGTGTTTTGGGGAGCTTGGTGGCTACACCTTCCCTACTGAGCAGGGTGATAGAGTCCCAGGGGATGGATGCGAAGTTATTATCCATCAAGGAACAAGTACAGGTGGGTTCCGATGACAAGGGCTGGACCATTCACTTGGATGGTGGTCTTCGGTTTAAAGAAAAGATGGTAGTTGCCCAGTTGGCGGACCTCAAAGAGGAGAATCTCAGGGAGTTCCATTATTCTCGATTTACTGTACATCCAGGTGGCACGAAGATGTACTATGATCTTCGTCGCCAGTATTATTAGAGCGGGATGAAGAAAGATGTTGAAAATTTTGTTAGACGATGTCTCACGTGTCAGCAGGTTAAGGCTGAGCACTAGAGACCAACGGGATTACTCAAGACTTTGGAGGTAGCTGAGTGGAAGTGGGAGCATGTCACGATGAATTTTGTGAGTCACTTGCCACTGACATCGCAGGGACACGAAACGGAGTGGGTGATAGTGGACCGGCTTACTAGGTCGGCACATTTTTTGGTTGTGCGGATGACCTTCACACTAGAGGAATTCTATAAGTTGTACATACGGGAGATTGCTCAGTTGCATGGAGTGCCCATGTCTATAGTATCGGATCGGGATCCCAAGTTAACGGCTCAATTTGGGGAGAGTTTCCAGTGAGCCATGGGGACACAATTGATGATGAGCACTGCTTTTCATCCCCATACGGATGTTCAGTCTGAGAGGACTATCCAGAAATTAGAGGACATGCTATGGGCATGCATCCTAGACCTTAAGGGTAGCTGAAAAGATCACTTACCCTTGATAGAGTTAGCCTACAACAACAGTTACCAGGCGAGCATATAGATGACACCCTATAAGGCATTATATGGGAGGCCTTGTCGATCTTCGGTATGTTGGACGGAGGTGGGAGAGAGACCCTCTACGGGTCTAGATTTGGTTAGAGACACCTCAGAGAAGGTGAATTTGATATAGAAGCGTCTTCTTACGGCTTAGAGCCGGCAGAAGTGCTATGCCGACAAACGGTGGCTACCTCTGGAGTTTGGGGTAGGAGATCATGTTTTCTTGAAGATTATGCCTAAAAGAGGAGTAGTCAGGTTTGGTAAGAGGGGAAAGCTTTCGCCGAGGTATATCGGGCCTTTCGAGGTACTTGAGAGGGTTAGTACATTTGCTTATCAGTTGGCATTACCGCCAAATCTATCGGGTGTTCGTGCGGTGTTCTATGTCTCTATGCTCTGGAAATACACCCCAGATCCGACTCATGTGGTGGATTGGAGAGAGCTTGTGGTTGATGCTGATGGGACCTTTGAGGAGGGACCGGTGCGCATCATGGATAGCCGGGAGCAGGTTTTGTGAGGCAAGACCGTGTGGCTAGTGAAGGTGCTGTGGCAGCACCGAGGAGTGGAGGAGACGACATGAGAGTGTGAGGACACTATATGTACCAACTATCCCTTCTTATTTGAGGATGGAGGTACACTTTTATAGTCTTGTAGTATTGCATAACTGTTGCATATGCATGCGATTGAGTGTATAGGTGTGTGTGTGTGAATTTCGAGGACGAAATTGTTTTAAGGGGGGAAGAATGTAAAATCTAGTAAATTTAAACTTTTGTAAACAAGGACAAAACAGTAATTTTGCCGTTACAGTACGGGTTGAAAACCAAAATTTTTTTTGGATCTCGGATGACAACACGGACCTCACCGTTGGATTTGTCTCACGAAATCTAGTTACCATATCAAATTTCATCGAATTTTGAGATAGTTGGATTTTTTGCGTTTTACGAGGTGCTCGAGTCTCGGGTGACCCAAAAATTAAATTTTTGATAAAATTTCAAAAGTGGAAAAATAATTTAAGATAAGTTAAAATAAAATATTTGAAACTTGAATCGGGACGAAATTTAATTGTTTCGGGATAAAAACAGACCTGGAAACAAAAAGGGCCGTGTGGTGCGTTGTGGGCCAAGTATTCTAAAACTATAAATAAGGGAAAATCTGACTTTTTGGCCTCATTTTTGATCAGCCGGTTAGCCGATAGGGAAGAGAGGCAAAAGAGAGGATTTCTCCACATTCTCTCTACGATCTATGACTCCACGGGCTTCGGATCCACTCGGACCAAGAGGAAAAGTTGCTCTCCTCGCCAAGGGCTACGCGACCACACCAAAAACGACGAGTTTTACCGAAGGTTGAAAACAAGATTTTGGGGAAGTGAGGATTCAAGATTATTTTGGGTTCTTGGAGCTTCCCAATGTCATTTTACGCTTCAAGAAGTAGGGGTTCTCCTACTTTGGTTCATTTTCCACTTGTAGTGTTATATAAAATGTGTGGGTTAAAGGTGAATATGTATTTCATTCATTTATGCATATGACATGGGTGAAATGTGTATGAAAAATGAGTAAGTAATGGGTTGGAATAGAATTTCCTAGCTTGAAATTGTGATGTGGAAATTACTTGCTTGGTAATTCCATGGAAAAGTGATTATATAAGCATGCTATATGTTTTATATTATGCATTGTGAATGAGGTGAAAATTCTTGTGTGATAATATGAATTGTTGCCTTGAAGGTGTTTGCCAAAATGCCTATGTGTGGATTAAGTTGTTATGACATGATGATGTATAACATGCTTAGTAAATGTGTTGGAAAGAAATGTTAATATGTGCTCATTGATATATTGACATTATAATGATTCATGGGATTTATATGCTTATGGTATGAATTTCCATGGGATATGTGGATATATGGTTAACTCGCTCATTGGGCATCCATTGCATCTTGGCCATACTATGACATCGCATTCATGGGCTTAGGCATGAGTGTGGGTATGTGTGGTGCATAGTTTAATCAAACACCATATATGGTGGTTGATGGTAGGCTGGGGAAAGTGGAATTGAAGATTCCACTGAGTCGCACGGTTGCATGCATGGAAAATTAGGTCGGGATAGCAAGAAGGGCTAGACTATCCCTCGGGTGAGAGGCCCGGTGATTAGATACGCACTCCATTGGTATAAGAGCTCAAAAAGTGTGTCGATGTACGCGAAACTATTGGTGGAAGTCCATAAATTTCGTGTCGGTTGGGTGCCATTGGTGTAAGTCCATAAATATCCACCCCATATAAAGACCCGGAGATTTTAAATAGCCATTTAAAGGATAATATAAATGGCGGGAGCTAGAGGGGCTCAGTTTTATATACATTGACATTTGCATGTGTTGAGGAGCCGGGAAAAGGCTCGGGGTTAAAATGCAAGAGGGAATCTCATTTCATTCATGGCATGACATGGTAAGTTCCATGGTGAATTCCAACATGGATTTCATAATTTTTGCAGTGGAATGGATTTTGGTTGTGTTTTGTTGCATAATACATTGCATATGCACTTAGATGGGGAGTAACCCTTGTAGGAAATTTTCTACTGGGCGTTGGCTCACCCTATACGGGAACACATTTTAGGTGGGGGGTTTGCACCGGTGGAGGACTCACATTTGGGGCCTAAAAGATGAAGAAAAGCCAGTTTGTGGCTTTTGAAAACAAATTTTGTAAAAACTTTGGTTAAATGTTGTTTTGACATGTAAATTATGTAAAGGCATGTAATAGAACTTGTATGAATCATGTATATTGTAGAAAATATCCTTATACATGTTTGGGATGAATTTAGAAGGGTTTTGATTGAATTGGAATCGAAAAACTGATGAATATGAAATTCTAGGCAAAACCTACCGGTAGCAGGCAATAACTACCAGTAGTTAACAGGTAGTACCTGTTCGGCAGGCAATAAGTAACGGTAGCCCACAGGTAGTACCTGAATAGGCAATAACTACCGGTAGCCAACAGGTAGTACCTGAACAGCAGGCAATAACTACTAGTAGCTAATAGGTAGCACCTGTCCAGTAGGAGGAAACTACCGGTAGCTTACAAGTAGAACTTCTACCGGTAGTTATAACAAACACCTATCTGTTGGTCTTCCAAAAATCTAAAAAATCAAAAATTGTTTTGCTAACCTTTCGAACTTTATTTTCTTTAGTTGCAATGATACGAATGGACATTAAATGATGTGTATTGAGGCTCATTGGACCTTCGTTGAATTAAATGATTAAAGGAACATGGGTTATATGTGTAAGTTATGATCCCGGTTACATGGATGTGATAGACGTGATGTCGAGCCACGTGACATTCATGGGTATTTCCTTGGGTTGATGGATGGTCAACGGGACCCTCGGTTTTAGGGGTGTCACAATAACCCTAGACATCGACCTTGAGATCCACGAGCCCGTCTAGTGGAGCTTCCCAATGTATCGGCTCCTCAACTCCGAGCTCCTCCTCTAAACCACAATCTAAAAAATATAGTTTGTAGGGGGTGAGCACTAAACTCTGTTGCAATATTCCTCCCAAACTCGAACAAGGTTTAGAAAACATGTAAAACAGTTCGGTCTCACTTTTCAAAATATCATATATAACTTGAAATGAAATAAATGAACAGTAAAACCAAGTTACAATTGACAACCATTTCTAACCATAACCATTTCCAACAAGTTCTTGTAGAGTCCCATACCTCCACAAGCTCTTGTCAGAAACCGATTCCAAACAATAACCATAATCCCATGTTCTCATATATGTTGGTTGCTTCCCATGAATCTACACATCAACTCTACCTCGTTCACCCAATCATAACCACACAAACCACTTTAAGAAAGGCGTACACCGTCTCCCACAGCATTGACGAATCCTTCCCAGGAAAGGTATACCCACCCTAAGCCTTAAACTTACGTGAACAATAGCGGTTGTTCCCACAATCAACAATCCACTACAAGTGTTAGGAAACCATCTCACTCCCATTGGGATAGACTAACCTCTAACACTCTACGGTAGTACTCGAATGTAATTCAAGTCCATCACAACAACCATACAAGAGATGCCATACAAACATTTTCTTTAAAACACAAGGAAATCCAAAATCCCCCAATTCTCACAATTTGTAATACAAGAGAACAATTTAAGAAAATAAGCAAGAGATCATCACAACATCATTTTATTACTCAACACAAAGCACTAAGGTTTCAAAGTCAAAAACAAAGGAAGAATCAAGAGGAAAATCCATTTATCTTGAAAAAACTAGGGTTTTATGACAAGAAAAGAAATCTTATGGTTATATAACCATAACTTTGTTTAAAACATGGTAATGATTGCAAAAAACTCAAGGAATCATGATTTCATAGCATATACATATGATTAAGAGTGGAAACATATATATACATACATGCCCTAGCCTCAATGGACAAGAATGGAAGGAACCCCTACCTTGGTGTTCTTGAATAAATCTAGGTTTCGATTCAATCCAAGGCACAAATCCCTTTTGATCTTGTGTTTTTCTCTCTTTCTTCCTCTCTAAGGTTTCCTAGGGTTTGAAATGTTGAAATGGGACTAAATGGGACGTCCTTAGGTATTTATAGTGGATGGAGGACCAACTATTCGTGACTTAAAAATTTCTGGAATTTGTCAGGCGTACCGATACGGTATGGCTACTGGTCTGCGACGTACCAGTACGCTTTGCCTGCTTCTGTCAATTTTCACCTGTTCCACCTGTTTTCGATTTCCAATCCATTTCTAACCTTTCCAACTCCAACCCAAACTTATACAACATACTTTTGGACATCAAACCTAGTTGGTACAACTTCTATTACAAACGATTTCCTGTATTTATAAGCCAAAACTAAGTTCTAACTACTATTTACTCGAGTTTTACCGTATTAACATTTCAAAAGAAGTAATTTCTCGCTATTTACGTCTATATGTATAAGGATAAAAATGTGGGGTTTACAACAGTAGCCACCATCATCTTTTCTATTTCTCTTGCTTTTCTGTATCATGCTGATTTATGAGAGGGTACAAGAAAATTAGATAGGAAGGTATGCCAAGTATATTCTCCTGTGGCTCGGTTATCATATGGGTTTCTTGAAGAAGAAATCATTCATTGAAGGCTCAAACATGGCTAACTAGGGATATAATTTCGTAGAAGCAATGACTAAGGCTCAAAATCAAGTCAAAGATGGCCTAAAATCCTTTCTGAAGTCTGTGCCCATATATGTGTCACATGCAAAGGTTTACTGTGGGATATGCCAATAGATCACTTTAGTTGCAATAAATCAAAGCAAGTTTAATGAGATTATTCAAAAATTAAAAGTGAAAGAGCTTACTCGAGTAAATGTTGATTGTCTCTCAGAAAGCATCGCAAAGCTCAAAACTTACCATGATATTCTTCGTTATCTCCACTGGTTATGTCAGGTTTTCAAAAAATGTCGGTTATATATCAATTCTATTTTTGAGTATGGTCATTCTTTCCCTTAAGAATAACAAATACCAATGTACATTTGACATTTAAGCATAGAGAAAATACCATTTTTCAAGGAAATGAGGTTTTTTTTTTTGCATTCGAACTCAAATAAAAATCAAAGTTATTTACATATACATTTATCTATGAAAATTGAAAGAAGACTAAATGCACAAATTGAAATTGCAAAACTATGTCTTCTTAGGATAAGTCCCTACCCACGCTACAGGTTGGCATTTTAGGACATGGCTTACTCAGCCCACATCTTTATTTCAGCAAAAAGACTTTGTACACCTAAAAAAATATTTACACTTTTTACAAAAAAAATTCAGACCATTAACCTTCATCCCCAAAACACGTTTTTCCACAGTTTTGTCATTAGTAGGCAAAATCTAATTCGAGTCATTGCTTGTGTCCATCTCATTATTAGTGATTCACACTTTTTAGTGGTCTGAATTATATTATATTATACACCCAAGAATAAGTGGTCAAATTATAGTTTTCTCAGTTTTAAGTCTAAGTATCGATCCCACGAAGAGTTTAGTAATTTAGACTATTAAATAAAATAAAACTAAAAGTGTTGTTTGAAGTAGAATATTGTTTTATAGCTTGTGGTGTGAGCTTAGTTTGATAAATAGTTTATTTAAATAAAAGCAATGCGGAAATAAAGTACAAAGATAATAAAATGCGTAAATAAAACAGATTAATGACAGAAATAATAAAGTGCGTAAGTAAATGCATTAGCAACAAGAATATAAAAGATACCCTTTAGTTTAAGGGTCCCATATGCATTATATTGGTTAGATACTGGAAATGCTACCTCACAACAATTAACTCCCATGTTACTGGAAAGTCAACCGGCAGGTCTGATGTAAAAAAACCATAACACAACTGCTTCTTAGGCTACGCTGGTGGTAATATATTATAACACAACTGCTTCTTAAGCTACACCGGTTATATCTATGTCAACTGATTAACCCAAGAAAACCAGAAGGACAAGTCATTCATGAGGAATACTTGAGTTATTCATTTGATCTCATGATTCCAAGTGCATATATATAAATCATAACACAGTTGCTTCTTAGGCTACACTGGTGATAATATATTATAACACAACTGCTTCTTAAGCTACAATGGGTATAGATGTGCCATACCGATAGGAACATTGTGGTTGTTAGACTGTCATAATAATTATATATAATAATAATCAACCCTAATAATCCAGAAGGACAAGCCATTCATGAGGATCATTTAGGTTTGTACCACACATCAGTCAACTTCCTCAGCATTTCGGTGGGAGCAAAGCCATACCGATAGAAATGCCATGGTTGTTAGGCCGGCGGGTCTTATGATATACTGATGATATAATCCAAGGCACAACACCGGAATTATACACATCACTATATCACGCATTAAGCATATAATACATATATAAATAAACGTATAAATAAAACATCATCATTTCCATAATCTAAACAGTAATATACATATGTTCCCATCACACTAGAGGGTATAAACGACTACTCACGCTCCATTGCTACAGACAAGCAAGAAGTGTGGGTAGTATTCATTATAATTAAAATAAAACTTCTTTCACAAGGAACAATTGAAACACAACCACCCTTAATGTCATTGAAGACAAAAAAAATGGCGGCAGTTCAACCATCCGAATAGAAAGATATTTCAGAAATGTAGAAATACAGAGTAACAAACGGACCAGCTTTCAAAGGCTTTTTCTTTCTCTCTTTGCTTTTTCTCTTTTCTTTCTCTTTTTTATGGTTGGCTAACTTTCTTGGTGGGAAGAAAATTTTCTCTTGAAATGGTATTGTGAAGGCTGGGAGTACATGGAGTGGAATGTTTCAAGTCCCTTTGAAGAATGAAGGCAAGACCCCTATTTATAGGGGAGGGTGAAATTTTGGCCAAGGAGGGGTCCTAACCCCCTTCTTACCCTCTAGGAATGTTGATCCTTGCAGCAAAGCTAGATGTCGCGGTTTTAGGCTTCCACTTGTTGCGTTCTAGAGCTTCCATGTGTCGGGGGGTCCTAACCCCTACCTTAACCTTCCTAAAGGTTAAGCCTTGCAGTAGTGCAAAGTGTCTTCTTCTGGAGCTACCACTTGTTGCCTTCTGATTTGTCCATGATTCTTTATTACACCTTAGTCCTTCATAGTTTCAACTCTTGCAAAATTGCATTGTATTTCCCATTATTTATGCCTTTGACCCTGAAATTTACACATAAAGTATTAAAAACTTTATTTTGCACACAAACTATAATTCATAATGTTTAGCAATTTTATCTTACAAAATTGATCACTTAATTATTTTATTTACACACTAATTAGGGTTAATCACACCCCCCAACTTAAACTTTACTAGTCCCTAGTAAATATAGATTATAACACAAAATAAAACATAAATAGAAGTAAAATCATTTTCGTAGATTTTTTCACGATTGCATTTAGCATATGCAATAAGCCGTTAAACCCCTAGGTGATCCCTAGTGGACAAGTTTTGTCTTGTGATGGTTTCTAGTTAAGCTACCTACAAACTTTAGTAGTTAGGAGTTTGTAATTTATACTTTTCACAAAGATAATTAAATCAATATTCTTTCTTTCTTGCTAGAATAGTTCCTTTTTCTGATCACTATAAGAGTAACACACGTTAGTTGTAACATTATCTATATATTTTTATACAAACTTGTGTGTGTGTGATGATTTCTTTTGTTTCAAAAATCACTCAATAAATATTATCCTCTTTCATGGTAGTTTTGATGTCAATCCTTTCCTAGAATATACTCAGAAAATAATACATATTCGTTATAGTGACTATTCTCACAAGTTACATGTGATTGGAATATTGTTAGCAAAACAAATAATATCACATGTAATTATTTGAAGAACGGATATTTGAATAAAATTTGAATTTGACATAATCTCACGAGTGGATATCAACACTATACTAGACATATTATCAATATTCTCCTTTTATAAGATAGAATTAATACAGATGCATGATTTCTGGAATCAAAAAGGAATTTCTTTAGGTTGTAATGTGGCCATTGGTTTTAGGGTTTAAGAAATGACGTCTATAGAATTCAAAAGCTACCCTTTATATTGTGGCACACCTCTTTTTTTTTTTTCTTGGTGAGTGCATTTTATGCTCCATCTCACTTTTTATTGAATGAGTGCGTTTTACGCTCCATCTCATTTTTAACATGTGTTTATGAGTGAGTGCGTTTTACGCTCCATCTCTACTCACCACATTTTTTTTTTCAATAAAACATTATTTTGATTTAAAAGAGGGTGCAAGAAAATTATGTAGCCAAGGTAGGTTTGATATTTTTTTCTATGGCACGGGTATTTTTCGAGGTTTTAATGAAAAGACTTTATACTCTTTTAGGCTCAATCATGGCTTACTAAGGATTTAATTTTGTAAAAGAAATGGTCAAGGCTCAAAATTAATGACAAAGGGCCTAAGATCATTTTCCAGAAATTATCTAGCTGTATCATTTCTATTTAAAAGAGTTTCAAGGACAATGCTGATAATATAATCTAACAAGTGCTAATTAAGACAAAATTAATGAGATTATTCAAAGAAAGGTTACCGCTGAATCGAATATTTGAGTAGATGTAGAATACCTCTCCAAAATAGATTGGTTCAAAATCTGCATTAGGTTTCGCATCTCCACTATATATGTAAAGAGTGTAACATTTCATAAGGTTTTTATCAACACAGAAATCTATGTGTGCTTCTAAAGATAAGTTTGAACAAAAATATTTAGATACTATACAACTAAAGTATAAAATCCCGCGTGATCAGATTAAGGCTATTTTCACAAAACATAGGAATATCAACTTAATTTAACTATGAATCATATGAACTAGTCTTCCTAACTTAAAATTTTCATACATGAACTAGTTTAAAACACAAACAAATTTAAAACATATAATATGTTCAAAATATAGAATAATTTGAAGTGCAAGTGCATAAAGTAAAAGTGTATAATGTAAAACAAATTGTTTTGTAGAATCTCCAGTCTGTTTAGGAAGTAGAAGACCCTTCTCCGAAACGATCTCGAAGTAGCTTCAAAATCTCAGCTTGGTTTTGTTCATATTCATCTATGCGTTTGTTGATCTGAGTAATATTGTTCTCCACCTCTAGTAAGATGCATCTATTAGTTCTGTCATCCATTGGGATGTATGGTTGATTCTCTTGTAATTGCTGCTCTTGTGATATGAATTCTTCAGGTACCCAAAATGGTTCCTCTTCTTGTGGTGAGGGTATTCCTTGTTGGTTTTCCAGTTGTCCTCCATGACTCTTTTTTAATGAAGTTTTATCCAATACTCCAGGATGATTCACTGTTGACCATATTGGATTGATGATCACACCTTCATTCCTGCATAACTGAGAAACTAACATAGCATATGGGAGTGTGAGTTTCTTTCTATCCACAGTGAGTATCATTTGGTCTATGATTAAGTTTGGCAGGTCAATTGTGTGTCCCATCCCAAATGCATATAAAAAATAAGCCTGCTCAATAAAGATTTGATTCTTTTGAGCTCGAGGTAACAAAATGTACACTGTTATCATATTCAGAATCCGGTATTTGTCTGTTAGCTCTCCTTGTTTAATGTAATTATTTGGGCGTCCCCAAACAAATTGTGAATTTCCTGTTAATTCTTTTCCTACCTTATGCAAATCAGGTAGTTCAGTGTACGGATATTGTGGGTTGGGTGGTCTTTGCATGGGGTTAAAAAAATTGGCTATAGTAGTCGGTGTAACATGAAAAACTTTACCCCGTACAAATACACGCAATTGTTTTTTCTCTTTAATTTTAGCATTACTGTAAAATTCCCGAACTAAGCAGTCATAAGCAGGAACAGATAACCTAACATAATGTAACCATCCTCTTTCATGGAGAATTTGTCTTATTCCTAGGTTCTCAAAATCTTCATATATTACTGTTCTTTCAAAAATAATAGTTTTAGTTAGAAAATTAACATCATACCAGAGCTGTTGGTCCAAATTTTCAAACATCACCTCATTGAAGATACTTCCCAATTGAGGTTGTTGTGGAGGTGCCTCAAGTTGCGGAATTCGATCCCTTCGTGCTTGGCTTGAAGACCTTCTTGTTTGTTGTCTTGAATCCATATTTTTTTCTTGACTGGTTCCTGATTTGTAACTGCAGAATGCTGCTCTGATTTTCTGGAATTCTGCTCTTTTTCCTGTATTTCCTGCAATTTACAAAATTAAATAGTCATTCTACAAAACTTTGTTAACCACTCTTTTTTTTTCTTGTAAAAAATTGGTGGGTTTTTAATGTTTATTTGTTGTTGAATATTTACTGATTTTCCTATTTCATCTATAGTTATTTACATTTTATATACATTCACAAAATTATACATCTTATTGATCATATTTAGTCAGTATCAGAACTATCTGGCTCAGTAATACTAGTGACACGGTTAACTTCACTTCTCACGTATCTTGTTAACATTGGGGTAGAATAGGATGGCACCTCAGGATAATCCTTACTCATACCTAATCCACCGTAAACGATCAGACGCTCGTCCTGAAATTGGTTCCGCACACTTATTATATTGTCTCAAATGTTTTGTACGACCACATTTTACGCAAGCACAAAGACGATTTGCTCGTCGATGTTTAGCATATGTACTTTTTCCACAAAGGGGTCGTGCTTGGCTTTCGAAAATCTCTAAATTTCTAACATATCTAGCTTTTTGCATGATCAACGTATGTATATCTTTGGAAAATGACGTAATAAAACTAAACTTAACCAAAATAATTTTTTGTCCATTTAAAATAATTTTTTTTAATTAAAGATGACTTGAAAAATTATTGAAAATTGACTCACTATCCAGTTCTTTAACGTCTACCAGTCACAAAGACGGACATAACTTCTTAAATTACAATTACTATTTTAAACACAAATAGTATTTGAAATGTAAATACAGAAATAGCCAGCACTTATAAAAACCAGGAATCTGTTGTCTTTCAGAGATTATGATATCTGGCTTTTACGCAGGAAGTTTAATCTGTCAAATAAATTACACATAATTAGTATTATTACTTACAAACAACTAACAATATATTTTTAGTGCATATAGACTGGATCAAAAAGCAGAACAGAAGTCACATTTTGTGTGAATCCATCATAGTATGGCTTAAGTCTTTGTCCATTTACTTTGAAGATAGTCCTAGTTACTGGATTTTCAATTTCAATTGCCCCATAGTCGAAAACTTGCTTGACTATATACGGTCCTGTCCATCTAGATCTTAGTTTTCTAGGGAATAAACGAAGCTTTGCATTATATAACAGAACTTTTTGAGATGGTTTAAAAGATTTTCGCACAATATTCTTGTCATGGAATATTTTGGTTCTGGATTTCACAATTTTTGCATTTTCATAAGCTTCATTTCTTAATTCTTCTAACTCATTGATTTGAAGTTTACGTGATATTTCAGCTTTATCCATATCAAAATTCATCATTTTGATTGCCCAATAAGCTCTATGTTCTAATTCTACAGGCAAATGACACGGTTTACCATACACTAACCGATAAGGAGACATTCCTAGAATAGTCTTATATGTAGTACGGTAAGCCCAAAGTGCATCAGTCAATCTTAATGACCAATCCTTACGATCTGGATTTACTGTCTTTTCTAAAATGTATTTTATTTCCCTATTAGCTAATTCAGCTTGGCCACTTGTTTGTGGATGATACGGAGTGGATATTTTATGTGAAATTGAGTATTTTTTCATAAGATTCTCAAAAACTTTATTACAAAAATGTAATCCACCATCACTGATGATTGTTCGAGGAATTCCAAATTGGATAAAATATTTTCTTTTAAAAATTTGATCATTGTTCTGTGATCGTTATTTCTACATGGAATTGCCTCTACTCATTTAAAAACATAGTCAATTGCAACCAAAATATACAGATATCCAAAGGATGGAGAAAATGGTCCCATAAAATCAATGCCCCAACAATCGAAAATTTTAACAATTAAAATAGGGTTTAAAGGCATCATATTTCTTTTTGAAATATTCCCCATTCTTTGACACCTGTCACAATTTAAACAAAAGATATGAACATCTTTAAAAAGTGTTGGCCAATAAAATCCACACTGCAGAATTTTAGCAGTGGTTTTCTTTGAAGCAAAATGACCTCCACAAGCTTCAGAGTGACAAAACTGAATTACCTGATGGATTTCATGATTAGGCACACATCGTCTTATTATTTGGTCTTTACAGTATTTAAACACATAAGGATCTTCCTAGAAAAAATTACGTGCCTCACTTAGGAACTTATTTCTATCAGACCAAGTATAATTAGAAGGAATAGTACCAGTAGCTAGATAATTGGCTATATCTGCATACCATGGTACTTTGGTAATTGCTAAAAGTTGTTCATCTGGAAAGGTTTCTCTAATCGGAATTGGTTCCTCTTTTACTTCATAATTTAATCTTGACAAATGATCCGCTACCACATTCTCTACTCCTTTCTTATTTTTTATGATAAGATCAAATTCTTGAAGTAATAAAATCCATCGTAGGAGACGTGGTTTAGCTTCTTTCTTAGTAAGCAAATATTTTAAAGCTGCATGATCTGTAAAGTAATTCAACAGCAAGTAATTCTTTTTCTATGGTTGAATAGTTCATTTGTGCATCATTTAGAGTTTTGCTTGCATAATAAATAACATAAGGTTTTTTTTTCTTTTCTTTGACCTAATACAGCTCTTACTGCATAATCACTTGCATCACACATTAGTTCAAAAGGTAGAGACCAATCAAGAGGTTGCATAATAGGTGCAGAGATAAGCATGGTTTTTAATTTATCAAATGCTAATTGACATGCATCATTCCATTCAAAATTTATATCTTGACATAAGAGATTACAGATTGGTCTTGATATTAAACTAAAATTTTTAATGAATCTTCAATAAAATCCAGCGTGACCCAAAAAAGACCGGATATCTTTTACGGTTTTTGGTGAAGGAAGATTAGCTATTAAGTCAATTTTTGATTTATCAACTTCAATTCCTTTTTGAGAAACTATGTGACCTAAAACAATACCTTGTGTAACCATGAAATGACATTTTTCCCAATTTAAGACAAGGTTTGTTTCTTCACATCTAATAAGTACTTTTTCAAGATTTTCTAAACATAAGTTAAATGAATCACCGTATACTGAAAAGTCATCCATAAAAACTTCTAGATAGCGTTCTACCATATCACTGAATATACTTAGCATGCAACATTGAAAAGTAGCTGGGGCATTACATAACCCAAAAGACATTCTTTTATAAGCAAAAGTTCCAAACAGACATGTAAAAGTAGTTTTTTCTTGATCATCTATTGCAATTTGAATTTGATTGTAACCAGAATATCCATCTAAAAAATAATAATATGCATGCCCAGCTATTCTTTCCAAAACTTGATCTAGGAATGGTAACGGAAAGTGATCATTTCTTGTGAGAGAGTTTAGTTTTCGATAATCAATACATACACGCCAACCTGTGACTGTACGCATCGGGACTAACTCATTTTCTTGATTTTTTATGATTGTTACACCATATTTTTTTGGAACTAGTGTAGAACTAACCCATTTACTATCAGATATAGGATAAATAATATTAGCATCTAATAGTTTCAGGACTTCAGCACGAACTACTTCCTTTAAGTGAGGATTTAATTTTCTTTGCATTTGACGGGATGGTTTAGCGTCATCTTCTAGATAGATACAATGAGTACACAAAAGTGGACTTATACCTTTTATATCTGCTATTGTCCATCCAATAACACTTTGATGATTTTTCAAAACTTTTGTTAGTTCTTTTTCTTGAATTTCAGATAATTTTGACGATATTATAACTGGATATATTTACTTTTCTACTAGAAAGACATATTTTAAATAGGTTGGAAGAGGTTTTAATTCTGGCTTAAAAACTTTGACATTAGATTCTACAAGTTTTGGTAACAATTCTTCACATTGTAGATCCTTTGTGGATGTGTTTTCAGATTTGGTTTCAGGTACTGATTCTAATGCCAATAATTCTTTTTCCAAAAAATTCTTTTCAAAATATATTTGACTTAATGTCTCAACACGGTTAACTTCATATGGTTCTTCTTCATCTTCTTCTTCTTCTCTAGGTCGTTTTGTACTTTTAAAAATATTTAGTTCCAAGGTCATATTTCCAAATGATATTTTCATGATTCCATTCCTACAATTAATCAATGCATTTGATGTAGCTAGGAATGGTCAACCTAAAATTATAGGTATATATTCAAATGAACATCCTCGACAACATGGCTCCATGTCTATAACAATAAAGTCTGCTGGAAAATAGAATTGATCAACTTGGACAATCACATCTTCCACAATTCCTCGTGGAGTTTTTATTGATCGATCTGCTAGTTGTAGTTTAACATTGGAAGGTTTTAATTCACTTAATCCTAATTGCGTATATATTGAATATGGCATTAAATTACAACTAGATCTCAGATCTAGTAGGGCTTGGTTAATTCTATAATTTTCAATGAGACATGAGACTGTAGGACTACCCGGATCCTTATACTTAAGAAGTGTGTCTTGATGTATTATAGTATTAACTTGTTCAGTTGAAAATACTTTCTTTGGTACATTAGTTCTTCTTTTGATTGTACAAAGATCCTTCAAAAATTTAGCGTAAACTGGAACTCGTTTTATTGCATTCAACAAAGGAAGGTTAATTTTTACTTGTTTAAATAACTCAAGAATGTCAGATTGATCTTTTTCAGATGAAGGTTTATTGACTCATTGAGGAAAAGGTAAAGGAATAGGACATGGAGGACCTTTTTCACTTGGTGTTTCTGATTGTTTTTCAATTAAAGGTTCATGTTCAAGTGGTTCGTTTATAGGAATTTCCTTTCGTATTTGTTTTGGAATCTTAGGTTTAATAGTTTTATCAATTTCCTTACCACTTCTCAATGTCGTGACTGCTTGTACTTGACTTGGTGAGGTTTCAGATGATACAAAATTAGTTTGATTTTGACTTTGTGGAGGTTTTGGTTAAGATGGAAACTTCCCTTTTTCTGTAGTACTTAAAGACTGAGTTAACTTAGCTAGATGACATTTAATATCTTCAATACTTTGTGAAGTTTGAGATTTAAAATCGTTGAATGCTTGATTTGTTTGAGTATTGAAATTCATTTGACTCTGAATATATTGATTCATAGTGTCTTCCAGAGTTCTTTTCTGTGGAGGTAGATATGGTTGATATTGTGGCTGTTGTAGACCTTGTGTTTGATTTGTAGGTTGTGTATTTTTCCAACTAAAATTCGGATGATTTCTCCATCCTGGATTGTAAGTTTCAGAATATGGATTCAAATAAGGCTTATTATTATAAGTTGGAACAACATTTGATTGTTCAATTAAAACTTCTTTGAATGCTGGTATAGTTGGACATTCTCCAGCAGGATGTCCTGACAATGCACAAATTTCACATATTTGGTCAGTAGAGGTAACAACAGATACTTGCTTAATTTTTTTCATTTTCAAAGCCTCTAGTTTTCGAGATAAATTAGCCATTTTTGCTCTTAACTCATCATCTTCTTTTAATACATATATTCCTCTTTCAGATGTAGATGACTTATTTTCTACAATGTTTGAAGAAGTCAAGTCCCACATTTGGGAACTCTCCGAAATAGTATCAAAAAATTGAAATTCTACTTTAGGGTTTTTATTCATAAACTCTCCTTGAGCCATCATTTCAACAAATTATCGCATGACAGATGGAAGTGAATCATAAAAGAAACCAACTAAGTCCAATTTTCAAATGCATGATGTGGACAAGCTTGGAGAAGATCTTTAAATCTTTCCCAACATTGATAAAAAGTTTCTTTTTCTTTTACAGCAAAATTCATTATCTGGCATCTTAATGCATTAGTACGATGCACAGGAAAAAACTTTTTAAAAAACTCAGTTTGTTAAGCTTGCCAATTTGTGATAGAATTTGCTCTTAAAGAGTTAAGCCATAGTTTAGCTTTATCTTTTAACGAGAAAGGAAAAAGTTTTAATTTAATCATTTCAGAATTATCTTGCAAAGTTCCATCGACTTCTTCAAATTCTTTCATATGAACATAGGGATTTTCAGTTTCTAAACCATGGAACTGTGGTAGTAACTGTATAGTTCCTGGTTTAATATTAATATTTGGAGCGTCTGTTGGAAAAGCAAAACGTGATGGGACATTAGTTCTTGTAGGATGTAGATATTCTCTTAATGGTCGAACATTTTGAACTACTTCCTGTTCTCTTTCTTCTTGTTGTCTAGGTACATTTTGTGCCATACTTAAGTTGAATGATTCTTCTGCAGATGTAGAAGAAGATGATGAAGGAGTGGATTGATTTACAGAACCTACGGATGAATGAACAGACATAGACTAAAAACAAACAAGCAAACTATAAACATATAAAACAAGTATACACCTATCTTTTTTTATTTTTTATTTTTTATTTATTACTATAACTCCCCGGCAACGGCGCCAAAAACTTCATTCACACTTTTTAGTGGTCTGAATTATTATTGTACACCCAAGTATAAGTGGTCAAATTGTAGTTTTCTCAGTTTTAAGTCCAAGTATCGATCTCACGAAGAGTTTAGTAATTTAGACTATAAAATAAAATAAAATTAAAAATGTTGTTTGAAGTAGAATATTGTTTTATAGCTTGTGGTGTGAGCTTAGTTTTATAACTAGTTTATTTAAATAAAAGCAATGCGGAAATAAAGTGCAGAGATAATAAAATGCATAAATAAAACAGATTAATGACATAAATAATAAAGTGCGTAAGTAAATGCGTTAGCAACAAGAATATAAAAGATACCCTTTAGTTTAAGGGTCCCATATGCATTATATTGGTTAGATACTGTAAATGCTACCTCACAACAATTAACTCCCATGTTACTGGAAAGTCAACCGGCAGGTCTGATGTAAAAAAACCATAACACAACTGCTTCTTAGGCTACGCTGGTGGTAATATATTATAACACAGCTACTTCTTAAGCTACACCAGTTATATCTATGTCAACTGATTAACCCAAGAAAACCATAACGACAAGCCATTCAAGAGGAATACTTGAGTTATTCATTTGATCTCATGATTGCAAGTGCATATATATAAACCATAACACAGTTGCTTCTTAGGCTACACTGGTGGTAATATATTATAACACAGCTGCTTCTTAAGCTACACTGGGTATAGATGTGCCAGTTAAACAACCTCAATGTTCTAGTGGAAGCAAAGTCATATCGATAGGAACATTGTGGTTGTTAGACTGTCATAATAATTATATATAATAATAATCAACCCTAATAATCCAAAAGGACAAGTCATTCATGAGGATCATTTAGGTTTGTACCACACATCAGTTAACTTCCTCAGCATTTCGATGGAAGCAAAGCCATACCGACAGAAATGCCGTGGTTGTTAGACCGACGGGTCTTATGATATACTGATGATATAATCCATGGCAGATCACCGGAATTATACACATCACTATATCACGCATTAAGCATATAATACATATATAAATAAACGTATAAGTAAAACATCAGCATTTCCATAATCTAAACAGTAATATACATTTGTTCCCCTCACACTAGAGGGTATAAACGACTACTCAAGCTCCATTGCTACAGACAAGCAATAACTGTGGGTAGTATTTGATGATGCACAAAAATGGTTTTGCACACCACCTGTCAAGTATAGATAATAAATGCAATGAAATCAATGAGAAAATTAAAGAAGACACAATTTATAGTGGTTCGGTCAATTCGACCTACGTCCACTCTTCAATGGCTTCAGTCGCCGGGTATTTTATTGATTCAAAGGTATGGAGAACGGAGATACAAGCTTTGAGAGGGGGAATGGAGAATCAAAGAAAAACAATAATCTCCGGTAGTCGGTTCGTCTTCTGAAAGTCTCTGATGGAGCATGTCTCCTCCCTCTCCCGGATTAGAGCCATTTTATAGTAGCTAAGAGATCATTCTTGTGGAGATCATGACATATCCTCAAGGCTTCTTTATCGCAGCTTTAGAGATTATCTTTGGTGGAGATCACGACTTATCCTCAACGGAAGGAAGAGGTTGGGGAGCTCTTCATGAAACGTGGTCAAAGATTGGACCGTTGATAAGCTTCTTGTGCTCTCTTCTTGGTGACGTGCTAAGCAAGAAGTCCAACCGTGCTCTCCTCTTGGTGACGTGCTAAGCAAGAAGTCCAACCGGCCTTGGGCTCCCTAAGGCGGTGTAGATAAACTTCCCGTGCTCTCCTCTTGGTGACGTGCTAAGCAAGAAGTCCAACCGTGCTCTCCTCTTGGTGACGTGCTAAGCAAGAAGTCCAACCGTGCTCTCCTCTTGGTGACGTGCTAAGCAAGAAGTCCAACCGATCTTAGTCTGTCTTGGACTTGGTGGGTTCACGATGAGGTTGGGCTCCTCAACCGGGGTTGGGCTTTAATACATAAATTGGACTACTTGGGCTTTAATACAGGGCATTCCCAACCACATTAAAGGGGTCTGCCCGACAGTGGTTTGCTAAGCTCTCTCCCGCCTCTATTACCTCTTTTGCCGAGCTTAGCAGATCATTCGTCTCACACTTCATAGGAGGGCGTCGCCACCAGAAGCCAGTTACGCACCTGCTTAGTATAAAGCAGGACCGCAAGGAGAGCCTGAGGAGTTACCTCACTCGTTTTAACGAGGAGGTACTCCAAGTTGATGAACCCGACGACAAGGTGACGATGACCGCCTTCTTGGGTGGCCTCCGTTCATCAAGTTTCCTTTTCTCAGTTCTGAAGCGCCCACCGAAGAGCATGCCAGAACTATTCACAAAAGCTCAAAGATATATGAATGCTGAGGAAATCAACAAGTTTAGGCAAGGTGGATCATCTCACAGATCACCAGAAACTTGACCTGCCTCTGCACTGTTCTCAAACAAGCAGCCTATCTCCAGCTTAACGGCTCTCTCAAGGGCCGCCGAAAAAAAAAAAAAAAAAAAAAAAAACTTAGCTTCTGTACTGTTCTCAAACAGGCAGCCTATCTCCAGTTTAGCGGCTCTCTCACGGGTCGCCAAAAAACTTGGCCTCTGCACTGTTCTCAAACAGGCAGCCTATCTCCAGTTTAGCGGTTCTCTCACGGATCGCCAAAAAACTTGGCCTCTGCACTGTTTTCAAACAGGCAGCCTATCTCCAGTTTAGCGGTTCTCTCACGGATCGCCAAAAAACTTGGCCTCTGCGCTGTTCTCAAACAGGCAGCCTATCTCCAGTTTAGCGGTTCTCTCACGGATCGCCCAAAAACTTGGCCTCTGCACTGTTCTCAAACAGGCAGCCTATCTCCAGCTTAGCGGCTCTCTCACGGGTCACCAAAAAAAAAAAAAAACTTGGCCTCTGCACTGTTCTCAAATAGGAAGCTTATACCTCAAGCTTAAAGACTCCCTCATGGGTAGCCAAAAGCTAGGTCTCAAAAAGTGTAGCTCTCTCACGAGCAGTTCTCCAACTCTGTCTTTGCTCTCGCGCAAGCATCCTACTTCTCTCTCTCTCCAGGTAATTATGTGAGATATTTTAATGTTTGGAATAACATTATTTTTGTCATCACAAGTAGGTTCTCCCGAGGCAGCCCCAGGCTCACCCAAAGCGCCCAGCACCTGGAGAAGGGCTTGATCATCAAGAGCAGCACCCAAGGGTTCCTTACTACTTGCAATGTCTAGCCCAACGCCTAGAAATGTGCCTGACTGTTGTTGCTCGTCAAAACAAAGTTGCCCAGTAGCTTGAAGGGTGTCTGGCCCTTCAAAATTGCGCAAAGCAGAATTTTCGGCGCAAAAATCAGCACCTAAGGGGCCCAAATCAGCGCCTCGAGTGAGAATCGGATCAGCCTGTGCTCCCAGGCCACTGCCTAGCTCTCCCGAACCTCGGACTGCGCCCCTGGATGAAAAAATGCTGCCAAAGCCGCCCAGCGCACCTGGGCTGTCCAGGACAGCAAGGCCAGCGCCCAGGCAGCTGCCCAGTGCGCCTGAGCTGTCCAGGATGTGAGGAGCAGAGCCTAGGAAGCCGCCCAGGCCCCCAGCGCCTGCGCTGCCCAGCTGCGCGCCCAGCGCCCAGCACCCAGCCCAGCGCCCAGCGCCCGCGCGCGCCTGCGCGCCCAGCGCCCAGCGCCTGCGCTGCCCAGCTGTGCGCGCGCGCTGCCCAGCCGCGCGCCCAGCGCGCCTGCGCTGCCCAATCGCGCGCCCAGCCGACTCCCTTTCTTCAACCTCCACCACTCCCTCTTCAAAATAAAATGGGAAAGATTTGAAGTTTAAAAAAAAAAAAAAAAATGTAATCAATGCCTCCTTCTCCAAGTCTCCTTGGACATGGGGCATTGGGGGGGGCAAATGATGGGTTAAGCCCAAGTAGTCCAATTTATGTATTAAAGCCCAACCCCGGTTGAGGAGCCCAACCTCATCGTGAACCCACCAAGTCCAAGACAGACTAAGATCGGTTGGACTTCTTGCTTAGCACGTCACCAAGAGGAGAGCACGGTTGGACTTCTTGCTTAGCACGTCACCAAGAGGAGAGCACGGTTGGACTTCTTGCTTAGCACGTCACCAAGAGGAGAGCACGGGAAGTTTATCTACACCGCCTTAGGAGCCCAAGGCCGGTTGGACTTCTTGCTAGCACGTCACCAAGAGGAGAGCACGGTTGGACTTCTTGCTTAGCACGTCACCAAGAAGAGAGCACAAGAAGCTTATCAACGGTCCAATCTTTGACCACGTTTCATGAAGAGCTCCCCAACCTCTTCCTTCCGTTGAGGATAAGTCGTGATCTCCACCAAAGATAATCTCTAAAGCTGCGATAAAGAAGCCTTGAGGATATGTCATGATCTCCACAAGAATGATCTCTTAGCTACTATAAAATGGCTCTAATCCGGGAGAGGGAGGAGACATGCTCCATCAGAGACTTTCAGAAGACGAACCGACTACCGGAGATTATTGTTTTTCTTTGATTCTCCATTCCCCCTCTCAAAGCTTGTATCTCCGTTCTCCATACCTTTGAATCAATAAAATACCCGGCGACTGAAGCCATTGAAGAGTGGACGTAGGTCGAATTGACCGAACCACTATAAATTGTGTCTTCTTTAATTTTCTCATTGATTTCATTGCATTTATTATCTATACTTGACAGGTGGTGTGCAAAACCATTTTTGTGCATCATCAGTATTCATTATAATTAAAATAAAACTTCTTTCACAGGGAGCAATTGAAACACAACCACCCTTAATATCATTGAAGACAAAAAAAAATGGCGAAATATAGAGTACAAACGGACCAGCTTTCAAAGGCTTTTTCTTTCTCTCTTTTCTTTTTCTCTTTTCTTTCTCTTTTTTATGGCCGGCTAGCTTTCTTGGTAGGAAGGAAATTTTCTCTTGAAATGGTATTGTGAAGGCTTGGAGTACTTGGAGTGGAATGTTTCAAGTCCCTTTGAAGAATGAAGGCAAGACCCCTATTTATAGGGGAGGGTGAAATTTCGGCCAAGGAGGGGTCCTAACCCCCTTCTCACCCTTTAGGAATGTTGATCCTTACAGCAGAGCTAGATATTGCGGTCTTAGGCTTCCACTTGTCTCGTTCTGGAGCTTCCATGTGTCGGGGGGTCCTAACCCCTACCTTAACCTTCCTAAAGGTTAAGCCTTGCAGTAGTGCAAGGTGTCTTCTTCTGGAGCTACCACTTGTTGCCTTCTGATTTGTCCATGATTCTTTATTACACCTTAGTCCTTCATAGTTTCAACTCTTGCAAAATTGTATTGTATTTCCCATTATTTCTGCGTTTGACCCTGAAATTTACACATAAAGTATTAAAAACTTTACTTTGCACACAAACTATAATTCATAATGTTTAGCGATTTTATCTTACAAAATTGATCACTTAATTATTTTATTTACACACTAATTAGGGTTAATCAATTAGTGACCCTTCCAACTTCTTGTTGCAAATAACATGTAAGTCTCGGACTGGTATAAGACGGCCGTCTCAGGAAATCCTTACTTTGCCCATACACTATCCAGTTTAATCGATCGGTTGCATGACCCGAAATTGGTTCGGAACACTGATTAAATTTTTTCATGTGAAAGATCCTACCACATTATTTTTAGGCACCCAGTCGTTTGACACGACAACGTTTAGCAAAAGTGCTTCTTCCACACAATGGTTTTGCTTGTGCTTCTGGGAATTCAATATTTCTCACAACTCTTGCCTTTCTCATTACAACAGCATGCACATCAGATGGAAAAGTGCGTAAAATGCATAAAATGAACCAAAAATTTTTACTATCCATGCTTGCTAAACTAAAGACACCTTATATGGTTCTTTAACGTCTGCTAGTCACAAAGAAAATTGAAGCCGCATTCGACATGATCATGAAATATAAGCAAAATACTGTAAAAATACACAATCCAGAATAAAAATAAATATATTTTTTTTTAAATAAGAAACTATAACAAACTGGAATTAAAACTAGAACAAACTGGAATTGTAGATCACACGCCCCAACCTAAATCGAACATTGTCCCAAATTTTTCGAATTTACCAGTTTATGGAGGTTGTAAGGTAGAGATCTATTCATCTACCGAAACCTACAAACAAAACACAAAAATTAATCTCTAGGGAGATCTGGGCTAGGCTGGAAACCCCTCACCCTAAGCACGAGCAGAAGAAGAACACCCATGTACAAATACAAAATTATAAGACAAATTATTAAACAAAGGACTGAGTCGTCAGCATATATGGCCCTGGATTTGCAGGGGGTGGATTGTTTTTACAGAGAATAGAGAGAACAACGAAGAAGAAGAAGAAGAAGAAAAGAAGAATAAAAGAAGAAGAAGGGAAGAAGAAGGGGAACCAACATTGGTGGATGTGGAAAAATGGAAAAAGGGTTGGAGGTTTTATAAAGGCATCCCAGTGGGTCAGTTTTTTTTTTTTTTTTTTGGACCTAATCCACACAAGTGTCAGTAGGCACGAATATCTGTGCCAAATATTCCCACAAACATTGGTATAAGATGCAATTGGCATACCCCACCCCCCCATCTTGATTCATGCATTGTCCTCAATGCAAGAAAAAATATGATATTCAATGACGGACAATAAAAATATAAGTAGGGTTAGAGAACACCTCGTGCTTGAGCTTTGACTAATGCACCAGTATCTGAAATTAAAAGAAAAATGCTATACGACCAAGTAAGTAACATGAAAAATAAAAAAAAACATGAGTAAATAAAAAGACTGTACACTAAAAAGCATAAAAATTGGTTATTCCTCCATGAATTCTGGATACACCGGATCCGTCAAGTCCTCCTCCACTCCTTATCCTTCAAAACCCTCGAAAAATGGCATATGTCTTTGGCCATTGACCTTGAATGTCTGGTCATTCTTGGGGTTTGTGACTTCCATAGCTCCATTGGGGTAGGTCACCTTGACAAGATAGAGGCCATCCCAATGGGATCGAAGTTTGCCTTGGAAGATCGAGAGACAAGAGTTGTACAAGAACACTTTTTTGCCAGGCTCGAATGACTTCCGTACAATGGATTTGTCATGAAAGATCTTAGCCCGCTCTTTTGAAATTTTAGAGCTCTCATACGCGTCTCTTCGCATCTCTTCCAATTCATTCAATTCTAGCTTCCTATGCTTGCCAGCCATCTTCAAATTGAAATTCAAAGTCTTAATAGCCCAATAGGCCTTGTGTTCCATCTCAACTAGCAAATGGCAAGCCTTTCTATATACAATCCGGTAGGGAGACATGCCTAGGACAGTCTTGTAGGCGGTACGGTAAGCCCATAGGACATCGGTCAGTCTATTTGACCAATCTTTCCTAGTTGGATTCACCATCTTTTCTAAATTATTTTTGATCTCCCTATTGGCCAACTCGGCTTAGCCATTGGTTTGTGGGTGGTATGCGGTAGACACCTTATGTGTGATGCCACATTTAAACATTAAAGATCCAAATAACCTATTGTAGAAATGTGATCCATCATCACTTATCATTGCATGAGACATCCTAAACCTTGAAAAAATGTTCTCCTTGAGAAACTTGACTACAACTCGGTGGTCATTAGTCTTGGTTGGGATAACCTCCACCCATTTGGACACGTAGTCCACTACCAGTATAATGTATAGATAGCCAAACGACATAGGGAAGGGACCCATGAAGTCGATACCTCAACAATCAAATATTTGATAACAAGCATAGGGGAAAGGGGCATCATGTTCCTTCGGGTCACGCTACCTAAAAGTTGGCATCTATCACACTCTTTACAAAATGAAGTACAATCCTCTATAAGAGAGGGCCAATAAAAACCTGACTAAAGAATTTTTGCCGAGGTCTTTTTTGTCGAGAAATGGCCACTGTATGCTCGTGAATGATAGAATGCAAGGACATCCCGCTGTTCATTCTCTGGTACACATCTCCGTATGACTTGGTCGGGGCATTGTTTGAATAGGTATGGGTTGTCGAAGTACTTCACATCTGCCATAAATATTTTTCAATCCTCTAGGCTCCAATGCGGTGGTATTTGTCCTATTGCAAGATAGTTACATATGTCAGTATACCAAGGAAAAATAGAATGAATTGAGAGTAAATGTTCATCATGGATAGGATTGTTCTCATCGGTCTCTTGCACCACTTATTGAGATAAATGGTCCGCCACCACATTCTCCACTCCTTTCTTTTCTTTGATCGTAAGATTGAACTCTTCGAGTAGGAGGATTCACCTTATAAGTCTTGGTTTGGCATCCTGCTTAGACAACAAATACGTCAAATCAGAGTGATCAGTATAGACTACCATTGGTGAACCAATGATGTAAGAACAAAATTTTTCTAATGCAAATACTACTGCTAGAAACTCCTTTTCTATGGTGGTGTAATTCATTTGGGCTTCATTGAGCATTTTGCTAGCATAGTAAATTACATAAGGTCTATTGTCCTCCCTCTGACTGAGCACTACACTGACCATAATCACTTGCGTCGCACATAAGCTCAAAAGGTAAATCCCACTTGGGTGGTCGCATAATCAGAGGTATGACAATCATGCTTTTGAGTTTTTTAAAAGATGCCTCACAATCATCCGACCACTCGAATGGGACATCCTTAGACAATAAGTTGGTCAAGGGTCTGGCCAATGCACTAAATTTTTTTATGAAACAATGATAAAATCCAACATGGCCCAAAAATGACCTGATATCGTTAACGACTCTTGGTGTAGGAAGGTTGGAAATGGCCTCCACTTTTGATTTGTAACTTCGATACCCCTTGCCAAAACTATATGGCCGAGAACAATTCCCTCTGTCACCATGAAGTGACACTTCTCCCAATTGAGGACCAAGTTCTTTTCCTTGCATCTCTCTAGAACTTTCTCTAAATTTCCTAGACATCCCTCAAATAAATCTCTGAATACTGAAAAGTCTTCCATAAAGACCTCTACTATCTTCTCCATAATGTCACTGAAGATCCCCATCATGCAACGTTGAAAAGTCAATGGGGCATTACATAGCCCAAAAGGCATGCGACGGTAGGCAAAAGTACCATAGGGATAAGTGAAGGTGGTCTTCTCTTGATCTTCCAATGCAATCTTGATTTGATTGTAGCCGGAATATCCATCTAAAAAGCAATAGAATAGATGCCTCGCTACTGGTTCCAATACTTGGTCAAGAAATGGCAATGGAAAGTGATCTGTTCTTGTGCATGCGTTGAGCTTGCAGTAGTAAATGCATACTCTCCATCCGGTGACCATTCTCATTGGAATAAGCTCATTATCATTATTTGCCACCACGGTGACTCTCGATTTATTGGGGACTACTTGCGTGGGGCTAACCCACTTACTATCGGCAATTGGAAAGATGATGCCTACGTCAAGTAGCTTTAAGACCTTGTTTCTCACAACATCCTTCATGATTGGGTTCAACCTTCTTTGTGGATGTCAAGACGGCTTGGAGTCATCCTCAAGATAGATGCGGTGAGAACAAATGAGGGGGCTTATCCCCTTTATGTTGGCAATTGTCCAACCAATCGCCTCCTTATGTCTCCTTAACAAATCCAAGAGATCTTCTTCTTGCTTTGGATCCAAGGTTGAGCTAATCACCACCGAAAAAGTTTCTTCCACTCCAAGATATGCAAACTTCAAGTGGGATGGTAGTGGCTTCAATTCCAACATGGGTTTTGTACATTTGATGGAAAGATTTTATTTTCTTGATGTGGAAGTTTCTCAAATGTAGGAGTCCATCTCTCCACCCTGCTCATCAACCTCTTTTATATCAACAATTCCCTCTTCTTCCAACTTGAAGGTGCTCATTTACTCCAAGTGCTTCTCTACCAAGGTGTCGATCCGGTTAATCTCATATGCCTCCTCGTCATCCCTTGGTTGCTTGGGCAAATTGAACACATTGAGATCCATAGTCATGTTCCCAAATGCTAGCTTCATAAGACCGTTCTTGCAATTAATCACAACATTAAATGTAGCAATAAAAGGTCTACCAAGTATTACAGGGATTTGGGAGTTAAGATTTTCAACCGGGCGAGTGTCGAGCACAATAAAATCAACAGAAAAGTAAAATTTATTGACTTGCACTAAAACATCCTCAACTACTCCCCTTGGTGTCCGGACACTACGGTCCGCTAGTTGAAGCGTGATTGTAGTAGGCCTCAATTCTTCGAGCTGAAGTTGTTGGTACACCGAGTACGGAAGGAGGTTCACATTAGCCCCCAAATCAAGGAGTGCTTGCTCCACCCAGCAATTTCGGATTGTTATGACAATGGTGAGGTAGCCGGGGTCTTTAAACTTCGGAGGGGTGTTTGTCATCAAAATCGAACTCACTTGCTCCGTGAGGAATGCTTTCTTGTGAACATTGAGCCTCCTTTTCACATTGCATAAGTCCTTCAAGATCTTTGCACAAGATGGAATTTGCTTTATCGCATCAAGGAGTGGAATGTTTATTTTCACCTGCTTAAACATTTCAATGATATCAGAATAATTAGCCACCTTGATGGGTGGCTTCAAGCGATTGAGAAAAGGAGCAGGCATGGGTGAAACAAGCACACTTTCATCAATAATTTTTTTATTCTCACCTACCTCACTTTCTCTCTTCTCACTCACTCCACACTCAACGGTGTCACCCATGGTTTCATTTTCTTTTGGCAAAGTGGCTTTGGGTGAGACTTTTGACACAATGGTCTTATCTATTTATTTGCCACTACGAAGGGTGGTCATCGCCTTGAGTTGCTCACAACTCTCTCTTAAGGGCTCCGATGACTCAATGACATGTTGACATCTAGGGTTCTCTTGGAGTTGAGCAAAAAATTTTCCTTTCTCTTGTTGTGATGCCCTCATAGAGCTTGCCAGCTTCGTGAGTTGGGCTCAAATGTTATTAAAAGCTGCGGCATTTTGATTGTTGATGGTAGTCTGACTTTGAATGAAAGCATGAACCATATCCTTTATTTTTTTCTCTTGTGGGGAGGTTGATAGGTGGGAGGATTGGATGGCCCTTAGGAAAAGCTTTGTGGAGGTGGACTTTATGAAAAATTTTGTGGTGGTGGGTTTGACAAATACCATTGTGGATTGGTCCGGGGGTGTTAGGAGGTACACGCTTGACCTTGACCTTGGTATTGATTTTGCTTGGGAGGCATGGGAGATGAATATGCATTTGTAGCATGAGGAATGAGATTCTCATTTCTCCAACTAAAATTTGGGTGATTACTCCAACCTAGATTGTAAGTGTTCGAATTGGGAGAGAATGATTGCCTCGTTTGGTTGAAGGCATGAACTTGCTCATGGTACACTTCCTTAAGTGCTGGACTGTTAGGACACTCGGATATGGAATGATCTACACTCTCACAAATTGCACATCCTTCCTCGATCTTAGAAACATTGACACCTCGTGTCTCCGATTGACTTCAAGAATCTCCACCTTTCTAGACAATTTGACAATTTTTGAAAGCAAGTCTTTCTGGTTTCTCAAATCATAAAACCCTCCCCCTTGAGTTTGGCCACTTTATGGAGGAGAAGACCTTGGTACATCGGTGGGATTTGTAATGTCCCATGATTGTGCATTCTCTGCCAAAGTATCAAAGAAATCTAAGGCCTCGTCAGGTTCTTTGTTCAAAAACTCCCCATTACACATCTTATTGATGAACTGTCGATGGCCAAGTGTGATTCCTTCATAGAAGAAACTCACCATTTGCCATGGTTCGAAGCCATGGTGTGGAATGGATTGTAGCAACTCCTTGTACTGATCCCAACATTGGTAAAATTGCTCATTAGACTTCTCTGAAAAGTTTTGAATTTTTTTTTTAAAGTGGTGGTTTTATGCACCAATTTTTTTTTTATAAATAGGAGAGCATTTGGTTCCAAGATGTTACGGATCGAGGCCTCAAGGAATTAAGCCACGTTTTTATCTTATCTCTTAGGGAAAAAGGGAATAATTTTAGCCTAGCTATGTCTACCATACTATGAGCGGTGAGGAAGGTTTCAACTATTTCCTTAAAATCCTTTATGTGCAAATAGTGATTTTTCTTTTCAATTCCATGGAAAGTGGGAAGTAGTTGCAACATCCCCGACTTAACCAAGAAGAGATGAGCTTGGATTGGAAGGAGGATGCGTGAGGGTGTGTTGCTTTGTGTGGGTTGAAGGAAATCCCTCATTCACCTCGCCGGAGGCTCAATGTGGATGTTGTTCCCTTCATTCACGGGAAGGGGAAATTGCATTCGTGGATCGGGCATTCCAGGTTCTTGTCCTCCCCCACCCAATTGCATGTTTGGATTGGCACCTACATTCTCAAAATTATCACCCGCATCCTCGGGTGGGTCTTGGTCAATGTTCATATTAGGGCCCAAGGGTTGTCTAACTAGTCGATTTTGTTCGGCCCTTCCCCGCATATAAAAAAATTACTAAAAATTAAGAGTGTAAATAAACAAAAGTACATACAAGGATCAACGTACCTCAGCCCAAGATGAACATCACGGGACTTACCCCCGTTGTCCGAAAATCACCTTCTAGATTCAATGGTTGCCTTCCCCGGCAACGGTGCCAAAAATGCTTGATCTTTTCCGTTGTAGTATATCCTAACCTCTAAACATCATTTTTCAATGCGTATAGCCTATGTGTGGAGGAAAGTGTCACTCTCCCTTGGAATGATGTCAAAAGAAAGGGCAACGGAATGGTGGAATGAAATGTGTGTGTGTGTGTGTGAACAAAAATACTTCCCAAGTGCAAGAAGCCTTTTGTATGTCATGTTTTACTTGGAACCATATTCCAAGGTCGTCTTCTCAAGAAAGAAGGTGAATCGTGTAGAAGGTACTTTTGGTGAAATAAAAGTGTGAAATCTTTTGTTGTTTGAAGTTAGTTTATGATTTGTGTTGTGATGAAATTGAAATGGGAAACAAGTGTTGACTAATCTGAAGGGTTCACTCCAATGGGAATGACAAGTTAACTCAAAACCTTCCTCCAATGGTGCATATATGAATGATTGATTCATGGGATGCGAGGGATGAGATGGAAGTGAAGATCCAAGCATAACCCGTGACAAGTCTACGGGATATCAAAGATTCACGCCATGTCCTCACTCAACCCAGTCAACCGAACCATCGTACACCGAGGGGAGGAAAGAAGATGAGTTGAAATGGCATACCCAAGAGGAGCTCCCCCTTGGATTAGCCAACTTAAAAACTTAGCTACTCATGCTTAAGGTAAAGACAACAATGTAATGAGAATACATTATAAAGAAATGAAGATTGGAGCTAAGCATAAACTAAATGCATAAATATAACTTCTGGATAATTATACATGTCTATCACCTCTTACTAAAGATTGGATGAGAAATTATTCACTCTTCATGACTTTGGTAAAGCTAGAAAAGTGAGTGATGCTCATCCCTCCAAGTAGAGGAGTTGCAAGGTAAAACATATTACACACGGAGCCAATCTTCGAGAAAGAATGAGTGAATCACGTTCCACCTTTCACGGCTTTGGTAAAGCTCTAGAAAAGTGGAAGAGTTTCACTCCTCTAAGGGAAGAAGGAAGCTCAAAATAATTGAAATAAAAGAAAGAAATAAATTAAAAGAAAACAATAATACAAAATTAAAAGAAGCAATATATTAAAAGAAAACAATAACACAAGAAAAGAAAACAACAATAAGAAAGCAATAATGACTTTTGGAGGGTTTTTCACTACCAAAAAGTGCTCTTTTCAAGAAAGCAATGATACAAGAAAGCAATAATTACTTTTGGAGAGTTTTTCACTACCAAAAGATGTTATTTACAAGAAAGATGATACATGAATGCAATAATGAATTTTGGAGGGTTTTCCATTACCAAAAGATGCTTTTTACAAGAAAGATCATACAAGAGAAAAAAGATGACTTTTGGAGGGTTTTCCAATACCAAAAGATGCTCTTTACAAGAAAGATGATACAAGAAAGCAATAATGACTTTTGGAGGGTCTTCAAGAGAATATGGTTGATCTTTACAAGACCCAAGGGATGGTATTTATAGGCAAAAAGGGAGGGCTTGAATTACACTTTGATCCCCCTCCCTTTTGAGCTTTCGATAATTGGCTCCCCAATAGTTTGTAGCTTTGACGTAATTGGCTTCCCAGTAGTTGGTAGTTTTGACGCACAAAACCCTGAAAAGAACAACAATCAATTCATTATCCCTAATTCACATACTAACCCTAATTTGATTTGTTTTGACTAGTTTAACTTTGTTTAACTAACACAATTGACCTATTAACTTAATTAAATTATACATTAATTAGGGTTAATCAACACCCAGTATAATATTTTAAAACACATTCAACCTTTACCCTTGTTTTTTCATTCTTCACATAATTAAACTGAAAACTAACCTTGATTACATATTCGCATAAAGCATTTCAAAAATTAGCTTCTCCTCCCTAACAATTCTTACCAACCTCTACTAGTCCATTAGACCATCCATCAGTCAACAAAACTTTCTCATTGTGACAACAAAAACGAGGGAGAAAATCATCCTCATGACCAAAAAGTGTTAACAGATAATTCAAAACTTTCCACAACTTCCCCAATCTCAAAATCACGAACCTCATTCCCTTTTACAACAGCTGTAACATCAACTTAACTCAGCTGAACAGACCGTGCAATTAAAAATATGTTTCTCACGTCATGATCATTTTGCAAAGTGCAAGGTAGATGTTGGGGAATAGTGTACGAGAGGGCAACACAACTGGAACTCAACCTATTCCAGTTGTCACAAACACCATGTAACACATCATCAATAGTAGAATTCATTGAAATTATAATCACAACAATCCTAGAGAAATACTTGCAACTAACCAATATGTTATCCTCCATGTGTTACAACCAAGAAAACAAATATAAAGGAAAAAACATTGAAATACAAAAACAATCAATTTTAATTCCAATAAAGCTCAAATAGTAACATGAAAACTAAAAATAGAAACTAATTTAAAAAAAAATGAATTTGTGTATTTGATTATCTCTATACCACTAACACATTCATGTCACTACAAATCTGCAAAACAAAAATGAATTTACTATATTCTGATAAAGAACAAACATACAATGACTATGGCTTGGCGTGTTAGTAATAAACAAATTAAATAATCATCAATCAAACTAAGAAAATAACTCTCAGAGGGTCGTAATAAAAATTAACATTGAATTTTTGGCAATAAAACTTTCAATAAGTAACATTGAATTTTCAGCAAGTAACATTTAAAATTTGGCAATGACAAAAACAATGATGTTATTCATAGTAGATAAAGTAGCCAATTAGAATGAATACTTCAAGAGATCTGATTGTTCCAATACACAAAATCAAGAACAACTCGATCTCCAGCAAATAGTAAGTTGAACTCGAATTACCGCGTCACAATCTCTAACACAAATTCGTAGTTCGTCGACAAACAAATTTGAACTCTAGCTACTACTTCTATCATCTTCAAAACTCCCCCAAACACAAAAGCATGTTATTCAAATGAATAACAGAACAAAAATTGGTTAAGAATTTGAATTGAATTATTAAGGAAATCTTCTAATCTATGTTCGTAAATCAAGCATTCATATATTTAATCACCAGTTTCCACACACACACACATATATCCTTAACTAACGTCTATGGCTTTCCATAATTGACCAATACTAACACCGGTAGGGGTATTTTTTAGATTAAAAAAATGGACTTAAGTATTTACTAATAAGATTAAAAATGGACTTATTTTCAAATAAGTTTTCTTGATGGGTTCTAGTTATTATAAGTCCATCTAGGAGGATTCAGCCCCAATTTTCACTAAAAAAAATTGGAAAATTCGGAGGTTGACCCCCCTTTTTGGACTTATTTGGTGATAAGTCCATCAAGGAAACTTGTTTAATATTAAGTCAATTTTGATCTCCATTGTCCAAAATACCCCTAATAGTTATGTTTACTTAAAAGAAATTTGAAAATTAACAACTTTTAAATTTTAGAAGTTTGATTAACTTTAAAATTCTTTCTCACTCTCTCTCATTTCTATCTATATCCATATATATACTATTTATTTCTCTCATATATATATATATATATACAAAATATATAAAAAATAACACAAAAAAACAGTATCATTTATATAGTACCATTCAAACACAAAAAATAGTATCATTTAAACACAAAAAAAATAGTAATATTTAAACATAAAAAATAATAATATTCAAAAACCAAAAAAAAATAATAACATTACATATTAAGATTTGGAAAAATAACAGTAGCAACATGCTCACCAAAAACAGTAATATGCCCACAAAAATAGTAACATGAACAGTAACATAGTAAATATATATAGAGAGAGAGAGGGAGAGAGAGAGAGAGATAGTATCCATTATTTTTTGAATTTGAGTTTCAAATTTATATATAAAGAATTTATTGGCATATCTTCATTGACATTGAATTAAGGAATAATAATTCCGAAGTTAGGAAACTAATTTAAAGTAGTTTTGAAGGAAGGGTATTTTGGAGTTTTAAAAAAATAGGGGACTTAACTACTTATTAGTGAAATTAAAAACAGACTTATCCCTAAATAAGTTTAGTTGACAGACTAAACTCATTATCAATCCCTTAAGGAGGACATAGCCCAAATTTAAAAAAAAATTCACTCACTAATTTTCTTTTGAATTAGATCTCTATTGAAAAGTTAAAACAATGGTCATAACTAATGTACCTTACAATTGCAAAAAATAACAACAATGGCATTCCCTAATTTAATTACTTATTCTAAAATGTTATGTCATCATAATGTACATTTTTCTCCATAAACACAAATCGTAAGACTGATGTATTAAAAAAATAGGTACGCAATTAAAAAAATATACATAGATTTTCAAGCCAAAAAATAATTGGTACACAATAAAAAAAAAAAAGAACACAATAACAAAATATAAAAAATAGCAGGTACACAATAATCGTCAGACAGGGGCACTAAAACACAGATCGTTAAACAGGTATACTAAAATACAGATCATCAGATAAGTACACTAAAATGCAGATTGTTTATGGACATTCTTCTCCATGAACACGGATTGTCATACAGGTACTCTAAAACACAACTCATCATATAGGTACACTAAAACATAGATCGTCAGACATGTACACTAAAACACAAATTGTCAAACATTATTATAATGTAGCTTCTTCCACATAAATACATATTGTTAAAAAATCTTATGTAAGATTAAATATGCAATAATATATCCTACTATGAATTGCCTGATGTTTTTGTATGATTCCCAAACAAGATTAAATTTAAGAGTTGATTAGATGACATTTTTTATGTGTTCATGCATGTACATTTTCTACTTGTACATAATGGAATTCAATGTGTGATGCCACAATTATGATTGAAATTCAGACTACCAGCACTTGCAGCTTCTTGTGCAATAAACACACTCACCTTCTTATAGATAGAAGTCTTGTACCTCTCAGAGGTACACCATCCAGAGAAATATCTCTATACTGATTATATATATATATATATACTTTGGTTCATGTTTTTTATGTCAGTAGATATACTTATGTATATGTATTTCTATATATTCTAGCTTTTGATGTATCGATTTTATTAGAGCTTTTAGATTTTTGCTACAATAACTTTGATGAAGTTGATATTAGCTCGTTAGGCTGTAACTATGTGATGAGGGCAAAATGGATAATGAAAACACAACAATTGCTCCACCCCTTACTATTCACGCCAATACAAGGATCGCGTAAGTTTTTTCAAAACATAGAGGACTTTTTTGGATACTAAAAATTCAATTAAATTAAAGTTAAATTGTACACCAAAGGAGGGACCCTAGACTAATTCACTATTAATATTATCTCATTTTATCCTTGAATTTGACAGGTCAGTACTTATAATCGTTTCAAAATTACATGATAGTTATGCTTTAATCATAAATTTCCATCCGAATTAGAGTTGCCTTTATCTAAATCTCCATAAAAAGTTAGTTTGATGTAGTGTTCATCTATAACAACATAATAAGTAATTTTGCTTTTTTGCTTTTGTTTTTACTAATAAAAATGTCAAGGTTATGGCTAAATGGTTAGTCTTTGTTGTGTTATTAAACCTTATTTTTTGAAGCATTGTCATTTTAAAAGAGCTCTTAAATAAGCTTTAAAGTAGAATCAATAGAAATTAGGGCTTTTAGTGAGAATTTTAAACAAGATATTTCGAACTTAATATAAATTGAGTAATGTTATGCTTACTAATTTTCTTTTGTTTTACCAAATCTTCCATTCTAAATGATGTGGCACAATCTCCATCATTGAATATTAATAGGACCTAGTTATTTGAAGGCGAAAACTGTGTCATATTATTCGACATGAAAATTTGGTAAGTATAGCATTACCCATATAAATCTATCTAATATTAAAGTCAAGAAGTTAAATTTTCAACTTATAAAAGTACAATAATGGTCAAGATTAATTCAATATTCATATATTTTGACCTAATAGTACAAAACTCATCCCAAAAAGATTTTTTTTTGCTCAAAAATGTAGTAAAACTTGGTAAATTTGAATTTTTATGAAAAAATGGTAAAACGATAACTAGCCACTACAACACAGGTTGAAAACCCAATTTTATAGAACTCAGATGATGAAATGAACCTCACCGTTGGATTCATCTTGCGAAATATAGTTACACAATCAATTTTTGTTGGATTCTGAGATAGTCAATTTTTTTTCCGTTTTACAAGGTGATCGGATGTCGTGTGACCAAAACAAATGAGATTGGACTTGAATCAGGATGAAATTTAATTGTTTCAGGATGAAATAGGAACCCAAGAATGGAGGAAATGTGGTGCAATGAGGGCCAAGTGTTTGGAGAGTATAAATAAGAGAGAAAATCAATTTTTCTCCCCATTTCTTATCTAGGTTTTCGTGGAGAAGGAGAGAGGGAAATGAGAGAGTTCTCCAACTTCTCTCTATAATCTACGGCCCTACATTCGCCAAATAGACTCAGTCCAAGAATCAAAGTTCATCTACACGACGAGGGCTATGCCTACGTACCAAAAACACAGATTTTGATGAAGTTTAAAAGATGGGATCTTGTAGAATCAAGGGTTAGAGCTTAATTTGGGTATTTTGGAGCTTTCTACAGTTTGTTTTATGCTTCAAGAGGTAGAGTTCTTTTCCTAATTAGGATTATTTTCAACCTAGGGTTGATATATGGAATTGGTAGGGTGTTAGATATGTAATCTCATGTATAACAAATACCTATGATATTTGAAATGTAGGAAATGAGTATTAAGAATAGTTAAAATTAATTCTAGCATGAATTAGGTATGTAGAAATTGCTTGTTTGTGATTTCTTGAGATATGTGATGAAATTGAAAATATTATGTGTTTACATGATTTGGTGCCTTGAAGGTGTTTGATGAAATGCCTATGTGGATTAAGTGTGTTATTTGTATTGATTATGTTATAACATGCTTGTGATTTGATGTTTGTATATGCATTGTGGTATATTGACATCGTGGCTAATGATGGTGGTTATATGCTTATGATGTAATTTACTATGGAAAATGTTGATGGGTATTAAATTTGTTCATAATGTGCACATGACATATTAAGCTTGATGTGAACATTGCACTTGTACATTTACATTTGCATAAACACAAGAAACAGTGTATTCGTGGGCATTTTTATGAGTGCGGGTGTGTGTGCATGCTGATTGGATCAAACATCATTCTTGATGGTTGATAAGTGGATTCGGGAAGGTTAGACATAGGTCCGAATGAGTTGCACGGTTGTATGAAAAAATTTGTGTCGGGTATAACAAGTTGGGCTAAATTCTCCCTTGGGTGCAAGACCTGGTTACTGGTTTATACATTTCCGCTGGTGAAAGTTCAAAAAAAGTGTATCGGTGTGCAGAACCAGTGGTGAACCACCAAAATCCGTTTAACCAACAAAGACACATGGTTTATTTTTAAAAAGGTCATTGGATGTGTAACATTAATAACGAGGGTTTGGAATTCCGGATTCATACACATGATATTGCATGGGTTATGAGAGCCGGTAAAGGCTAGTGTTGAGTTGCATGTATGAATGTCATCTCATATCATGGTATGACATAGAGGATTTCATTGTTGAATTGCATATTCTTGAATGAAGTAATTGTTGCTTATGATTTGCATGTGAATATTTTATATGCATCTAGGTTGAGGAGTAGACTCTTTAAGAGATACCTTATTGCTCACCTTTTATGGGACAGAATTTTAGGTGCCGGACATGTGCTGGTGGACGACTCTCATTTTGGCCCTCATTGATGAAGAAAAGCCGAAATGTGGCTTTTAAATCATATTTTGTAAACCTAATATGTTATTCAATTTTTGGCATGTAATGCTATGTAGAGAATTGGGAAGAACTAATATAAACTGTATTTTTTAAAAAAAATTGATGTTATATGAGTTTGGGTTGATGTTGTATAAGGTTGGAATGAATTGAAATTGAAAAAAAGTTGGAATCGGGGAAAAACTGGAAGACCTACCGGTAGAACAATGAGTTATTCTACCAATAGAACATTTTCATTAGACTTTTTCTATCAGTAGAATGTAAATTTTTTATGCTAAAACATTTTTAGTGAGTTTTCCTACTGGTAGAATGCTAATAAAGCTACCGGTAGAAGAATTCCATAAGGTTTTCCTACCGGTAGATCGATGAACTCTTGTACCGGTAGGTTTCCCTAAAATTTTTAAAAATTCAAATGGTTTTGCTACCCCTTTAGGTTCTAAGTCCTTTTGTTCAAATGATGCAAATGAACGATAATTAAGGTTAAATTGATGTATATTGGACCTTGGAAGGGTCATGTTATTGAATTGTACATAGGTTATGCATTTGGGAGTGCCCGGTACAAGGGAGAATCTGCCCGAACATCATGTTGTTTGTGATCCGGATAAAGGGGATGTTGTGCCGTGGTGTCAGGTTATTTGGCATTCACAAGTGTTTCTGCAAGTTAATGGGTGATTAACGAGTTGACAAAGGACCCCCGATTTTAAGGCATCATAAATATCAACTTCTCTGCACGGTCTTTAATACCAGACAACTCAATCAACACATTTTTTAATGTCAAACAATGTCATTAATTCACACTTACATTTCTTTTAATTTTAATTTTAAATTGCATAATTTAATTATTATTTAAAATATAAATATTTCAAAATCAATATTCAATTTTTGGAATTCGATAGTATTTTCAAACACAGGGTTATTACTCTACATAAATAATTAACTATGGTTTTTATTCAAAAATCATTCTTCTTTTTTTTTTTTGTTTCGAGATATAACCTTTCTAATCAAAATTTTGTATTAAAGTATTTTTGAATAGATCATTTTCACAATGGATAATATGACTTATCAATTCGATATGTTGACATAGTTGATTGCAAATAGGATGTTATTGGATTTGATTTTGCAAAATTTTATTTCTATAACAACAACTTACAGGCATTGTGACAAATATTCTATACACAATACACAAATTTGAAGTAGTATCTAGTCGCTTATATGGTTTGATGTTTTCAATTGCAAAGCTAGTTTTTCTTTGTGAAA
>CAUOFW020001901.1:0-64775 GCA_963454935.2 Ilex paraguariensis
CTCAAATAAATGGTCATAAAATAACCTCCAATCCACTCTGAAGCAAATCATATTAGTCACCATAATGGAAGACATATACAACTCAAGGTTTTCACCATAAAACCAAAATTTTCAATCTTTCTTCAATTCTTAACCTCTCTATCAATTCCAACAATTTCACCTAACAAAAATTATATAAAGGACGCCATAGTTGGCCTTGTCCCCAATCAACAAACTGAATTATCACACTTCCTTGACTTAACAAAGTAAAACAACTAAGGGTCAGGCAAAATAATGAAAACTGACATAACGAAAAAAAGTTATAACATCATAAATCGTCATACCTCGAAGCCTTTCACTTTCATACCTTCTCAACAAAAATACACTAATACTCTCTATGACATCCAAAACTCATGACACAAATAATTTCTTTGCCATCACACTTGTCTTCTAACTATCTCAAATAGTGGCACACTCATTTCCCAATAGCTCCCATATAAGACCTAATCCCTAAGCTCTGATACCAACTTGTCACACCCCAAATTTTATAAAGCATAATTAAAACAAACACTTTGTTTATTTAGAAAAAAACACATGCCGGTATGTTGTAAAAATATCCAAGAATGTATCACTTTAGTTGAAATAAATCATTTTTTTTTTTGAAAAATTTCGACAAAGTTTCCTTTGAAAATTGGGCTTCCAAGCAATTAGTAAGAACATCCCTGCAAGAGCATAACATGATTTAAACTAACTAAACATCCACAACAGGCCTCCATCCAAAAATATAATCCAACAAAATATGAGGTGACAATTAGAAGCCCACGAAGTCCTCCCAAACTCGGATACATCCAACACCAATATATACTACAACTTAGTACCCAAAGTCATAACTTTACATTACAATATCCAAAATAATAATCCCTCTATGGGATGATCAAGTGTACACCAAAAATGCCTCAAAATTTTTTTTCAAATACAATGCTTGAATGCTAACATTTCTACATAAGTTCTAAAGGTGAATACAAAAAAACTCCAAAAACAATTCTTTCTAGTCCAAGCTCCCACAAGCATTCCATCACTTATGCCCTAGGATACATGCTAGTCTCTGAAAATATTAATAAGGGATGAGCAACCACACGCTCAGTAGGATAATCCTTTTCCCAAGCATTTACAAAGTTTTAAAAATTAACATTCCACAAATCATACGAATAAGTAATGAAAGCTTTCTATAATTAAATACAGGTACAAGATAATAAGTAAAGCATTTATAAAAATCTCCCAACACCTCAACATTAAAAATATACAAGGTATAAATTAAAGTCAAACCATCATAGCCAATACCATGCATGCCTCGCATACGGACAATATCATTAATCACACCGGTTCACGCATGAACCACCCTCGGGGAACCTTTTGGGTCTTGCACCCTAGGTCTTATCACCCTTCTTGCCTTTTAAGGAGAACATGTAGGGCACAACTTGTGACGCCACATAGGCCATCACTGAAAATCATTACCATAACCAATCCCCCTTAGGACTAGTAGTCGCCTTGGCAACCCACTCAATAGGCCCCAATCGTATACTAACCCTCTGTCTGTCAGTATCGAGCATACATTTTTTAAAATCATTATTTTCTATATACATAAATTCTTTTGAAAGCACACGTCATAACTTTGACATTTTATCAAACATGTGGTAAGCTCAAATCTCAAAAGCTGCATTCCCAAAGCAACACAACCATTTCCAAGAGAAAATAAGTCATATATATTATGTACAAAATAATAGCATACTTCAAAACCCCCACTCATAGGTTTAATCAAATACCCATAACTAAAATCAAACTAAGGTATTTCCATTTCGAAGAGAATAAGTCATATTATGTACAAGATCATAACATACTTTAAAACTTCCAAATCATTAGTTTTATCAAATACTCATAACTAAAATCAAGCAAGGGTTTCAAACCCGTAACACTAAAATCATTTCCATTTCCAAGAGAATAAGTCATATTTTGTACAAGATCATAATATACTTCAAAACCTCCCAAATCATAAGTTTAATTTAATACCCATAACTAAAATCAAACAAGGGTTTGAAACCGACCACACTAAAATCATTTTTATACATGTAAGTTCACAAATCCATGACATATTCAACACTATGTCAAGGTTTATAACAAGAATTTTGCCATCAACCACATAGTAAGCTTTAACTAAAGAAAATACATGAGATACACAATATAAATGCAAGAGAAAGGAAAACCCCACCTAAGAATCAAGAATTCGAAGCCAAATTCCTAGGATTTCCAAGCAAACTCCAAGCTTTATGGACCTTCTTCTTCCACTTTCTCTTTTTCTTTGTCTTCTCCTAGGGTTCTAAGAGGTTTTGGGTGTGAGATGTGAGAAAAAAATGGAAGAATTCGGGGCTGAAATCTGTGTTTTAAACACATCAGCCCCGAATTCTACTGTTCATGGGTTGAAGAATTAATTTTTTTCTCAAAATTACGGTTTTGCCACTAAACATTCTAATTTGATCAATATGACTACCCTAAAGTTTTTCGACGTTCCCAATTCATTTTTAATGTTATTTTAACCTAAAAATATTTATTTTTATGATTTATGTCAAAATTAAAATTAATTTACACCCGAAATACTAAAATTATTATTTTACCCCCTCCGAACCACTGTTTGAGCTAAACATCTATTCCAAGTTTTTCGAACCTCCCGGATTGAATGGTAATATTGTTTTGACCTAAAAACATTAATATATTTACTTAGATATCCTTATCAACCTTAAATACGTTCGCACTTCAACCTTACGCAACTATTCTTTAACAACGATACGAAGTTTCTGTCATCATTTTAATTATTTTAAAAATACTATCAAGTTAATATCATTTATATTTATATGAAATACAAGATCTCACAGTACCTCTTGGGTATGCTAAATCAATTCTTTTTCATTCCTCCTCGCAGTGTATGATGATTCAGTTTGACTAGGTTGAGTGTGGACGTGGTTGTGAGTTCTTGATACATCGTAGACTTGTTTCAAGGTATACTTGAATCCTCACCTCCATTTTAGTCCCTCACTTTCTATGAATCAATCAAACATCTAGGCACCATTGGAGGAAGGTATTGGGTTTATTTGGCATTCCCATTGGAATTACCTCTTTAGATTAGCCAACACTTGTTTCCATCTCTTGCATCATTCTAAGGGAGAGTGACACCCCTTACGCACAAAAGCTATATACACATTTGAGGGTGATTTGTGGAGTTTAGGGCATATGAGGAATAAAAAATCAAGCACCCACCTCGAAGGCACTAGGTCATGATCTTCATCGGCAGTCCACCCACCTCCAACAAAGAAGAACCTAGATTTCCAACTATGGCAATTTTAAGGCAATTCGGTGATGAACTTGCCCGACCTTGGAGCAAAACGATACCACCGTTGATGAGGAGAAGGATTATCTAGAAGCATGTACGAAGTCAAAAACTCCTCAAAAGGGGGAGGAACATCAGCATCGTGAACCAACTGCCAAAAAGGAAACATTGCCATAATCACCCTCCAACATTTGGGAGTTAACCTCCCTAGAGCCAGTAATAGGTGTCCCAGAATCCGATAGATGGGTCTAGGAATAGGAAACCTGAACCCCCGCCTCTAGGATCCCTTAGTCTCTATGGCTTCAATTAACACATTTGTGAATTCTGTACTTTAACGTATGCTTCTAAACATGAGCTCTATGAGCTTTAAAAATGAGCAGTTAATAATTAAACATAAGTACTCTCACAATTCAACTGCATTTGTTTTTAACCATTTATTTTTGCCTCACATTTTTAGATTTAGCCACATTAGCTCTTTTCTCACAATTTGGCCTTTTGTATCTTTTAAGGGATTGGAGTTTAACTAACCATTAGTCATGTGCTCACTTATCACCAACACTTGGATTCATTCAAGATTATCAATAATTCAAACTAATCAAAATTCTAAATATGACAGAAAATGGTATGAGTGTACTAGGATTTGAATTTTTCAAAGGCAAACACATGCTAGGATGAAAGAGACTTGGCCAATGAATCATGCAATTGAATTTATGTCACTAAGTTCTCTATCTCCTACTATGACTCATAGCAATGTACATTTCAACTTTGATTTAAGGATAGAACAATTTCAATGAAAATCAAAGTGTGAATTACCATGATCATGAACAAATAAAAAACAAATAAACCAAAGAATTATTTTTGCCTTTTTTTCTTTTCAATGTTTTTGAATTTTTTAAGATCAATATATATACAAGGAAAATATGCATAAAAATGCAATCAAAACAAAGAGGTGCAAAAATAAATGTAAAATACATTAAAACTCTTTTTGAAATTTTCTATTTCTTTTGTTTTTTGATTTTTTAAATTTCAAATATTTTGTATTTTCATATATAAAAACAAATGAAAAAATAAACAAACAAGAATATATACACAAATGTATAACCCTAGAGTGTTTGATGAAATACATGCAAGATCACCTAGATCCATACATTCACCCTTTCTACTTCTTTGGAGCCATGACCTTGCTAGAAACACTCAGGGCCTCTAACTTGATTGAGATAGTGAGCATACAATGTGCACTATGGTGACCATGCTCACCACAAGTAAAACACATAAATGAGTTGGTTTGGGTTTTTTTTTAAACCGACTTTTTTCATGCTTACCCTTACCATGATTAGTCTTTTTAAGACTTGTGCTTACTCGTGGTGTAGGATTGGGATCACCCTTTACAAACACGGTCTTGGGAGGAGTGGAGGTGTTGTGTTCATTAGTGAAACCTAATCCTCTTTTGTCACCAACTCTTTTCCTTAGAGCCAAAATTTTATCAAGCTTTATAATGTTTTGGGAAATGTAGTTTTGAGAGCACTTGTTATTCATGAAGGTCTCTGTCAAATTTTGTGAGCTTAAATGCAAGACTCTTTTTAGTATTTAAAAGCCCTTTATACTCTCATTCAAGGATTCTCACTTTTTCATGGAGAGACTTCCTATCCTCCTCAAGCCCAACAATTTGAGCCTTGAACTTAAATAAGTCCATATGAAATGCTTTCTTTTCATATTCACTTGTTTTGAGCCTCGTGCTCAATGAAAGCAACTTCTCACCTTATTTTAGACACTCTTTATATAGTCCATTATAAGCATGTTGGAGGACCTTAACTCTTTCAGTCTCGTCCTCTACAAAGTCATCTACATCTGCAGTGGGACTAGACTCAAATTTCCTTTTCACATTCTTGGAAGTTTCTTGTTGGGGGGGGGGGGAGGAAAGTGGACCTACAACGACCATAATGTTTTCTTCATCACTTGACAGAGAGGAGTCAACACACATCGTGGACTCACTTTTTCTTTCACTCACTTTGGCCTTTAAGGCTATTATCTTCTCCTTGGGCATATCCTTTTAATTGTGATGCCCAAAAATCGGGGGTCCTTAATTTAACAAAATTCGAGCAGAGTCTTCTTTGTATAGGTAGCTCTACCCAAAACATAACTTGTACAATTATACTACATTGATCACATTGGTCCATTTATGAATAAATATTGATCATACCGGGTCCATTTATAAGTAAACATTGACCACACTGGGTCCAATTATCCATACTCATATAACCACATACAATTTTTTTTTTCATTAAAACAGTCCATATAAGTTCGATTACAATTCTTTTATATTTACATGCAAAAATGGGATTTTCACAAAAGTTATACAAAATGAGTCATAAAAGCCACAAGTCGGCCTTCTTCACTCTTGAGGCTCAAATTGGGAGCCGTCCGCTAGTGTAAACCCCGCACCTGAAATATTTTTCTATAAAAGGTGAGCCACGCTCAATAGGATATCTCTTTAAGAGGCAACTCCCCGACCTAAATGCATATGAAATTTTCACATGCAACAATCAACCATCCACAAGAATTACAATCAAGAATATGCAACTAAATGTTGGAATTTACTATGTCATGCCATGAAATGAGATGAGACTCACTCATGCAACTCAACCCGAGCTCTCACCGACTCCCACAACATATGTTATGCCAATGTGTATGAATTTGTCATTTATGTGGCACATCAAATGACATTTATAAATCTAGGGTCTTTCTTGGGGCGTTATTCATGGACTTACACCAAGGGTAACCCAACCCATATGGAATTTATGGACTTCCACCGAAGGTTCCGCGTACACCCACACACTTTATGGACCGAACAAAGGGAGTGCATACCCCAACTACCTGGTCTTGCATCCAAGGGATCTTCTAGCCCTTCTTCCTAACCCCAGCTCAATTTATCATGCAAACCATGCGACTCAGCCAGGCCTTCGACCCAACTTTCCTAAGCCCACCCGTTATCCATCAAGTGTGGTGTTGACGACAACCATGCACACACACACCCTCATGATGCAATGTTCCTGTGCATATACAATGTGATGTACCATTGCAACAACAATATAATGTCTAATATGCTATGAATAACATATGAACTATTTCAACACATTCCATGGATAATTACATCCTAAGCAAATAATTTCCATAATTCACCCCAATGCCAATATATCATAAGCACATATCAATATTTGCATTTCCAATTATAATTCATATCATAAGCATATGATTTCACTTTACCACATCATCCAAGCATGTTATCATATAATCTCATGCAATTAACACACTTTACTTCATATAAGTATTTTATCAAACACCTTCAAGGCATCAAATCATATAATCACATAAAATGCCCAAATTTATCACATAACTAAAATAATCAGATTAAGTGATTTTTACATACCCAATTATCAAAACTTCCAAGAAATCACAAACTAGCAATTTCTAGTTACCAATTCACACTAAAATTGAGTTTACCCATTTCCATTAAACCAACTATAGTAGGCAAGTGCTAAAATACACAAAACAACCCACCAATTTTAGATATTCATCCTAGGTTGGAAATAAAATTAATTAGGATGAAACCTTACCTCTTGAAGCATAAAATCAATGGTAGAACCTTCAAGAATATCACCCAAGTCCAAAACTCTTGATTTTCTAAAATTCCATCTTGGAAACTTTGGTGAAATCAACTCTTTTTGGTACGTAGGCATAGCCTTCGATGAGAAGAACAATTTTTGTTCTTGGCCCGAGTGGATTCGACTGCTAGAACTCTGTAGATTATAGAGAGAAGGTTGGATTTCTCTCTTTTTTCCTCTCTTCCTCTCCAACATTGAACCCAGCAGAGAACTCGACAGAGAGAACTTTGAAAAATCTGATTTTGTCTCCTATGTATACATTTTAACACTTGGTCCAAGTCGTGCCACACGCCCCCTTTTTAGGGTCCATTTTCAGTCCAAAACAATTAAACTTTGTTCTAGTTCATGCTCAAAATATTTTATATGAACTTTCTTTAAATTATTTTTCAAATAAAATTTTGGTTTTGGGTCACTTGAGACCCAATTGCCTCGTAAACTGTGAAAAATCTAACTATCTCGAAATTCATTGAAATTTGTCTGGGTAACTAGATTTCTTGAGATGAATCCAACGGTGAGGTCCGTTTTGTCATCCAAACTCTAGAAAAATTCAGTTTTGTAACCCATACCGTAGCGACAAATTACCGTTTTATCCCTTTTTCATAAAAGTTCAAATTTACCCTAGTTTTACATTAACACTAGGACATTCTGCAACTAAAAGTCCAAGCCTATGACACTTGTAGTATTGGAGACCTTGCCCCTTCTTCTCAACCTTGTGTCAAGAAGATCTACCCCCACTTTCTTTCCCTTTTCAAGGAGATCTATGTTTACTTGAATATCCTTTCAACCTTGAGGACTTGACACCACTAGCCTAGAAATATTTGTTGAATTTATGAGCAATATAGGCTATGTCCTTTTCCCCTAATCACGGGATGACTTGAATTTACCTCCTTCTTCAATTTTAGAATTTAATGCAGCATCCTTCATTTTCTTAGGTGGAAGAAAGTTCATCTCGAAAGTTAAAATCGACCCAACAAGGTCTTTGACCGACACCATGGACATGTTTACACTCGTCTCGAGTGAGATCACCTTAGCATGAAATCTCTCTAGTAGAGATCTCAAAATTTTTCACTTAATTGCAGCATCATTGATTTTGGTACCTAAGACAAAAGAAGACTTAACAATGTCACATAACCTAACATAAAAATCACCAAAAATTTCTTCCTCTTGCATCCTCAACATCTCAAATTGTGAAGTGTACATTTGGAGATGGGACATCTTGACCATTATAATTCCTTCATGTGAAACCACAAGAATATCTCATGCCTCCGTTAAAGTCTTGCAATTAGCAATCATTCAAAACACGTTTGATGTCACGGCAGTGAATATCACATTCAAGCCGTTTGAATTCCACCCCACAGATTCAATCTCAATCTTCGACCAATTCATCGGGGATTTCAATTCAACCACCACTTCACCACTTTCAACTTGCGTGGTGGTAGTGGGAGTGTTCCAACCCTCTTGGACACTTAACTATACTCTCTCATCAATTGATTTTAGAAATGGTCTCATGCAAGCTTCCCTATATACAAAGTTAAAACCATCAAAGAGAGATAGTCATGCAATTGATCCTCCATCCTTTTGAGACTTCATTCACTTAACATAGAGAGGGGCCAATAAGTTTTTCAATTTTAGCCCAAATTGCTTGTCAATTAAAACCTATGTCTACCACAATTATCTCTTCTCACAAATACGAAGCAATGAATATGAGAAGCCCTTTAAATAAAAACTCTTTGAACTATCACAATTGATTTTAATTAATTTGTAATTAATTCACATAAGTCAATCTTAGTACAATTCCAACAAAACCAAAAGCCCAATTGCACAATTATGGATGTATAAATAATCAAACAATCAAAACATCAAAAACATATTGCACATGTGTGCTAACAAATGCAAGTGTGAACAATAATTAATAAAAGACACTAGCAATTTATTGACTTAGAAAACTTTACTCGGGAAAAACTACAAAGAATCACTCAGGATTCATCAAAACCTAATTCATTACCCACCAAGTCAATATATAAGTACTTGAGTATTATACCTCAACCATCACTAGGGCTAGATGCTCCTTTCTTTGGTATGACTCTCCACCGAAACTCCTTCGTTGAGGTGTAGTGTAACTTCACTTGGACCTCCTCGCTGCACAATTCGTCTAAGCCTCGAGCGATTATGGTCACCCCAACAATCATCAGTATGCACACACAAATGAGTTTGTTCACCACCAAGGTCTTTTACTCAAAGTTGTGAGGATGGAAAGAATCACTAGTGGTAAATTGTGGATCTTAGGGATCTAGGTTGTGAGGGAAGCTCTTAAGGTTGAAAGATATATTTCTCTCTTTAAAATACTCTCTTAAGGCTTCACCTAGATGTGGGAAAGGCTCCTTCTATTTATAGGTCCAAAATAAGGGTAGTCTTAGGAAATAAAAAAACTCAAATTCGGGAATGACAATTCAATCAATGGGAGGGTAGTCATAGGGCAATTTGCATTGGAATCAAAAATAACATCTCAAACTAGCCAAGGACCAAGACTTCTTGAACGACCATGCACACCACTCGAGCCACCATAGAGACTACTCAAGCAAGCTCATAGAGCGAGCCCTATGCTAATCCCTCATGTCCTTTTTTCTTTTTATCCTATGTTATTAAGAGACCGTTCTAGCGGAGGCTAGCAAGCATAGGGCAATCCCTACAGGTTTTTAAAGCCTAAAATCAGGTAAAAATTTATCCTCTTGAGCACTAAAGGGTGTTGCTAAAAGAATCTGATTGTGACTCAAACTATGTTTTCAAAACACAAAAATGATTTTAAAAACATTTTCTTTGAGATTCATCTATGAGTCATAATCGGATCACTTCCAATTCTATTTTCATACTAATCATCCTAAGTTAAAATAACTAAGGGTTCATCTTAGGTGTCTAGGTCATCACATTTATCCTAAATATGAAAGTGCATATAAAGGTTGAATGATGCAGCTTTTAACGCTTGATCTCATCCCTTTAATGCTGCTTTCGAATCTTGAACTTGATAACATCATGTCCATGCAAATACTTGAGATTTTACAATGGACCCCACCAAATTAGTCAATTATAAAACATGATCTAACAGGGTTGATAATGTCCTTTTGAGGAAGCTCATAAGTATTGTCCATTTTAAACCCTACAGGTAGATTTAATTATCCAATATGACAAATAAATTAAGTGGTCAGATCTCAAGGATTAAACAAAATTAATTTAAATATAATTGTCAGTAATTTAATTAATTGACGAACTTATGTAATCTTAAACGTGTGTAGATTGTTAAGAATATATAATAATGAGAAGCTCAAAATATAATTTTCATGTAAGGCCTAGGAGATCAATAATAAGTTTTTAGTAAACTAACTTATTACTAATGGACCATAGGATGTTTGTTCTGAGTTTGACATAGGATTCCCAAGCCCATTGGAAGTCCAGCCCTTATTTCTCTTTAAAGTCTCTACTATAACTTATAAATAAATTCACTATTTGGTTCTTTCAGTCATAACCTTTACATTCATGTTTAAAAGATAGACACGGAGAGAGAGAGAGAGAACAAAGGAGAAAATTCAGAGGATTGCAGCCCACACTGCATTCGAATTTTGACATAGATGGATATACGATAGAAGATCGTGAGATCTATCGAGCCTACTGTTCAATCTGTATCTATTCTTTGTTCATGCAAATCTGCTCGTCAACAATAAATTCTCTCAAATTATACTTACTATTTTCCCTTATCATTCCATATATGAGTAAAGTTATTGTAATTCAAAACAAAGTGTCTCACATATGCTTGTAAACAATAAGCAATATATCAAACAAAAGGAATTAGCATAGTCTTGTGATCAATAATCAACACATGATATGTGAAACAAACACTATCCCCCTCCTTATTCACACAAGTAATATATCCACCAATAGCTCTTGAGATCAATAAATAGGTCTTTGCCAAATATTTTAATGTGGCCTTGGATATTGGGATTTTGAATAAAAAGGGAATAGGAATTCAAAATGTTAACCCAAGAGAACTTTACATACTAATTTTTTGTCATATACTATTAAACCTACCTTGCTATCTAATTTTTTTGCACCCTCTTTTAAAACAGTAGAATACTGAAAGGCATAAGAAGAAGAAAAATAGAAAAGAATAAAGAAAGACAAAAGAAGGATCTCAGTCAAAGAAAAGAAAATTTTGGAGAAAAAAAAAGAGCCAAGAAAGGGAAAAATAGAAAGCAACATGCAAAATCCTCAGAAAATGAGGTGTCCCACAATACTAAAAGATAGCATTTAAAATCCAATGACGTTGTTTCATAAACCTTAAACCCATAGCCACATTACAACCTTAATAAGGTCATTTTTGATTCCAGAAATCATATATTTGTATTAAGCCTATCAATTCTAAAAGGAAAATATTAATAGTATATTTAATATAGTGTTAATGTTATTTCATGAGATTATGTCAAATTTAACTTTATTCAATTAACCGTTCTTTTGATTACTACATGTAAGATTATTTGCTTTGTTAACTATATTCCAAACACATGTAGCCTGTGAGAATAGTCACTATAATAGGTGTGTTCTTTTTGTTGAGTGTATTCCCAGAAAGGACTGACATCCAAACTACCATGAAAGAGGGTAACATTTCTCAAGTGATTTTTGAAAATAAAGAAATCATTACACACACACACAAGTTTTTATAAAAATATATCGATAACATTACAACTAACATATGTTACTCTTATCGTGATGATGAACACATAATATTGCATATTTGACTGCCTCATTACATGAATTTTAACTTAACGTTTGCATCTAAGTACTTAGAGTTAGCCGAAATTATGAATAATGTTGAATTTTCGATGTTGCAGGTAATTATAGCTTAAATGATGGATTTTAAAATCTTGCAACAAAGTGTGGAGGAGTGGTGAAGAGATGGACACATTACATGAGGATTTGGAGGCTTAAAAGTGAAAGAAATCAAGGAAGTATTGGTGTTTGGTAACATAGGCATCAGCAGCCACACCATTTTGTAGTAGTGCTTCGGTTGTCCTCCTTTTTGCCCATGATCTACTTCGAATCTGAAAAGGTGCAAAACATGAAAGTTGTAGATCTGGATGTATTATGTATTGTGTCAAAATTTTAGCTCAATCGGATGGTTGGATAATAAAGTACGATGAGGCTACTGGAGTTCGACGTACCGGTACGCATATTGGTACGGTCTACTGAAACAGCTCAGAACGCCTGTTTTTCATGCTCCACTTGCTTGGAGGTCCCACCATTGATTCTCCCACTTGGCCCTTGACTTCCCTTACACATTTACATGCTTCCTACACCCTTATTGAAGACTTTGAAGGCCATTGTATTTATGAGGATGGGAAAGGAGGGGACAGCCAGGAGAGTTGCAGGCTAAGGTCTTTCTAGCCTGTCAAAAGCCATCAAATGCACCTCCCATTGATGGGAGACCTGCACACACCTATGGGGACCCTCCATGGACAAAAATGCAAGGCTATTCACAATATATTTAGCATTCAATAAATATTTTGGGGTGGCTAGCTAAGCTTAGAAAATCCAATGAAGAAGATGATGAATAGTGTAAAATTTATATTTTTTCATTTTCTTTTCCATTTCAGTTGTAGTAAGCTTTCAATTTCTTGTAACCCTTAACTCTTTCACTTTAATCTCATTCATTTCAAGTGTATTGCAAGTTTGGTTACATGTTCTTGAATCTACCATTGTTATATTAAGTTTTTCTTCATTTCAACTTTTAAAATGGGTATTGAATATTTTTCTTTATAGTTTAAGATTTCCAGCATTAAGTTAAGTTTCATGCTTCATTTCCTTATTATGTCTCTTTACATTATGCATGTCTTTCCTTTATTTATGAATAGCTAGATTTTAAGTTGGCTAATTGCTTGGTTGTTTTCCTTGTTGTTCCTAACCTCTAAACATCATCCCTCAATGTGTCTATGGGTTATGTATATAAGGGAGTGTCACTCTCCCTCAAAATGATGCAAGAGATGGGGCAACAGAATGGTGGATGGAATGGAATGAAATGAACAAAATATGTGTGTGGAATGAAATGTGTATGTGAAAAAAAGTGCTCCCCAAGCGCAATGAGTCTTTTGTGTGTCATTGTTTTACTTGGAAAAGTATTCCAAGCTCGTCTCCTCAGGGAAGGAAAGTTCCAGTGTGGTGAAGGTGATTTTGTGAAAAAGGAAAGTGTAAAATCTTGTTGTTGGTTTTGGTGAGTTTTGTTCTTAATGAAAATGCAAGAAAACAAGTGTTGGCTAATCCGTCATTCCAATGGGAATCCCAACTCAAATCGATACCTTCCTCCAATGGTACATAGATGAACGATTGATTCGTGGGAAGCTAGGGACGAGATGAAGGTGCGGATTCAAGCATACACCGTGACAATGCCTACGGTGTATCAAGAACTTACAACCAAATTGAGGTGAGAATCCAAGCATTACCCATGACCAAGCTTACGGGTATCAAAGACTCACAACCACGTCCACTCTCAATCCAGTCAAACCGAACCATCGTACACCGAGAGGAGAAAAAAAATGAGTTAAAATGGAAAGCCCAAGAGGAGGTCTCCCTTGGATTAGCCAACTAAAAAGCTAGCTACTCATAAAAGCAAGAAACAAATACATAATATAAAGAGACATAATATTGAAATGGAGCATGAAACTTAACTTAACGCAAGAAAACTTGAACTATAAAGAATGAAATACAATACCCATTTTAAAACTAAAAATGAAGAAAGCTTGAAAACATTAATGGTGAAATGAAGAACATGTAACTAAAATTGAAAGGAACTTGAAGTAAATGACATTAAGGTGCAAGAGTTAAAGATTACAAGAGATTAAAAGCTTACCACAACTGAAAATGGAAAGGAAAATGCAAAAACATAAGCTTTCTGATTACTATTCATCATCTTCTACATTAAACTACTCCTAGCTTAGGTAGCCCCCCTTTCAAAGCTTGTGAATGCTGAATATATGGAGTGTGTGCCTTAAAATTTCATCCATGGGGGGTTCCTCTAGCTGTGTGAAAGGCCTCCCATCAATAGGGGGCTAAATGGATGGGTATGGCAGGCTTAGCCTGCATTCCCCAGGCTTCACCCTTCCTCTCCCATCCTTATGAATGCCAAGCCTCAAAAGTCTCCATCAAGGGTGTAGGAGGCATGAAGATGTGCAGAAAATGTTGGGGGAAAAGTGGGAGAAGTGTAAGTGGGATCCCCAAGCAAGTGGAGCATGAAAAGAGTCATTTTGGGCATTCTGCACAAAACCTTCCAGAAGGTCTTTTGGAAGGTGACAGCTCAAGACCACTTTTAGTACAATTGCCATAACTTTTGACCCAACCATTGGATTGAGCTCAAATTTTGACACAATATAGAAGACATCCAGATCTACAACCGTCAGGTGTTGCACTTTTTCAGATTCGAAGTGCATCATGTTCAAACATTGGAAAAATAGCGGGACTGTGTCAAGACCTTGGGAAACCAATGGGCTAAACCTTCAAGAAGGTTTTCATTCAAATTGCATTTTTCTTGGTTTCTTCACCTTCCAAGCCTCCCTATCCTCATTTAATGTGTCCATCTCTTCATCACACATTTACACTTAGTTGCAAAGCTCTAAAAGCCATCATTTGTGCTATAATTACTTGTAACATCAAAATTTCCACATTATTCCTAACTTTAACTAATTCTAAATAATTAATATGGAAATTTAAGTTAAAAAACATGAAATGAGACCAATAACTATGCAATGTTTTGTGCTCATCACACCCCCCAACTTAAGCTTTGCTAGTCCCAAGCAAACAAAATGTAAAAAGCAGACAAACAAAATAAACATATATTAATTCCGTAATTGCATTTAGCACATGCAACAAGCCTTTAAACCCCTAGGTGATCCCTAGTGAATGAGTTTTCTCTCATGAAGGTTTCGAGTGAAGGTACCTACAAACTTCTTTTGCTAGTATCTAATATTTAAAGCATATTCCTTTATCTTAACTAGCACTAGGATGTCAACAATAACTTTGTTCAACACACCCGAACTAACCACACATGAAACACATCATAGCTTTAAATGCTATTCTAGAGTATACACCTACACATTTCCTTTCAGAACTCGTGTGTGTGTGAAATGAATATATAATTTAAGCATTTACTCAACGGAATCCACATTCACTTAGCTATCCAAGTTCAGTTTTGATGCAAAAACTCACCAAGGGTTTCTCTCAACAATGAATCACACTATGATTATCCTGGCATGCTCTCCATGTGTATATGTGAGATAGAATATTATACACAAACTGATGTATGCTCACATATAATCCAAAAATGAAGTATGCATAAAAATGAAACAACATTGGCATAATCTTGTGAAAGGAATGCTAGGGCATTAGATAGAAAAACCAACTTCTCTTTTTTTCTTTAAAAGTATGCATCCCCCATGCTTCTCTAGATCATTTAGGACTTTCATAGGTTATAATGAGGCCTTGGGGTGATATCTAGGTAAATGAACAAAGGATATAGGATAACAAAGAGGGTTTTTCCGAGTGCATGATATTTATCATTAACAGAATAAGAAGAGGTGTTGACTTTCTCCTCTACAATCTCATTAATTTTAGCTACCTCACAAACCTCTCCCTCCTTACCTTGGTGCTTTGTCACATTAAAGATGTTCAATTCATTGGTCATATTTTCAAATAAAAGTTTCATGATTCCATTTCTATAATTGATCAATGCATTTGATGTAGTAAGGAATGGTCAACCTAGAATGACAAGAATGTATATGAAAGCATTCAAAATTGGCTAAGATTAAGGGACAATGAAACCAACTGGAAAATAGAACTTATCAACTTGGACTAACACATCCTCCACAATTCCTCGTTGGGTTTTGAAAGATCAGTCTGCTAACTGTAATGTGACATGGTGGGTTTCAATTCACCCAACCCTAACTGTTTATAGATGGAGTATGGAAGTAAATTATCACTGACTCCCATATCAAGAAAGGCTTGCTTAATCCAAAAATTCCCAATTATGCACGACACTGACTTCCAGGATCTTTGCACTTAAGAGGGGCTTGTGCTCAATGATAGAACTAAAATTCTTAGTTAAAAATGGTCTTTTTTGTACATTGATCTTTCTTTTGACTGTGCAAAGGACCTTCAAAAACTTGGCATAAGATGAAACTTGTTTGATCACATCTAACAGGGGGATGTTAATCTTTACTTGCTTAAACAATTCAAAAATTTTAGAATGATTGGCTGGTGTTTAGGTTTGTTGACTACTTGAGGAAAAGGTAAAGGAATAGGACATGAAGGTTCTTTTTCCTTTGATGGTTCTGGTTCCTTTTCAGTCACAGGTTCAAGCTCAATTGGTTCCTTTTCAGTTACAGGTTCAGGCTCAACTGGTTCAGTGACTGGGATTGACTTAGGTTTTGGCTTTGGAATTAACATATCTCTAATAGTTTTTTCAATTACCTTACCATTTCTCAATGTGGTAATTGCTTAGACTAGACTTGGAGATGATTTTGATGACACAACATTGACTTGGTTTTGACTCTGTGGGGGTTTTGGTTGAGATGAGAATTTTTCCTTCTTTGGTGTACTCAAAGAATGGGTCAACTTGTCTAGATGACTCTTGATATCTTAAATACTACGTGAAGTTTGAGCTTTGAAATCATTAAATGCATGAGAATACTAAGTATTGAAATTTGTTTGACTCTGGATAAACTGGTTCATGGTATCCTCTAGACTTTTTTTTGTGTGGGGAATGATACAGTTGATATGTCTGCTGAGTTTGGGGTTGATATGATTGCTGAGTTTGGGGTTGACTTGAAGGTGGACGTTATTGTTAAGTAACATTTTATGTATTTTTTCAACTAAAATTTGGGTGATTTTGCCACTACAGACACTTCCTTCAATTTTCTTCATTTCTAATTCTTCTAATTTTTGGGACAAAAGTAGACATTTTGGCCCTTAGGTCATCATCTTCTTTCAACTCATACTTCCCTCCTTGGGATGTAGATGGCTTAGACTCAACAATATTCAAAGAAGCCAAGTCCCACATTTGGGAACTTTCAGAAATTGTATCAAAGAACTCGAATGCCTCCTCAGGACTTTTACCCATAAAATCTCCCTGGATCATCACTTCAACAAACTGACGCAATGCTGATGGGAGGGCGTCATAGAAAAAACCTACGAGAGTTCAATTCTCAAATGCATGGTGTGGGCAAGCTTGGAGAAGATCATTGAATCTCTCCCAACATTGATGAAAATTTTCCCTTTCTTTTACAACAAATTCATGATTTCATGTCTCAATGCATTAGTGTGATGCATAAGAAAGAACTTTTTGAAAAAATCCATTTGAAACACTTGCCAACTTGGAATAGATTGGGCTTTTAAAGAGTTTAGCCACTGTTTAGGTTTTTCCCTCAAAGAAAAAGGAAAAAGTTTCAATCGTGTCATTTCAGAATTATCTTGCAAAGCACCACAGACTTCTTCAAATTCTTTAACATGTAGATATGGGTTTTTAGATTCTATACCATAAAACTGTGGTAGCAACTTTATTGTTCCCACCTTAATGTTAAAATTTGGTGCATTTGTGGGAAAAACAAAGCATGATGTGACACTAGTACGTGCAGGATGCATATATTCTTTTAATGGTCAAACATTCTGGACTACCTCTTATTCTCTTTGATTATTGTGTGTCATGCTTAATTCAAATGATGCGTGTGACGAAGATGCAAATGATGGAGATGAAGGATTAGACTGATTTACAGACCCTACTAATGACATAACAGACATAAACTATGAAAATGCAATAGACAATATATATACATATAATACACTCTCGACAACTTCCCTTTTTGGTTTTGAAATCACCGTTTAGTTCCCTGGCAACGGCGCCAGAAATCTTGACTCACTTACTATCTGAACAGTGGTCTTCCAGCCAAGTATAAGTGGTCAAATTGCAATATATTACTCGATTAAGTCCGAGGTCAATCCCACAGGAAGCTTTTACAGTTACAAATTGAAATAAAACAGTCGGTAGTGTGAGCTTAGAATAAGTAAAATAAACTAACTTAAACCTACAGAAATGCAGTAAAAAAAAGATTCGAAATGGAATAAGTAAAAGATACCCTCCAGATAGGGGATTCCATATGCAGTATATTGGCAAAGTATTGGAAATGCTACCTTATAGTAATTAACCCCCATTTTACTGGAAAGTCAACCGGTAGGTATGATGTATATTAAATCCTACCCAACAACTAATTAGGTTAGCTGGCAATGTATTTCTATGCACAATCAAATAACCCAAGTAGACCAGAAGGCAAGCCATTTAAGAGGAATATTTGAATTACTCGACTGACATAGCCATACCATGCAATAGTTAAATGACTGTAGTAAACCAGAAGGCAAGTCATTCAAAAAGAATACTACAATTATTCAACAGGGAAGTTGATGATTCCCTGATGACGAGATTCTGGTTTACACATTAAATCAAAAGCATTAACTATGCCGAGACTTAATCCGTCTATAACTAATCAATCGACTGTTACATAATGCCCAATCAAGTACATCACTGTACCATGCATGAAGTACATAACTAGTAGGTACCACTCAGTGTTCAAAACCATGAGCATATTATTAATGTAACCATCTATTAGTATGAGAGGTATATATAACAATAAAACACAGTTATAACATCGGCATTCCAATAACTAAAACAATATCTTACATATGTTCACCTTTCACTGAAGGGTAAAAGTGGACAACTCACAACCCATTGCTTTTGAGAAGCAAGAAGTGCAAAAAAGTTCCATTACAATACTAAATAAAACACGAGACTCCTTCCCTGAGGAATAGCTAAAACATGACCACCCTTAATACCGGTTAGGGCACAAAAGTGGCTGAGGTTCAACCCTCCAAGTAGAAAGGTATAATAGAAATGTAGAAAATAAGGAATATTTGGCTGGAGATAAGCTAGAAAGCTGGCTGGAAGTGGATCGGCGGGGCTTCACCGCACTGTTTCTGACTTTCTCTCACTCACTAGACTATCTCTGGAGGTTTTCTAACAAACCCTGACTCTCTTGGCTTCTCCCCCTCTCTCTAGAATTTCTCTCCTCCCAATATCCTAGAAGTGGAGCTGAAGGGCCCTATTTATAGATGGCTTGAGGCAGCTATTGCTTGGACTGACCAATAGGAGCTTTTGTTGCACAATTCAACCAATGCAAAGGCAAGGCTTTGAGGCGGTTTAAGGGCACCGTCCGGACGCCACCACCACCATCTAGGCGCCTCTATTCCTCTAATTTTTGGTGTGTGGTGCCTTGGTTAACTTGATCCTTGAATTACACTTGAATCCTCCCTACTTTGAAGCTTTGACAGTTGCCTCCCTCTAGCTTTGCACCATTAATGCACAAAATCTTGAAATTAACAACAGTTAACGCATTAACCCTAATTTACGTACTAACCCTAATTTGACTTAGACTGACTCTTTTAGCTAACACAATTAACTAGTTAACCTATCACAATTACGAACTAATTAGGGTTAATCAGAGCTCGTAGAGCGAGCCCCGTGTTGATCCCCTATGGCCTTTTCCTTTTATTTTAAGTCATGAAGACACTGCTTTAGTGAAGGCTAGTGAGCATAGGCAGTCCCTACAAGTTTTTAAGCCTAAAAACAAGCAAAAGCTTGCCCTATTGAGCACTAAAGGGCGTTGCTAAAAGAGGGGTCCGATTGTGAGTCACACTATATTTTCAAAACTCATAAATGGTTTAGAAAAATTTTCTTTGAAAATCACCTAGGAGTCCTAATTTGATTGCTTTCAATTCTATTTTCATCCTAATCATCCAAGTTAAAATAACTAAGGGTTCATCCTAGCTTTCTAGATCCTTACCTTTGTCCTAAGCATGAAGGTTCATACAAATGTTGAATGATGTAGCTTTGACGCTTAATCTTCTTCATTCAATGACGTTTCTGAATCTTGAACTTAATAGCATCATGACAATAGAAATGGTTAAGATATTACAATGGACTACAAGAAATTAGCAAATTACAAATACATGATCTAACTATCTCCCCCTTTGGCAATTTCTTAACAAAACACACAAATTTGAAATAAAGATTACAACCCCAAACTATTCAACAAAAGAATTGGAAATCTAATCTCAAACCTCGTGCATACATTCTAAATCTCTACGTAGCACAAGGATTTATATTTTTTGATGAAACTTGAAGATCATATTCCTACACATCACCACTCAAACCAAGATCTCGTATATCACATAATAACAGGTATTGAAAGCACCAAGAGAAGCATAAGGCATAAGTATGTATACATCATGCAAGTGCAAATAGGTAACATGTTTGAATGAATTTGTCCCATATGCTTGAGAGCCAACTGATTTATCAATGCAAAACATATCAAGTTCTTCCCCTTAGATGGTTTTCACAAGTGAAAAATAAATAATAAAAAAGTGTAACTTCATGCCAAGTTTGCAAGTTTCTCCCCTTGAGTATTTGAACAAAAAACTCCTATTTTCTATGTTCACATGCAATATATCTAACCTAGTCAAGAGCAAATCTCCCCGATAACTCTCATATGTACCTAAATATTCCCCCCCCTTTTTCGCAAATGACAACATGAACCAAGCACAGTATAAAATCAAGTCACCTAACATATTACTCTATTATTTACCATAGATTTCAATTCTATGATGACTTATAATAATGATGACATAGAATCATAGTATAACAAGAAGGTAATAATGCATAGCAACTAGCTAAATCACACACATAGACGAAGTAAGGGATAGACAAGGCATATAACTCAATGATCAAATACGATAATCAATCAAGCATAGGATCAAGAGTATGTCACAACAACAAAAAAAGAGCTAAACAAATAAAAAGTCAACAAAGAAAAATAAATAAAGTACTTTAGTATGGACCATGAATAAATAAAACACTTTTGTGCTCACATATGACTTAATACTAAATCTCCAAAGTCATAGCTCAAATGGCTACATCACCACTATGTCCACCATCTTCTCTATCGCATCGAGGCATATCTAAATCCGAATCCAAGTCATCTAGCATGGGCTTGCCTGAAATCTTTTTCCCCTTCAACAATCTCTTGAGTCTCCCAACTCTACGTGCAACTACTTACATCACAGTCTTCTAGGTATCCTCTAAGCTCACCATCTTGCCATCTAGTGCCTCTAACCTCTAAGAAGTCAGTCGGTGATGTTCAATTATGGTGCACTTAGCCCTGTACATCATATCAGAAAGTGATGCCATCTAGGCTACAAGGATATCTGAACCTGACTTAGGTGGTGATGTCCTAGATATATGAGTCTTAGGATGAACAAATGGGGCTTGCTCCTCAATGACTACAATATACTAAATCTAGCCCTAACCTTGTTTCATCGAACTCTTGTTCAAGGCCCTCATGGGTTTTGTAGCTGGTCACTACTCAAGATAATCACTTCTTGCTCATGAAAGATATGAGTAATCAGAAAACCAAATGTCAGATTGTATCATACTCTCCCCTCTAAAAAGGCCCACCGACTAAACCCAAATATCATCATAAAAAAATATCAAATCATTTCCTTAAAGCATAAAGAAAGTGTGCCTTTTGTGTAGGAAAGTCAGAGATGTGGGTTTTTGGTTCTATGTTGTAGATGGCCACTTAGCATCTTATAATCTAGGTCAAGTATTTTTGTTGAAAATTCAATGTAACAGAATTATCAGGATCATTAATACTATACAACTCTATGGCCAAAACATGCAGAAGAGGCAAGTCTTCTACGAGTTTCGCACTTAAATAGTCATTCTCTACCCTAGGAAGGGCAAATGTGATAGCTATAAGAGTGGCAGAAAACATAAACTCAATACCTCGAATATATGTAATAAAGTGGTTAGCTTGAGGATTGGGATCATGTATATGTGCATAGAGCTCTCTCACCATGCTATTATCACATGTCACAGGGTCTGTAAACATCCAAGTCCATCTACAATTGGTTAGATTTGAAACAATTGAAAGATTGACCTTTGTGGTGTTTACTCCCCTTTCAATCAAAACTGACCTGAGAGAGAATTCTTGTCCGAACCTCTCTACGAATTCCTGAGTCAAGAAACAAGTAGCTTCATCGAAAGTTATCCTCGATAGCATCATAAATATCCTCAACCACTGGCTTTTTCTGTATTCTTGGGGCCATTTCGACAATCACTCTCTCAATCTATCAAGAATCAACCTAATATTTGTAGAGAAGGTGTTTGGAAGAGCTTTAGAGGCTAAGGTTAGTGTTTATGGAGGCTCAATATGTGAATAAGAGCGTTCATAATACAAAGATATGTGCAAAATCCTGTTTATAAAACTCTGGTTGCCGACTTAAAAGTAAGGTCGCTTGAGCGGTGATGAAACTTCTCAGTCTTGAAAACTGATCAGATTCAGTTTACCCTGCTCCACTCTTATGTCGACCTCTCACTCCTCCACTAGTCCTTCAAACTTCAACATGCATGCATGATTTATATGCAATCTCATTGTAATTCAACTGCAATGCATGGATGAATTTGGATCAAAATTAAATTCAATTCTCAGTTTAATCTTTAAATGCTCAAAACAAATAATCATGAAAATTACACAAATTCACATCTTCAAAGATCCCTCCAAAATTCATCATATCAATACACTACTCTATGGCATATTCAAAGAATTTGAATTCAATTGCATGCATTCTAGGGCAATGTTTCCTCACTTTGGTTCAATTTCACTCCAACGTACTTAAATTTTGTTCAACTTTGACTTATTCAAGTGCAATATGAGTAAAACCAACCTCCAACACAAAAAAGATTGCGATTAGTTTAATGCATTAATAAGCTCATCATGAAATCTTAAATGCATTTTCTAACTGACTACATGACCGGCTAGTGATTGTCCCAAATATTCTCTTTTTCACAACTCCCCCTCTCTTTTATCTCTCCTTCTCTATGGCTTCAATTAACACACTAGTGAATTTTGTACTTTAATCTATACTTCTAAGCATGATAAACATGAGCTCTATGGGCTTTACAAATGAGAAATTGACAATTAAGCATAAATACTCTCTTAATTTCAATGCAATTATATTTAGCAATTTCTTTTTGCCTCAACTTTTTAGATTTGTCCACATTGTGCTCTTTTCTCATAATTGACATTAAGTATATTTTAAGGGATTGGGGTTTAACTTACTTTTAGCCATGTGTTCACCTATCATCAATACCTAGAGTCATTTAATATTATCAACAATTCTAACTAATTAAACTTCTAAGTATGAAGGAGAATGGCATGCGTGTACCCAGTCTTGAATCTTTCAAAGGTAAACATTATTTAAGCACACTAGGATAAAAGAGATTTTGGCTGATGAATCATGCAATTGGATTATATCTCTAAGTTCTATATCCCTTAACATGACTCATATTAATGCACATTTCAACTTTGATTTATGAATGGATCAATTTCAATGCAAATCAAAGTGTGACTTACCATGATCATGAACAAATGAAAAAACAAACAAAAGAAATTTTGCCTTTTTCTTTTTCAATATTTTTGAAATTTTCAAGATAAACATATAAAAGAAAAATATGCATAAAGATGCAATCAAAACAAGGATAAAACAAAACAAAGTAATTACCATAAATCCTAAAAAAGAATGTAAAATTTGGCATCAAAACTCTTTTTTAATTTTTATATTTCTTTTGTTTTTGGTTTTCACAATTTCAAATATTTTTGTATTTTCATATATAAAAATAAATGAAAAAAATTAGAAAATATATATATACAAATGTGTATGACCCTAGGGTGTTCAATGATACGCATGAATGATCACCTAGGTCCATAGTATCACCTCTCCTACTTCTTTGGAGCCATGACCTTTCTAGAAGCACTTGAAGCCTCTAACTTGGTTGAGATTGAGAGTTTCTCAAGGTCCTCCTTGGTCACTCAAACATTTTTTTCCTTCCTAAAACTCGAGTTAGGTCGGGTAATGGGTGGAGGACTAGCTTCTTCTCCCCAGATGAGTGTAGATCAATCTCTAACATTGGGGTAAAAGAAGCCTTGTATACTCTAGCATATGGTCCTTGTGAAGGTGATGCATGACTATGCTTCAACTCACATGCACTCTCTAAAAGCTTAGAAATATTGGCAACTTGATTGTTCAAAGCTTTAGACTGGTATGCTAGATGCATGAGTTTTTTGCCTAACACTTCAATATTATGAATGCAATGTGCACTATAGCAACCATGTTCACCACAAGTAAAACACACAAGTGACTTGGTTTGGGTTTTCTTCTTATCTGGCTTCTTTTCATGTTTACCCTTACCATTATTAGTCTTTTTAGTACTTGTGCTTACTCTTGGGGGTGATGGGTTAGGGTCACCCTCACTAACATGGTCGTGGAAGAAGTGAAGGTGCTGTGTTCATTAGTGAATTCTAATCCTCTTTTGTCACCAACACTTTTCCTTGTAGACAACATTTTATCAAGCTTTCAGTGCTTTAGGAAAGTCTTTTTGAGAAGTCTTGTGATTCATGAAGGTCTCTATCAAGTTTTATAAGTTTAAACTAAAGACACTTCTTAGAATCTAAAAGCCCTTTGTGCTTTCTCTCAAGGAAGTTCACCTTGTCATGGTGGGACTTCTTCCCCTCCTCAAACCCAACAGTATGAACTTTGAACTTGACTAAGTCCATATGAAGTGCTCCCTTTTCTTCTTCACTCGTTTTGAGCCTTGTGCCCCAGGAAAACAAATTCCCACCATGTTTTGGACACTACTTGTATAATTCATTATAAGCATCTTAGAAGTCTTAAATACTTTCGGTCTCATCCTCACTAGTGGAAACTTCTACAACTAAGTCATTTACATCCGTAGTGGGACTAGACTCAACTTTCATATCTTCATTTTTGGAAGTTTACCGTAGGGGAGGAGTGTGAACCTACAAAGGCTGTGAAATTTTTTTCATCACTTGATGAAGAAGAGTCAACACTCGTCGTGGATTCACCTTCGCTTTCACTTACGTTGGCCTTTATGGCTCTTCTCTTCTCCTTGGGCATGCCCTTCTTCTTTGCACTAGAACATTCCGTAGCTATGTGTCCAAAGCCATGACACTCATAGCATTTGAAACCTTGCCCCTTCTTCTCACCCTCGTGTTGAGAAGGTCTACCCCCAGTTTCTTTTCCCTTTCTAAGAGACTTGGGTCTACTTGGATTTCCTTTCAACCTTGAGGACTTGACAAAACTAGTCTTAAAATATTTGTTGAATTTTCTCACAAGGTAGGCTATGTTCACTTCACCCAACCAAATTCATTTGAATCTTCCCCCTTTTCAATTTTGAAATTTAATGCCACACCCTTTTCTTTCTTGGGTGAAAGAAGGTTCATCTCAAAAGTCAAAATTGACCCTACAAGGTCTTCAACAGATGTCGCGGCCATGTTGATACTCATCTTAAACGAGTTCACTTTAGCACAAAATCTCTTCCATAGAGATCTTTTCACTTAATGACGTCATTATCGATTTTGGTACCTAATACAAAAGAAGAATTAACAATATCGCATAACATGGCATAAAAGTCACCGAAGGTTTCTTCCTTTTGCATCCTTAACATCTTAAATTGTGAGCTTTACCCTTGGAGATGGGACATCTTGACTATCGTAGTTCCTTCATGTGAAACGAAAAGAATATCCCATGCTTGCTTTAAAGTCTCGTAATTTACGATCCTTCAGAACTCATTGGGTATCGATCAACACCTTGGGGATTTCAATTCAACCATCGCTTCACCACCTTCAACTTGTGTGGTGGCGGTGGAAAGGCTCTAATCCTCTTGCATGTTTAACCATATTCTCTCATCAATTGACTTTAGAAATGCTCTCATGTGAGCTTTCCAATAGGAAAATATATAACCATCAAAGATAGGCCATCATGCAATTGATCGTCCTTTCTTTTGAGACACGATTCAAAAGTAACTTGTAGAAATGATGGTTCTTTTGGGAGTAAACTAGGCAAGTAAACAAAAATAAAATATACCTACTAAGTGTCTTATGATCTCAACACAACCACGCTTTGATACCAATTGTTGTTCTGGGAGGGGAAACCCGATATGGATCTTCCGTCATGATTATACACGTAGAGACCAATACACAACACCTAGGCAGGTGAATAGGTTTTGTGATTTAGACGAAATTAATTATCAATTAAAACCTATGTCTACCTCAATTACCTCTTCTATATTGAATGCAAAAATTAACGATAAGAACCCCTTTTAAACACCACCAACCCTTTGAACCATGAAGATTGATTTTAATTAATGTGGAGTTAATTTGCTCAAAATCAATATCACAAAAATCCTAACAAACCCAACTAAACAACTATGGTTGAAAGACATTCAGACAATCAAATCAACAAACACATAGTGACTGTGTGTGCTAACAAATGCAAGTGTGTAAAATAATCAATAAGAGACACAAGTAATTCGTTGCACAAAAAACCCTCATAGAGAAAATCTGCAAGGAACCTTGATGGGTTCACCAAAGCCTAATCCATTACTCGAGACTTATACCTCAATTAATATCATGGTTAAACACTCCTTTCCTTGCTATATCTTTGTGTTGAAAATCCCTCTCTGACGTCTAGCATAGCTTCACTTGGACCTCCTCATTGCACTGTTAGTCTAGGCCTTGAGCAATTATGGGCATGCCAACAATCCTCAATATACAAACACTAATGGCTTTGTTCAACCAAAAATTTCTTCAATACCAATTTGTGAGGTTGGGTAGAATCACTAGTGGTAGCCTTTGGATCTTAAGATTTAGGTTGTGGTGGAAGCTCTCAAGGTAGAAAGATAGTTTTCTCTTTTAGAAATCTCACAAGTGGCTTAAATTAGGTTTGGGAAAGGCCCTCACCATTTATAGGCTCGGAATAAGGGTAGTCTTTATAAATAAGAAAGCTCAGATTCACGAACGATCGCTCAATTGATGGGAGGGCGGTCATAGGGTAGTTGGCATTAGAGTGCAAAAAACGTCTAAAACCAGCCATGGACTAGGATCGTGCGACCATGGGACCGCTTGAGTGAGCCCTGTGCTAATCCCCTGTTGCCTTTTCCCTTTTTATCCTAAGTCTTCAACAGACCACTCTAGCGAAGGGTAGTGAGTAGAAGGTGATCTCTACAGTTTTTAAGCCTAAAACCATGCAAAAACTTGCCCTCTTGAGCAAGAAAGGGTGTTGCTTGGATACGGATCCAATTGTGACTCAAACTATGTTTTCAAAACTCATAAATGGTTTACCAAAACTTTTCTGTTAAAATCACCTAGGATTCATAATCGAATCACTTGCAATTCCATTTTCATCCTAATCATCCTAAGTTAAAATAACTAAGGATTCATCTTAGGTGTCTAGGTCTTTACCTTGATCCTGAGCATGAGGGTACATATAGAGGTTGAATGATATAGTTTAGGCATTCGACCTCCCCCCTTTAATGATGCTTTTGGATCTTTAACTTGATAGCATCTGACCATGTAAATGGTTGAGATTTTACAATGGACTCCACGAAATTAGCTAATTATAAATACATGATCTAACATCCTCCATTTGGCTTTTTTCTTTATTTTCTACTAAGTCATCAAGAGGCCACTCTAGCAAAGACTAGCAAGCGTAGGGCGGTCCCTATTGGTTTTTTTAGCATCAACCCAAGCATAAAATATGTTATCTTGAGCAGTAAAGGGTGTTTCTCAAGTGGGGTCCAATAATGACTCAAACTATATTATTGAATACACAAAATGGTGTTAGAAAATCTTTTCAATGAAAATACCTAGGAGGCATAAACAATTTACTTCCGATTTCATTTAACACTAATCATCCTAAGGTAGTTACCAAGGAATCATCTTAGGTATCTAGGTCATTACCTTTGTCATAAGCTAGAAGGTACATTCAGAATGAGACTGATATAGCTTTGTCGCTTGATCTTCTCCCCTCAATGGCGTTTTTGGATCTTCAATATTTATAGCATCATGAATATAGAATAGGTTGAGGTTTGTAATAGACTCTATGAAATTACTCAATTACAAACATATATATAACACTTTTACAATTTTTCATGTTGGATAATTATATCCACCTATAGAGGTTTCTTATCCTTTATTTGCGCCAGCACAACAACTATATCATAATCACTTGCATCACACATTAGTTCAAAGGGTAGAGTCCAGTCAAGGGGTTGCATTATTGGAGCAAAAATTAACATGCCTTTAAGCTTGTCAAAAGCTTTTTGGCATGTTTCACTCCACACAAAAATTACATCCTGACTTAGGAGATGACTCATTGGTTTAGATATGGTACTAAATACTTTTATGAATCTCCTATAGAACCCTACATATCCTAGGAATGATCAGACATCTTTAACAGTCTCGGGAGCAAGCAAATTTTTAATTAGTTCTATTTTTGCTTTGTCAATTTTTATGCCTTCAGACAGCACAATGCGACCCAAGACAATGCCTTGTGGTACCATGAAATGGCATTTCTCCCAAATAAGCACTAGATTGACTTCCTTACATCTTATCAATGCCTTCTTTAGGTTGGTTAGATACAAATCAAACAAGTCACCATATACAGAGAAGTCATCGATGAACACTTCCAAAAATTTCTCAACCATGTCGCTAAACAAACTCAACATGCACCTTTGGAATGTTGCAGGAACATTACAAAATCCAAATGACATCTTTTTTAATGCAAAGGTTCCAAAGGGTCATGTGACAATTTTTTTCTCCTAGTCATCTAGTGCTATCTCAATTTGATTATATGCCAAATACCCATCTAAGAAACAGTAGAATGCATGACCTGCAATTCTTTCTAAGACTTGATTAAGAAAGGGAAGAGGAAAATGGTGTTTCCTAGTTATCAAATTGAGTTTTTGATAATCGATAATCTACCCTGTGACAACTCGAGTTGTACTAGTTAATTGGCATCATTTTTGACCATTGTGACCCCAGACTTCTTGGGCACAACTTGGGTTGGGCTAACCCATTTGATATTAGAGATGGGAAAGATTATCCCTACATCTAAGAGCTTGAGAACCTTAGTTCTCGTAACTTCCTTCATGTGAGGGTTCAGTCATCATTGCATTTGACGAGTAGGTTTTGAATCCTCTTCAAGGTATATAGTATGATTTCAAATTAATGGGCTTATACCTTTGAAGTCAGCGATGGTCCACCCAATGGTGCTTTTATGGCATCTAAGAACTTCAATCAGTTTAGACTCTTGCAAATCTGTAAGTTTAGATGAAATAACCACTGGGTATGACTCGCCCTCCTCTAAGAATGCCTATTTGTGGTCAGATGGGAGAGGTTTTTGTTCCAACTTTGGTGGCTTGACACTTGAGAGTGGCTTGACACTTGATGAGAGTGGCTTTGTACCACTTGGTGAGATTTCTTCAAATTTGGGGGCCCATGTCCTAGTAGTGCGAACAAGACAATTCTTTAGATTTTGATCATCATCTATTGCCTTAGATGTGATAGACTCCAACAGAAAAGATTTAGTAAGATTTCACAAAATGTGTTATTTATATGTTGCTGTATCAGGGACTCGATGAAATTTATTTCTCCCACTACTTTGTCCTCTCCTGGGTGTTTGACAACATTGAAAATATTCAGCTGAAGAGTCATATTCTCAAAATTTAATTTCATGACTCCATTCATGTAATTGATTAGTGCATTCGGGGTTACTAGGAAGGGTCGACCAAGAATGACAGGAATTTGATTCTCTAAATGCATTGTTGGCTAAGTATATAGAACAATGAAGTCAACAGGGAAGACAAAGTTGTCCACTTGGACAAGTACATCTTCAACAATGCCCCTAGGAATTTTGACAGATCTGTCAGCCAATTGGAGTGTGACACAAGTGGGTTTGAGTTCACCCAGACCCAACCGCTGGTAGATAGAGAAAGGGAGCAAATTGACACTGGCTCCAAGATCAAACAGTGCTTGTTCTATTTTGAAGTTTTCAATGACACATGCCACAGTTGGACACCCCCGATCCTTATATTTTGGAGAGGTTTTGTGTTGAAGTAGGGCACTGGCTTGTTCTGTCAAGAAGGCTCTTTTTTGTACATTCTAGCTTCTTTTGACTGTGCGCAAGTCTTTCAGAAACTTGGTATAAGACAGAACCTATTTGATTACATCTAGAAGTGGGATGTTGATCTGTACTTGCTTAAAAATCTTGTAAATTTCTGGCTAATTATTCAACCTTTGTATTGTTTTGAGTCTATGAGGAAAAGGAGCAGGAATATGGCACAAAGGCTCTTATTCCTTTGACAGTTCTGGTTCTTGTACAATCATAGGTTCAGGCTCTTCGTCAATCACAAGTTTAGGCTCTACTGGTGCATTGACTGGGATTGACTCAGGATTTGGCTTTGGAATTAACATGTCTCTAATGGTCTTGTCAATCACCTTGCGACTTCTCAATGTAGTGACAACTTTGGCTTGGTATTGTCGATTTGCCATGATTGAAGGAATTTTCATAAGAAATTGGCCTTGCGGTTGTTTTGGTTGAGCATGGAACTTACCCTTCTCATGTGTGGTCATGGATTGGGTCAAATTTTGGATATGGCTTTTAAGATCCTCAAAAGATTGAGTGGTGTAAGTTTTGAAATTAGTGGAAGCCTTAGTGGAACTATTGTTGTGGTTCATTTGGCTTTGCAAAAACTGATTCAATGTGTCCTCAAGGCTCCTCTTTTGTGGTGGTTGGTATGGTTGATATGCGAGAAGTCTTTGAGGTGGTGGTTGTGAACCTTGTTGTGGGTTCATGGAAGTTGGTTGTATATTCCTCTAATTGAAGTTCAGGTGATTCCACCACCCTGGATTATATGTTTCAGAATATGGGTTGGAGTAAGGCTTGTTACAGTTGGAGATTGCATTTGTATGTTCCAACACGACCTTAAATGTTGGAATAGTAGAACACTCCCCAATAAGGTGTCCTGTCAGCGCACAAATCCCACACACTTGTTCTGTGGGAGGGCCAACATCAACTTGATGCACCTTTTTCATCTCTAGAGCTTCCAACTTTCGAGACAAGGTAGTCATTTTCACTCTTAGGTCATTAAAATCTTGCAAGACATACTTACCCCCTTGGGAATTAGATGGTTTGGCTTCAACAGTGGTACGAGAGGTTGAGTCCCGCATCTAAGAACTATTAGTTATGGTGTCAAAAAAATTGAATGCCTTCCTCCGAACTCTTTCCTATGAACTCTCCTTGAACCATCATTTTGAAAAACTAACATAGTCTAGTGGGAAAGAGTCATAGAAAAATCCTACCAAAGTCCAATTCTCAAAAGTATGGTGTAGGCAAGATTGGAGAAGATCCTTGAATCTCTCCCAACTTTAATAAAAGATTTCTCCTTCTTTAACTGAAAAGTTCATGATTTTCCTTTTGAGTGCATTGGTGTGGTGTAAAGGAAAAAACATTCTAAAAATTTCATTATGTAATGTCTGTCAGTTAGGTATTGAAAGGGCTTTCAAAGAATTTAGTCATTGTTTAGCTTTGTCCTTTAAAGAGAAAGGAAAAAAGTTTCATCTTGGCCAGCTCATAATTCTCTTGAAATGTTCCACATACTTCCTCATAATCTTTTATCTATAGATATGGGTTTTCTGGTTCGAGTCCACGAAATTGAGGTAGTAGTTGCACTATCCTCGTCTTTACAGTAAAAAGGGGTGCATTTGCAGGAAAGATAAAACAAGAGGGTACACGGTTCCTTGTGTGATGCAAATAATCCCTCAGAGTTCGAATGTTAGGAACGTCCCCCTCTCTCATAGGATCTTACCCTTCTCTCCTATTATTTGCCATGCTATTCTCAAAAGTGTCTGCTACTGATCTAGGTGAAGATGGTCCGGACTGATTTACAGATCCTAAGGATTCTTCTGAGAAATTTTGAAAGTGAGGATCGTCCTCAAACATAAAATAAAATTATACATAGTAAAAAAAATTAAATATATATATATATACATATATATACAAAAATGAAGATCTTTTCACCTTTTTCTTTATAGTTCCCTGGCAACAGCACCAAAAACTTGACTTGATCCAAAATGTGTACACCTAAGTATAGGCGGTCAAGCTATAGTAATAATCCGGTTCAGTCCGAAGTCGAATCCATAGAGAACTATTGTCGGTGTTAGTAAGTAGTGACAGAGACCAAGTAACTAGAACCCTGGAGATTTGAAGTTATGGGATTTTTCGGACAGAATATAAGATTTTTTCCAAGGGGTTTTTCTAGATAAAATATCATAAATTATCAAATGTAATAGTCACCCTTTAGATCGAGGATTTGAACATGTAGTTAATCATCCGGTTTATTATACTTGTGCTTGGTAACTCAATTAACCCCTGTGTCAACATGAAGTTAATTGGAAGATAAAGATGGATTGTAAGAATTAAAAGCATGGTTCCTATGTCTTTGTAGAGGTTTACAAGAATTGTCTGTGCCGAGACTCAACCCGTCTACAAACAACCAAGTGTCTCCACAAGACATCCAGCCATTGCAATAGTATTCCATTCTTTAAATGAAGCAGAATAATGGTGAAGATTGAAATGTAGTAATGAAGATCTGGTCGGGGTATTTGCTTAGAACCACTGGGTCTTTCTATGCAAGACTCATCTATTTCATAGAAATCATCCATAGTTGTACAAAGTACATTAGCTTTGCTAGATGCATTCAATCATTTAATAAGCAAGTGTAATATAAAGCATTAAGCATAAACAAAATGCACATATAAAACTTCTGGATGATTTATACATGGTCATCATCTCTTACTAAAGAGTGAATAAGGAACTACCCACTCTTCATGGCTTTGGTAAACCTAGAAAAGTGAGTGATGCTCATCCCTCCAAGTAGAGGAATTATAAAGTAAAACACACTACACAAGTAGCTGATCTTCAATGAAGAATGAGTGAATCACATTCCACCGTTCACGGATTTGGTAAAGCTCTAGAAAAGTGGAAGAGTTTCACTCCTCTAAGCGAAGAAGGAAGATCAAACAATGGAAGCAAATGAAACTAATAATGAAAGAAGAAGAAAGCTAGTCACTTTTGGAGGGTTTTCACCTCAACCAAAAGATGATCTATCTTCCTCTATGCAAGTAAATGTAAAGCTAAGTCTAACTCTACAACCAGCTATACCAGTGTAAGTCTCTTCTTGAAGATCCCACAATGGTAGTATTTATAAGCAAGACAAGGGGGCAAGGGAGTGTGGAAGAATAGTACAAGGGCTTCAAAGTCCAAGTGAATGCCCTAAGGTCCGGATAGAAAATCAACTACTCTCTAACCTATATGGGGACAATGTTAGAATGTTATCTGGCATTCGAACGTGGTCTCCAATCTTCTTTGATGGGCGTTTGAACATTAGTTGGCGTTCGAACGTGGTCTCCAGTCTTCTTTGATGGCCGTTCAAACATTGGATGGGGTTTAAACTTCCTACTCAAGTGGCCTTTGTTCTTCTTTGAGAGCAACTTGCACACGCCATATACCATAGCAGACTCGTTCAGGAAGTGCTCAATTGATTAAAGCCAACGTTCAAACGTTAGTTGGCATTTGAACATGTATATTTTTCTTCTAAGCTGCAACACGTCGTGTATCATGATCTTAGCAATTTGAACCTCCAATAATTCAAGTGGACGTTGAAACGTGGATTGCCATTCCAACGTTCTTGCCTTGTTTCAAACTTCTACACTTTTCTTCCAGAACATGCGATTGTTGCTTGAAAGTTTGATATACATTGACTTTAGGCCTTTGTTCAATATTTCTCCTGAAATGCCATCATTGAAACTCCACCAAAGGATAATTAGTCTTAAAAATGCATAGTAAGATGTTGATTTTCACTACTAATCAGTCATAAGCTCAAAACAAGCTCTCATAGACCACATTTTAATTATTTTCCAACAAGTTATCAAATTCTGTAAGTGAACTATTTTTAGTTATTTTTAAACTAAAATTTGAATTTATACAAGAAATATACCACTGGAAAGGTCTCTGAATCTATTTTCCAGCAAAATTGATGGTGCTTCAATATGAGTTTTTTATAAAAAGTTATGTCTGTTTTACTAAAGGGTATCAAAGTTGTCCAATACCCCTCATATTCGAATTTTTTAATATTTTTTTTATTTGATCCAAACCAATTTATTTCATACCACATTCAACTCAAATAAGATTGGGTCACTTGAGCCCCATTTTCGCTCATTTGCTTCACTCAAATATTTCCTCGAACCCTTTACGTGAATTAAAAAATTATGAGGACCCCTCGCACGAGTTTAATTAAATCAAGATTCTATCCTTGCTAAAATTACAAGAATTGAAATTAATCATAAATTAGACTTCCTAAGCATTCTAACCATGAATAAAATTTAAATTTTTATGTGAAGACTTATGCTCACTTGTATATGATGTGCAATATTTTGTGCTAATCACACCCCCCAACTTGAGTTTTGCTAGTCTCTAGCAAACCTTATTTTCAAACCTCAAAGTATAAATCTACAACAATCCATTCATGAAAATCAAAATGCAAAACAATCAAAATGCAAAAATTACAAGGCAATTAAAGTACTGACATTGTGCAAGATGAAGCAAACGAATGTGGTTCTTTTCATTAATTCCTTCCAAAAGTTAAGTACAAGGATTTAGAATTAAAAAAAATGGCCAAAAATCGTAGAGACTCTTCTACTAGGCCAATAATTGTAATCCTATATGTGCAACACCAAAACTAAAAAGAAAAAAACAAAACACAACAACACGCCATCCTCGTCTCCAATTTTCTCCTCATCACTCTCCTCCTCCTCATCACCCAAGTCATCATCATCAGAATCCTCCACATCGACGATAGTAGAAGCCATAAGTGTAGAGGTAGAGGGTCCGACCAGAGGAGGTGGAGGTTAACCGGGGATCGGCTTGCTCAGAAATGTGTGTTCAAAGATCTGGGTCACCATCAGTGAAAACCCATACATCATCCTCTCCAAGGAGTCTAAATGTTGTGGAACTGTATGGACCGAGACAGAGGTGGAAGGCCCAGAATTAGACGGCCTAGTAGAGGATGGCTCAGGTCCTGAGGCTCTAGCTCTCTCACACCTAGTCCTTCCAATAGCACCAACCTCAAGGGGCAGTAGCACATCAGAGGCGTAACCCTTGACCTTATAATGATAGCACATCTTAGTGACAAGATTGGCGAAAGGGAGATTCATCTTCAGCTTTGCAGGCTGAGCAAACTCCTTCATTAACTTCCAGAATAACAAAGCCACATCCATAGTCTTCCCGGTCATAAATGCATGGAGGAGGGCGAGCTTCTCCACATTAGGGTTCTTATCCGAACCCCTTGGGCTCAGATTGTAGTGCAGGATCTTGTTCATGACCTCATAGGAGTGCTTGAGGCCCCCCGATTAGAGTTGTCCCTTTGAATTGGGTTGGGACCCCATAAGCAAGTATATACTCATGGTGTATTTTTCTATCTTGGACATTATGTGGGTAGACTGGATTATTAGGGGGAGGCCTCTGGTATTTCATCAAGGTAGCAATCAAATTCGGGATCAAGTCAAATATCTTCCCCTTATATTTGTCCTGAGAATACAACCATCCTCGCCCACCACATTCAACTTATTATAAAATTCACTGCACAATGCCAGGTTATACCTGTTAATCGGCTCAAACCAAATCTCAAGCCTATGACTCTCAATTATCTTCACCACCTCGTCATTCGGCCCTAGAGTGAGCCTATCCACAAAACGCTCACATGTGACATTTTTCGCATCTATCCTTTGGTTTCGGGCATCATTTCTTGCTTTTTTTTCCTCCTTTCTCCCCTATCTCCGCTGCTAGGGCCCTCCTCACTCCTTTTGTGGGAACTAGTGTCCACGGGTTATGTAGGACCTAGCCCTAGTCATTAGGTTCGGGCCATGAAGATCAACAATTCCCTAATACCCAAGAATGACAAAAACCACATCAAGAGCCCATCAAAAGGATCAAAAGCATCAAGTGAAACCTTCCCAACACAAGCCATTGTGATGGAATCAAAACTTTGGAGAGAAAATGAGAGAAATGGAATTTGGGGGGAAAACAAGGGTTTAGTGAGAGAATCGAACAATTTTAGGTAAAATTCAAGTAAAAACCAACCCTAGATGTGAGAAATGGAAGATTGATGGATTGGGTGGGGATTTTCAAAGCTTAGATAAGGTTTGAGGGAGAGAGAATTGGTTGGGAGGTCGAGTAGAACAAGGGAAATGAATAGTTACACCGAAAAAATGAACTTAAAAACCTCGTTTTTAGCTTTTGAAGCTAAACCTTCCGGAAGGTTTTGCCTTTTAGAAAAAAAAATCCTATGCTCCAAATCTCACTTTCATTCCAACTTATTTCAACTCCTAAACATTCTAACAACCTATCTATGACATCTACTCTACCAAAAACCTGAACCACAATTGAGTGATCATACTCAAAGTCATTAAAGAAATTGCAATATTATTTAAAATTTTGATGCTTTCAAAATACAAGACATGGATTTCTAAGTTTAACTACCAAAATGTAAACCATAGATTCAAATGATGAAGGCATTCCTAAATCTTCCTAATATCAAAAATTTGAGGAATATTCCCCCATCCCAGAAGCATAAGGCTACATGACGACATTGTTCAAATAGCTGAACTAAGCACACATGAGCATCACCATGGCTTTAAATGCTAGTCTAGAGTATGGACATACACATTCATCTTCAAACTCGTGTGTGTGTGGTGTGAACATGTAATTTAAGTATTTACCCAACGGGATTCACATTCGCTTAGCTGTCCAAATTTAGGTTTTATGCAAAACTCACCAAGGGTTTCTCTCAACAATGAATCACACTAGAAATATTCTTGGCATGCGCTCCATGTGTATATGTGAGATAGAATCTTGTGCACAAAGTGAAGTATGTTCACATATAATCCAAAAATGAGGTACATATATGAAAGTGAAACAACTTTGGAATAGTCTCATTAAAGGAATGTTAGGGCACTAGATAGCAAAATTAACTTCTCTTTTCTTGAAGGGTATGCTTTCCCTATGCTTTCTCCAAATCATTTAAGACTTTTAAGGGTTGTAATGAGGCCTTGGGTGATATTGAGGCAAGTGAAACGAAGGATAGAGGATAACAAAGAGGGTTATTCCGGGTGAATGACCTTTATTTTAGTCTAACACCATCCCTTCACTCCTTGTTTCTTTTTCTTTATTTTCCTTAACATTTTCCTTTTTCTTTTCTCATTCTTTTCTTCTTTCAGCCTTTTCTCTCTCATTTTCTTGGATTTCTTATTCGTTTTCATTCAACATTTTTGAAATCCACATCATTCAGCCTTTTTGTTGAGTTTCTGCACCACTATTCCTTTTCCTTTATGGTCAATCATGGTCAGCTCTCTGAACAACCAAGGTATGGCAAATTTTTATTATTGTGCACCGACTTGGTTAAATGTGTGGGCATGGAAACGAATTTTCAACAAGGCTCAAACATGGCACTAGGGATAGAATTTCACAAGAAAAAGCCTAAGGCTCAAAGAAATCGAAAATGGCTTAAAATCATTTCTAGATAAGCATGGGAGAGCATTATACATTTCAATACAAGTCAATCAACTACCTAAATGCACTCTAACCAAAACAAGCATAATGAGATTATTGAACAAATTTAAAATTTGAAGAATTATTCCTTGAGTAAATATAAGTTCCCCCTAACAAGAATTGACATTAAAGCTCTCATGCATACTTATTCATCTCTACTATTCATGTCAAACTCTAAAATGTGAACTCAATCTATAAATTGTCAAAATTACACATTCAAGGTGCACTTATGTGTGAGTTCAAAAGTAAACACATGTGTGATACTCTTAGCAATAGGATAAACTTCTATGATGTTCTCATGTATCCAAAGTTTAAAGCAACGATCAACATATCCATAAGCCCACAATACTTTGAATAAGGGAATATAGTTCAAAATTCAGATATTTTTCACAAAACATTTCAAAATTTTCACATATTTTGCAACTATTCTACAAAAATTAGGTCAAATATGTGAATGGCGAATTTCACTGCAAAATGGCAACATCAAACAAAATTTTTCACAAAAAAAATTGGTGTATTATGCAAATGGTGCACCTCACCCCTCCCCCCCCCCAATTTGATTCATGCATTATCCTTAATACAACAAAAAAGATATGATATGCAATGATGGACTTTCAAAAAGGTAAGCAGGGTTAAAGAACACCTCGTATGGAGATTTTGACAAAAAAATTGTAATCTACACATTAAAAGAACGAAAACTACACTAGGATGAAGGTAAGTAAACGAAATAACTTGAAAATTAAATGATAAAATAAAGCGACTGTACACTAAAATGTACATGAACAATTAATCTTTCCAAAAGGTCTAGGTAAATTGGATCCACCAACTATTCCTCCACCCTTTGACCCTCAAAACTGTCAAAGAATAACTTAAGTCTTTGGTCATTGACCTTGAATGTTTTACCATCCTTAGGGTTTGTGATTTTCACAACTCCATTGGGGTAGGCCACCTTCACAAGATAGGGGCCATCCCAACGGCATCAGAGTTTTTCTTGGAAAATGGAAAGTCGAGAATTATACAGGAGCACTTTTTTTTCAGGCTCAAATTTTTTTCCATAAAATGGATTTGTCATGAAAAATCTTAGCCCTTTTCTTTTGAAATTATTGAGCTCTCGTTTGCATCTGTATATATCTCCTCCAACTCATTCAACTCCAATTTCCTATTTTCTCAGTCTATTCTCAAGTTGAAGTTTAAGGTCTTTATGGCCCAATAGGCCTTGTGCTCCATTGCAACTGGTAAATGAAAAGCCTTGCCATAGACTAGCCTATAGGGTGACATACCTAGAATGGTCTTGTGCGCGGTGCGGTGAGCCCATAGGGCATCTGTCAACCTAAGCGATCAATCCTTCCTATTTGGGTTCACCATTTTCTCTAGGATGTTCTTGATTTCCCTATTGGCCAAATCGGCTTAGCCATTTGTTTGTGGGTGATAAGTGGTGGACACCTTGTGTGTGATGTCATAGTTATGCATTAAGGATGCAAATAATCTATTGCAAAAATGATAACCACCATCACTTGTCATTGCGCTAGACATCCTAAACCTTGAAAAGATGTTTTCTTTTAGGAACTTGACCACAACTCGATGGTCACTGGTCTTGGTTGGAATGGCCTCTACCCATTTGGACACATAGTTCACCACCACCAAAATGTAAAGGTAGCCAAAAGACATAAGGAATGAACTCATGAAGTCAATGCCCCAACAATCAAATATCTCAATTACTAACACGGGGGACAAGGGAATCATATTCCTAAGGTTCACACTACCCAATCTTTGGCACCTATCGCATTCCTTACAAAATGAAACAAAATTGTTAATTAAAGAAGGCCAATAAAAATTAGATTGCAAAACCTTAGACGAAGTCTTTTCGGAAGAGGAGTGTCCACCACACGCTTTAGAATGGCATAATGCAAGGATGTCTCGTTGTTAATTCTCAAGTACACATCTCCTCATGAGTTGGTCAAGGCAGCATTTGAACAAGTACGAGTTGTCGAAGTAAAAGTACTTCATATCCGCTATAAATCTCCGTCTATCCTTCGGGCTCCAATACGGTGGATTTTATTTTGTAGCAAGATAATTTCATATGTTAGCATACCAAGGACAAACAAAATGAATGGAAAATAAATGTTCATCATGAAAAGATTATGGGACAGGAATATGCACTTTGGCATCTTGAAGTACAAGTTAGGACAAATGGTCTGCCACCACGTTCTTAACTCCCTTTTTGTCTTTGATTGTCAAGTTGAATTCTTGTACGAGGATCCACCTAATGAGTCTCAATTTTGCATTCTACTTAGACAAAAGATACTTCAAAGTAGAGTGATCAGTGTAGACTATAATAGGTGAACCAATGACGTAAGACCAAAATTTATCCAATGCAGATACTGCAGCTAGCAACTCTTTTTTAGTGGTAGTGTAATTCATTTGTGTCTCATTTAGAGTCTTACTAGAATAGTATTTTACATATGATCTTTTGACATCCCGTTGACCAAGCACAATGCCAACAGCGTAATCATTCGTCTCGCACATGAGCTCAAATGGTAAATCCTACTTCGGTGGTCGCATAATTGGAAGTGTAGTAAGCATGCTTTTGAGTTTTTAAAATGATGCCTCACAATTATCCGACCACACAAATGAGACATCTTTGGAAAGTAAATTGGTCAAGAGTTGTGCGAATGCACTAAAATCTTTTATAAAACGACGGTAAAAACTAGCATGGCCAAGAAATGACCCAATGTCTTTGATGACTTTCGGTATAGGGAGGTTGGAAATTACGTCAACTTTGGATTTGTTGACTTCAATCCCCTTTGCTGAAACGATGTGCTCGAGCACTATCCCTTGTGTCACCATGAAGTGGCACTTCTCTTGGTTGAGAACCAAATTATTCTCCTCACATCTCTTAAGTACTCTCTCCAAGTTCTCCAAATAACCTTCAAATGAGTCCCCCCAAATACAGAAAAGTCATCCATGAAGACTTCCACAATTTTCCCCATTATGTCGCTAAAAATTCCCATCACACATCTTTGAAACATCCTCGGGGCATTACACAACCCGAATGGCATTCGGCGATATGCGAAGGTGCCAAAGGGACATGCGAATGTAGTCTTTTCTTAGTCTTCTAAAGAGATCTCAATTTGATTGTAGCCGGAGTAGCCAGCTAAAAAAAATTAAAATAAGTGTCTGGCTACTGTTTCCAATACTTGGTCTAGGAATGACAAAGGGAATTGATCTTTTCTTGTGCAAGATTTGAGTTTTCGATAGTCAATACAAACTCTTTATCCGGTGACTACTCTAGTCAGAATCAACTCATTGTCCTCATTTGCAACCACGGTGACCCCCGATTTCTTAGGCACTACATGAGTGGGACTCGCCCATTTACTGTTAGCTATTGGAAAGATGATGCCCACGTCAAGTAGTTTGAGTACCTCATCCTTGACGACATCCTTCATGATAGGATTTTTCCTTCTTTGTGGTTGTCGGGACGACTTGGAGTCTTCTTCTAGGCAAATGTGATGTGTGCAAATGAGGGGGCTTATCCCTTTGATATCGACAATCATCCAACCAATTGCTCCCTTGTGCCTGTGACTTGATCTGAAATGTGTACACCCAAGTGCAAGCAGCCAAGTTATAGTAATAATTCGTTTAAGTCCAGAGTCGAATCCACAGGAAACTATGATTAGTGTTTTGAAGTGAGCAGTAATAGAGACCAAGTAACTGGACACCTTGAGAGTTTGAAGTTATGGGATTTCTTTGAATACAATAGAATATTATTTCCTAGAGTTTTCAAGACAAAATAAAAGATAAATTCAAATGTAAAACAGTCACCATTTAGCTTGAGGATCAGATATGTAGTTAATCATCCGGTTTATTATACTTGTGTTTTATAACTCAACTAACTCCCGTGTCAACAAGTTAATCGAAAGGTAAAGATAGAATGTGAGAATTAAACACATGATTCCGATGCCTTTCTAGAAGTTGACAAGAATTGTCTGTGTCGAGATTTAACCCGTCTACAAACAAGCAAGTGTTTCGACAAGGCATCCAAACATGACATTAATGTTCCATTCTTTAGATAAAACACAATAATAGTGAAGATTGAAAAGTGTCATAATCTAGCCGGGGTACTTGCCTTAAACCAACGAGTCTTTCCACGTAAGAGTCATCCGTGACACAGAAAGAACCCATACTTAGACAAAGTACCATAGTTTTGCTAGATGCGTTCAATCATTCAATAAGTGAAATATCAAGCACTAAAGCATAAAGAAAATGCACAAATATAACTTCCAGATAATCAATACATGTTCATCACCTTTTACTAAAGAGAGAATAAGGAACTACTCACTCTTCAAGGCTTGGTCAAAGCTAGAAAAGTGAGTGATACTCATCCCTCCAAGTAGAGAACTTACAAGGTAAAGTACAATAAGCGAAGAGCCGATCTTCACCAAAGAATAAGTGAATTACGATCCACCCTTCATGACTTTGGTAAAGCTCTAGAAAAGCGGAAGAACTTCACTCTTCTAAAGAAGAAGGAAGCTCAAACAATGGAATTGAAAGACATAATAATGAAAGTAGAAGAAAGCTAGTTACTTTTGGAGGGTGGCTTGCTCAACCAACAAATGGATGGTTGCTTCCTCAACCAACAAGTGGAGGGTTGCTTCCTCAACCAAGAAATGAACTAACTCTCTTGATACAAGTAAATATAACATACATCGAAGATTAATAAAAATGAGTGGGAGTCTAAGGTTCCATACAAACTCCTTACTTGTTCTTGGTGTAGTTGTTGTCCGAATTTGATATTGACAATTTACGTGCAAGTATATACGATCAACAAGTAATAAAGTGATAAGTAGAGTATCGTTCCCACAGAGAATTATTGCTAACAAATTCCAAATGCTAATTTTATATCAATTCAATTTTATTTAAACAACTGAAATTGAACTATGAATTCAGTAACTAAAAACTAAACCTAAATTTAATAATCAATGGTTGAATTTACCGGATAAAAGAAGTTAAGATTACAACTTCTCCTAATACTTCGTATAAACCTTTCTAACTCTCTTTCTTGTTAATTGATCAAAATAAGTTGTTAACAGAGAACTCAAAGTTATTTATCAAACCTCTTCCGATAGTTAGATAAAATTATCTCTCTGAATTAAATTACTATATTCCTATGCAAAATAAGTTGGAATAGATTCATTAAGTTCAAACTCTCATAAAAGTTACACACGACATATAGGTATATTCCTATCCTATACACAAACCCAGCTATTCAAAATATTTATTACAAAAATACGTACCTTCATCGCTAATGATTGCTCTCGGAGTACCAAACCTCGTGAAAATATTTTTTTGGAGAAAATTTAACACCACCTTTGCATCATTGGTAGGCAAAGTAGCTGCTTCAACCCACTTAGAGACGTAATCCATGCAACTAATATGTAAAGGTCATTGTACGACGATGGAAACGGGCCCATGAATCTATTGCACTTTAATGCAAAAAAATGGGCATCCTTGAAGAGAGTTGGCTAACAAAAACCTTATTAAAGGACTTTTGTTGCGGTTCTCTCTCCCCCATAATGTCCTCCGTAACATGATGAGTGGCAATGCTGCAATATTCCTTCAATTTCTTCCTGGGGTACACATCTTCTTAGCATCTGATCTGCACATTGTTTAAATAGGAATGGTTCATCCCAGATGTAATGCTTCACCTCGTGCAAGAACTTCTTCCTTTGTTGGGTGCTCATTTCAGGGGGAAGCACATGAATCACTATATAGTTCACATAATCTACATACCATGGTGCTCCCTCTGCAACGTGGAATAGTTGCTCATCTAGAAATGATTCCTTGATCATTACATCGTCACCCTTTTTCTGTCCAGTGTTCTCAAGTCTAGAGAGATGATCTGCCACTTGGTTTTCTGTCCCCTTTCTGTCCCTACTCTCTAGATCAAACTCTTGAAGCAAAAGAACCCATTAAATCAATAGTGGCTTGACGTCCTTTTTTGAGATCAAATACTTAATGGCATAATGATCTATGAACACTATCACCTTCGTACCAATGACATAGGATCAGAATTTGTCAAAAGCAAAAACAACTACTAATAATTCTTTCTCAGTGGTTGTGCAGTTGAGTTGTGCATCCGATAACGTCTTGCTAGCATAATAGATACCATAAAACATTTTTTCTTTCCGCTGACCTAAAACTGTGCCAACTGCAAAGTCGCTAGCATCGCACATTAGCTCAAACGACAAATCCCAATTTGGTGCCACTATCATGGGGACAGTAATGAGCTTCTTTTTCAACACCTCGAAGGCCTCTACACATGCCTTATCAAAATTGAATGGTATGTCTTTCTCTAAAAGGTTGCATAGAGGCTTCGTGATCTTGGAAAAGTCCTTTAAGAATCGTCTATAAAATTCGGCATATCCCAAAAAACTCCGAATTCCCTTGACTGATTTCAGTGGTGGTAGATTTTCAATAGTCTCTATTTTTGCCTTGTCCACCTTTATCCTAATAGCAGAAACTTTATGCCCCAGAATAATGCCTTCTTCAACCATGAAATGACACTTTTCCCAATTCAATATCAAGTTTGTTTCCACACATCTTTTCAGCACAAGACTTAGGTTCTCTAAACATAGGTCAAAGCTATTTCCAAATACTGAAAAATCATCCATAAATATCTCAAGATTTTGCTCAACCATGTTAGAGAATATTGCCATCATGCATCGTTGAAACATTGCAAGTGCGTTGCATAGTCCAAAAGGCATCCTTCGGAATGCAAAGGTTCCATAAGGGCAGGTAAACATAGTCTTCTCTTGATCCTCGGGTGCTATAGCTATCTGATTATAACCGGAATAACCATCCAAGAGGCAGTAGAATGCATGCTCAGCCAATCTGTCAAGCATTTGATCAATGAATGATAGAAGGAAGTGATCTTTTCAAGTTGCCTTTTTGAGTTTGCGATAATCCATACATACTCGCCACCCAGTCACTGTCCGTGTTGGAATTAATTCGTTGTTCTCATTGGACACTACCGTCATGCCTCCTTTCTTAGGAACACATTGAACTAGACTAACCCATGAATTTTCTGAGATAGGGTATACAATTCTAGCATCCAACCACTTGATGATTTCTTTCTTGACCACCTCCTTCATGATAGGATTTAATTGGCATTGTTGCTCAGTCACAGGCTTAGCATCATCTTCAAGCAAAATTTGGTGCATATATATTGAGGGACTAATACCCCTAATATCTGCGATAGACCATCCTAAAGCCGTTTTGTACTCGCGAAGAACTCGCAACAGCTTACTTTCCTGAAATTCATCAAGTGAAGCAGAAATAATAATAGGTAAAGTAAAAGAATCACCCAAATGCACATATCGTAAATGATTTGGAAGAGGTTTAAGCTCCAATATGGTTGGTTCTTCCAAAGATGACTTTACACAAGTAGAGATTCTCGAATGATCCAAAGTCTCGAATTATTGCTTGAACCTGATAACCCATAGAGCAGCATTCAACTACTATACATACTCTAGAGGAGCAAGGTGGTCTGAAACAATGGAATTAACAAGTGATGCCTCAAGGGGATCTGAAATACAGCTCCTTACAAATATCTCATTTACTGCATCTTCCATCAAATCGACCCGAAAACATTCTGCCGCTTCCTTAGAAAATTTCGTAGTTGAAAATACATTAAATGTCACCTCTTCATCTTGGATTCGCATAGTTAGCTCACTTTTTTGTACATCGATAAGTGTTCTCCCTGTTGCTAAGAATGGTTGCCCAAGAATAATAGGTATTTCTCTATCTTCCTCACAATCTAAGACTATGAAATCAACTGAAAAAATTAACTTATCCACTTTAACTAGAACATCCTCAACTATGCCTCGTAGATAAGTGAGTGATCTATCTGCTAGTTGCAATGTAACATTGGTAGGCTTTGCTTCATTCAAACCCAAGTGCTAATAAATTGAGAGTGGCATCAAATTGATGCTAGCTTCCAAGTCACACAATGCTTTCCCAAACAACTGGCTACCTATTGTGCATGGAATTGTAAAGCTACGTAGATCTTTGAGCTTTGGAGGTAGCTTCTTTTGAAGAATAGCATTACATTCCTCTGTAAGTGCTACTGTCTTAAAATCACCCAATTTTCTCTTCCTTGGCAAAATTTCCTTCATAAATTTAACATAGCTAGGCATTTGCTCTGATGCATCTACGAAAGAGATATTAATTTGGAACTTCTTAAACACTTCCAAAAATTTAGAGAACTATTTATCCAACTTCTGTTTCTGCAAACGTTGTGGAAATGGCACGGGAGGCACAATAGGACTCTGTTTGCCTCCCTTAGAACGTGCACTTGGGTCATCTTCTTTCTTCTCATGCTCCACATTCCTGTTATCTTTATCTTCTTCCCTACCATCCTCTTCAAGTGATTGTTTTGGAGTTTCACCAACGACTTCAGGTAACTCTCTTCCACTTCGTAATGCAATAGCCTTACAATGCTTCTTACCTTCCCTCTTAGGATTGATCTTTGTATCACTCGGTAATGTGCCTTGAGGTCAATTGTTAATGTCATTAGCAATCTGTCCCATTTGATTTTCCACTTTTCGAATTGATACTTCCTGAATATTCATCCTTGTCTCATTCTGTGCTATGTACTTTGAAATCAGGTCCTCCAAATCCGACTTCTTTTCTTGCTGTGATGGAGCTTGATTTTGAAAGCCTGGTGGGTATGATTGTCTTGGAGCAGATGGTTGAGCTTGATTATTATTCCATGAAAAAGTCGGATGATTCCTTCAACCAGGGTTATAGTTGTTTGAATTGTTGATATATTGTTGCCTGTTGTGGTTACCAATGAATTGTACTGACTCCGGATTGATTGCGCATTGATTATTTGGATGGTTCCCAGCACACAATTCATAAATGACTGCCACACTTTGAATAGGTTGCACCCCTAAAGCATCAATCTTTTTTTTATCAATGTAACAACCTGTGCAGCTAATGTAGTAACTGCATCCACTTCATAAATCTCTGCTACCTTTGGCTGATTGATCCTTGTAGAAGGGTACTGATAATTGTTAGCAGCCATCGTCTCCAACAACTCGTCAACTTCATCAAAATTTTTCCCCATTAATGCCCCACCTGCAGCTACATTGATACTAGTTCGAGTAGCACTAAACAACCCATTGTAGAATCTTGGAACTTGCAACCACTTAGGAATACCATGGTGAGGACATTTTTGTAGTAAGTCTTTGAATCGCTCTCAAGCTTCATAAAGAATCTCATAATCATGTTGTGTGAATGATGTGATGTCGTTCCTCATCCTTGCAATTTTAGCTAGTCGAAAAAATTTAGCTAAAAATTTTTGAGCTAAATCTGTCCACGTAGTAATAGAACCCGGCGATAATGAATGCAACTAACTCTTTGCCTTATCACGAAGTGTGAAAGGTAAAAGTCAGAGTCTAATTGCATATTCGGAAACCCTATTGTAATTGAATGTGTCGCAAATTTCTAGAACACTCACCAAATGATCATTTGGGTCGTCGTTAGGCAAACCCCCAAACTGCACTGAATTTTGAATCATTTGGATGGTACCCGGCTTGATTTCAAAACTGTTTGCTTAAATTACAAGCCTTTCAATGCTCGATTATTTTTTGCAACAAGCGGCATAGCATAATCCCTTAGCAATTTCTGTTCTTCTCAACCATAGCTTCTTGGTTGTTTACTTCTTGACACTGCTTTCGCAAGTTTCGAAGCCTTCTTTTGATTTCGACTTCGAACAGTAGTAGCTCCTGACCTGTGGAGCTACTACTAAAGAGAAAGGATTTAATAATCAAGGGTTGAATTTATGAGACAAAAGAAGTTAAGATTACAACTTCCCCTAATGCTTCATATAAACCTTTCTAACTCTCTTTCTTGTTAATTGATCAAAATAAGTTGTTAATTGAGAACTCAAAGTTATTTATAAAACCTCTTCCGATAGTTAGATAAAATTATCTCTCTCAATTAAATTACTATATTCCAATGAAAAATAAGTTGGAATAGATTCATTAAAGTTCAAACTCTCATAAAAGTTACACAGGACATATAGGTATATTCCTATCCTATACACAAACCCAGCTATTCAATCCTAAGAAGAATTAACCATATGCATGTCATCATATTCAGATCTAAACCTAGAATTCATCTCCCTATTTCATCTAGATTATCAAATTAATTGTTGGCCACACAATCATACATCAATCACAAAATATGACAAACAACTCATATAAGATCAATAAGAACTAGAAACGAGAGTAAATTAATTTAAGTAGACATAGGTTCCGTTGCAATCTTAATAAAAATTTAGTGAATAACGTAATTGAAAAACATCATTCTAAAATTAAACAACATCTTAGGAAATCAAGATATAAAAGTAAGAGAAAAGAATGAAAACTTAGGTGCAATCTTCAATCCTTCTCTAGCCTTCAAGACCAATCTTCTTTGTGTCGATTCCTTTGATTCTTGTCTTCAATTTTCTTCCAATTCCTTGGCTTTTCTAGATGTTTTCAGCCCCTAAAATTTGGAATATCATCCCCACACAAACCCTAGCATAAATGCAGCTTTAGAGTCCAATTTCAGGTCAAAAATAAGTCAAAATTTGTGTCACGACCAACACAAGCGCGAGGGCACCCAAAATGGCGCAGGGGCACTATTTTGGATAGTAAGTTGGGGCAGGGGTGCGCTCTCCCCTTTTAGGCCTAAAATGCCCTTTAGCCTCCTCTTCCAAAAATCCAACTTTTTGGCTCCAAATTGACCTTGTTTCTTCCCAATTGATCACAATTCCTTCCAAATGATCATCCCTACAAAATAATATCAAAACACACAAAACAAATAAAAATGAACATAAAATAATTGAAAACTTGTAATTTCATTAAGCCAAAAGTACTCAATTCGTAGGTATAAAACGCACTCATCAGTAATCTAAACCTACTAACCAAGCTCTAGCTCCCTACTTTACAAAAGAAAATTTGCACCGCTGAAGCTCCCCTAATGGGGGAGTATTTATAGGCAAGGAAGGGGAAGGGGAAGATAAGAGAGGATGAATAGTGCATGCCGCCCAGTCTAAGTGAAAACCAACTACTCTACAAGCAGTTTGTGGAGAATGTTCAAACGTGAGTTGTCGTTCGAACTTTGTTTCTGTTTTGACTTTATGAACGTTCAAACGTGATCTGAAGTTTGAACATGCCTTCTGTCTTTGCTTTAGGGGCGTTCGAATGCCAGATGGGGTTTGACCATATTACTCAAGTGGTCTGTGGTCTTCTGTAGAAACCCACTTCCACACTTCATGCAGAACTTGGCGTTTTGCACTCATCACTTTGGTCTACAATCAAATCAAGTGGACGTTCTAACATTAGTTGGCGTTCGAACGTGGTAGGCCCGGTCCAAGCAATTTCCAATTTTGCTCCTAAATATGCTGGTGTTGCATGAAAGTCTAATATTCATCGTCTTTAGTCTCTTATACACTTTATGGCCTGAAATGCCATCATTTAAACTCCATCAAAGTATAATTAGTCTTAAAAGAGCATAGTAATATGCTAATTTTAACTACTAATCACACCCCCCAATCTAGATATTGCTAGCCTCTAGTAATACAACAACAATGGAATGTAAATCTATTTCTAATGCCTCTTTCGTAGGTCATACGGTTGCATTTAGCTTATGCAACAAGCCATTGAACCACTAGGTTTACCCTAGCGGACAAATGTGGTCTCGTGAGGGTTTTCAATAAAGCTACCCACAAACTTCAGTCGAACAGATGTGTATGTGAGATTGCTGATTAAAGTGAATTAGCATCATGGTCGTTAGGACACTCAACCCTCAATCTTGACTTATCCCATATGTTCCTCTTTCATAGGTATTTACTCTATGCAAAAATTAGCATCTGTCACATTAGCATTTGGAATTCCCTGGGTCGTAGGAATGGTCATTCTAGAAACAAGAATTGTTACATAACAAACATTCCACTTTACCACCTTCCATGGTTAGCTTTGATTTCACAAACCTCTCTTAGAAGTGCCCTCAACAAAAAAATTCACTCTGATTATAGTGACTTGTTTCTCATAGGGCATGTAATTAGAAGATGGCCAATCAAAAATTCACATGCGCAATTAGTAAAGGAGCGAAGTTTAAAGGAATAAACTAATCATGTTTTGACATAATCTCATGGAAGAGTATTGATGCAAATAGATAAATAATATTTAACATACCCCACTTGTAGTCGACGACCTACACATGCATCAGACTTGATATCAATTAGGGTTTTGTAAAGGTTGTAACATGGCCAGAGGTCAGTGGCTAACGAAATAACGTCAATGGTATTCAAAAAGCTATGTTTTCCTTATGTATTATAGAACATCTCTTTCTTACATTTAGATCTTTTGCCAATAAATTGTATTTCTTTCTTTCATTTTTCTTATTTTTCACTTTCTTGGCAATTCCCTTTTTTATCCGTCTCTTTTCCTTCTTTTTTTTTTGGTTGTTTCCACTGATTGTTCTTTCATGGAACAGGAGCCACCATCTTCTTTTCTACTTTTCTTGCCTTTCTGTATCATACTGATTTATGAGAGGGTGCAAGAAAATTAGATAGCCAGGTATGTTAAGTGTATTCTCTTGTGGCTTGTTTATCATATGGGTTTTTTTTGAAAACGAATTTATTCATTGAATGGCTGAAGCATGGCTAACTAGGGATATTCTTTTAAAAGAAATGGCTAAGGCTCAAAGTTAAATCAAAAGATGACCTAAGATCCTTTCTCAAGTATGTGCATATGTTTGTGTTATATGAACAGATATGTCAATAGATTGCTTTAGTTGCATCAATCAAAGTAAATGTAATGAGCTTATTCAAAGATAGATAAGTTAAAATCCTTTTTCGAGTAAACGTTGATATCTTCTCAAAAAGCATCGCAAGACTCAAAACTTACCATGGTATCTTTTGTTATCTCTACTGGTTATGTCGGGTTGTTCAGGCAATGTTAGTTATATATCGATTCTATTGAGTGTAATCCTTTTGTACCTTAAGAGTAATAAATACTGATGTACATTTGACAATTTTAGCATAGAAACTATACCAATTTTCCAAGAAATACAGTATTAAGTCTTGATTGCTAAGTTGTGTGTCAAACCAGTCATGTGATTAGTTATTTTAACAAACAATCTATAAATCCACATTTGCTCCATCATTTATTAACAAATTACAGTACAATGTTAATTCTATACATGCATTTAAGCAGATAAAAGGGATAAACTGAATCATTCATTTCATAAACTATTATCATTTACATCCATATCAACATTTAAAGATTCAATTCCACCACAAAAAATGACAAAACATAAAATCTTCCACAATAACCTATCAAAGAAGAATCATACACAAAAGACTTCAAAAATCCACCACAAACCATCAAAGAAGAACTTAGTCAATGAAGAAAAAACTACACCAAACCCATCATGAACATAAATACTCCTCCTCACTCTCCTCCTAGTCCATTATCTCCACCAGCTCTAATAGGTCCACTAGCTCCACCCCTCAACAGTTTAAGAATTTCATCCTGCTAAGCTTCAATGCTAAGCATGATGTCTCGTGAAGAATGCGAGGTGCTCATGCTAGGGCCTGCCTCTTAGGGCTGCTCTCTCTCTTCCTCCTGGTCAAGCTTGTCCTGCACTTCATCAACTCCTTAGGGAGGGGGCACTTCTTATCTAGCAGCCAGGGCACCACTATGACCTTGGCTTCTCTGGAAGGAGGCCTTGTATAGTGGCCCCATTGGCTTTTGAATTTCCATCTCGGGCCTTGCCCTAACCCCATGGTCTTTCCCTATTTCAGTCACCAAAGTGGCAAAAGGGAGTGCACTCCTCTTCACATCGCATCCCTTCTTCATTTCACTCAAGATTAGTGAGGGGAGGTTCATGCTATGCCCCTTCCAAGTGTATAAAGCAGATGGGCCAAGTCAGGTAAAATCTCATTTTTTTTGTCCTATGGGGCCAAGGTTAGACACCGCAATCAAGTTTAGCATCTTGTATTTATCGGTGAGCTCCCCTTGTTTTAAAAATCTCTTCCCTTCCCAATAAAAGATAAGCATTCCTGTCAACTCCTTCCCAACCACATTCATTGCTACATTCTTTATTGAGGGGTATGTCAGGTTTTACACCCGATGCACTTCTTGCCTCACTTCCTTAATATACGCTTCATCCATGTCAATGTGGGTCCCTCTCATGTATGTTCGGATTGCACCGTTGATGATCTCGGCGTTGGAGTAAAACTCCCTCACCAAGTCAACAACGGCATCTCCTCTATTTTGCAAAAACCATACCCAATTCCTCCTCTCCATCTTTGCCAATATTCCCAACTCCGTAAAATCAATAATCACAACATCCCTCTCACAAACTGCTACATGATTCTAGAATAATTTTTCATACCTTTCTGCCTTAAGGGCACTGGGAAATCTCATTCGATCGTATCTTTTTACAACTGGTCTCCCCTCCCTTTCCTCAATCACTTCTTCTACAAAATTAGGCTCCTAATTTATCTGGTTTTGCTTGGCAAGTAGTTTAACTCTAGGCATGGTTTTGATAAGAGGATCTCTAAGAAGTCTTGATTTTCTTGTGGGATTGAGGTTTTTGATATGGGAATGAGTTTGGGAGGGTCGATTTTAGGTGAATTAGAGAATGGGAGGTGTTTTGGGGGCTGGGTATCGCAAATGGGTTCTAATGTTTGAGGGTTTTTGGAGGTTTTTGGGGATTTTAAACTAGGTAAGACGATCCAGGCTTTTATATCCTGAGAAGGATCGTTCGAACGTCAATAACATTCGAACGTATGTAGAATAATTTTTAAAATATAGTTTAAACATAGATGTCATTCAAACATTTTGAGCTCCCAGTACTTTTAAGTTTTGTCAGACAGAAAAGTATTGTACGTTACTCTCGTTCGAACGTTCTATTGGCGGTCAAATGAGCTGAGCTCCTTGTACTTTTGTTTCCATCAGAGGCTGAGTACTACAACCGACTAACGTTCGAACGTCACTTGGCATTCGAACATTGAATCAAAAATCACAATTTTTTCTGCACTATACTATACACAATAAAAGAGGACAATACACACAAGTTTGAACAAAAACAATTCCATGGCGTCTCAGGATAAGTCCCTACCCACGCGTCAGGTTGGTATTTTGGGATACCCCTTACTCGGTCCATATTTTCATTTCAGTCAATAGAGTTTGCACAAAAGAGAAAGGATTTTTTACACTTTTTACAAAAATTCGGACCCTTGACTTTTCCAACAACTCAAATCAGAGTCTCCCTCTATATCTGTGTAGTGAGGACAACCAATGACTCCCAATTTTCTCTCGTACAAACCAGTTAAGCAAAGTACCAAAATAGTATGGCCTCTTAGGGTAATCCTTACTCGGCCCATTCACTATCTAGTCTAATCGATCGAGTGTGCAACGAAAAATTGGTTCAGAACACTAATTATACCTTTTCTCGTGAAAGACTCTACCACACTGTTTACATGCACCAAGCCTTTTCGAACGACGGCGTTTAGCAAAAGTGTTTTTGCCACAAAGGGCTTTCTTTTGCTCTTCTCAGATCTCATTCTTTCTTACCAGTCTTGCTTTTCTCATGCGCACAATATGCACGTCAAATGGAAAAGTGCATAGAACTCCTAGACAAAACCAAAAAAGTTTAACATCAATGCTTTCAACTTTTTAAGACTCACTATCTGGTTCTTTAATATGTGCCAGTCACAAAGATGATCAAAGCTAACTCACATACATCATCATTAATTTGTACAAAATACAAGGTAAGGGTGTACAATATGATCAGAAATAACAACAACAATGAAAAATTTTACGGGCACAACAACAACAAAAAATTTTACTGGCACAAAATATGAATTATTCTCTCCCCCCAACCTAGACTGAACATTGTCCCCAATGTTTTAAATTTATCGATTTGTTGAGCTTGGAGATGAGGTTGAAATGTAGAGATCTATTCATTTGCCGAAACCTACAAGCAAAATACACAAATTAATCAACTCTCTGTAGATCTGGGTTTTCACTAGGATGAAAACCCTTGATTTTGAGGGCAGACAGAAGAAAAAGAGTCATGTACAAATAGAGTAAACACATGCAGATCATGAGACAAAAGACTGGGTTTTTGGGTAATATGGTCATGGAACTGTTGGGAGTTGGGTCGTGTTTACAGAGGATCGCTAATAGCGAAGAAGAAGAACAAGAAAAAGAAAAGAGAAAAGGGAAAGGGGTAGAAGGGCATGGTAAGAGAGGAAAAGGGGGTGGGAAAAAAGAGAAAAAAAGGGGATGCCTTATAAAGGTGTCCGCTCGGGTCGGTTTTTATTGAGTTTTTCCTGACCCAACCCCTTTTTGTGTCGACAGGCACAATTCTCGGAGGGATTTTCTGGGTCCATTAAAAGAATGGTTCGCATATTTTTAACAAAATCCTCCACAAATGGTTTCAACCACTGACCATTAACAGTAAAGGTATTACCGTTCGAGAGATTTTCCACTTCTATTGCTCCATGTCCAAACACCTTTTTAACAATGTAAGGCCCTGTCCATTTTGATTTCAATTTACCAGGGAAGAGGATAAGTCTTGAATTAAGCAACAAGACTTTTTGAAATGGTTCAAAAGAATTTCGCATTATGTTATTGTCATGAAAAAATTTCATCCTGGATTTCGCAATCTTAGCATTCTCCTATGCTTCATTTCTCAACTCCTCCAGTTCATTAATTTGCAGTTTCCTTGAAAGTTCAGCCTTGTTCATGTCAAAGTTCATTGCTTTAATGGCCTAGTATGCTCTATTCTTCAATTTCACATGTAGGTGACAAGGCATTCCATAGACTAATCAATAGGGAGACATGCCCAAAATTGTTTTCAAAGCAGTGTGATATGCCCAGAGTGCATCAGTTAGTCTTGACGACCAATCTTTGTGGTCTGGATTTACCCATTTTTCCAAAATTAATTTGATCTCCCGATTAGCCAATTTAGTTTGTCCACTAGTCTGTGGATGATAAGGGGGGTTGCAATTTTGTAAAAAATTAAATATTTTTCATCAAATTCCAGAAATGGCGATTGCAAAAATGAGCATCCATCACCTATGATAGATTTTTGAATTCCAAACCAAGACAAAATATTTTCTTTCAAAAATTTGATCACTATTTGGTGATCATTATTCCGGCATGGAATTGCCTCAACCCATTTAGATACATATTCTACGGCCACCAAGATGTATAGATAAGCAAAGGTACTGGGAACAGTCAAAAATTTTAATCACAAGAATCAGGTTTAAGGGCATCATATTTCTTTTTGAAATACTTCCCAACCTTTGGCATTTATTACAATTTAAACAAAAAACATGGACATCTTTGAAAAGTGTGGGCCACTAAAACCCACACGGCAACATTTTTGCAATGGTTTTTCTTAAGAAGTGGCCACCACAGGCTTTAGAATGACAAAAGGTTATTACCTGTCTGATTTCCTGAGCGGGGATTGCTTGACAAATTTCTTTGTTGTTTCCTAACCTATAAACATCACCTTTTAGCATGTATAGTATTTGAATAAAGGAGAGTGTCACTCTCCTAGGGATGATGTCAAAAGAAAGGGCAACGGAATGGTGGATGAATGAGATTTCAAATGTGAGAATGTCTGAACAAAAGTTGTAATACCCCGCATTTTCTTTTATATATGTATATAGATATATAGTAAATAATTGTTGTAAAAATGGGGATATGTGTAGTGATGTGTGTTTGAATTTGGTAGAATGAAAAAGGGATGAACAGTGCACTGGCTGTAACATCAAGCTCGATTTCGACCTTGATGCAGTTCAAATCTCTCAAAACTTAAAACATGAAATTTGTAGAGCTCTCTCTTAGGATTCCATATCACCTTGAATCATCTCAATCGGAACTAGGAGGAAGGAGTTATGTCCATATTACGAAGTAGTGTCTACACTGTCCAAAAATCTGTCCAGCAGACTACCTTTCGCTAATTTCATCATAACTCTTTATTGGAAAGTCCGAATTGTGCACCGTTATTTTTGTTAGAACCCTAACTCGTATATATTTCCAACCATATAGGTTACACCTCCTAGAAATACCTGAGTCAAATCAGTTTATTCTATGAAGTTGACCAAAAATCTGCACTATGGTGCTCCTTGGATAGTAAAGGGTTGTGCTTTCTTATTAGACCTTGAAGGTGTAAAACCCCATATGTTTACATTAATATATTAATGTACTTGTTTAGTGATTCTTCTATATGTAATGACTTAAAAATAAACCATATATATATTAAAATCGTAAGGATATCACCTATAGTAGTTCGAAGGAATAAAATAGAAATTTTAATGTTCCAAGTGTGAATTTATTTTAGTTTTGAAATAAATCATAAAAAGCAATGTTTTTAGGTTAAAATAACATTAAAAATGAATCCGGAACGTCGAAAAACCTTAGGTTAGTCGTATGGATCAAATTGGAGATTTTTAGTGGCAAAACTGTAATTTTGGAAAAAAACTCAAAATTCAGCCATGAACAGTGATTTGTCGCGGACTGCTGCATTTAAAACACAGAATCCAGCCAATTTCTTCCATTTTTTCTCACATCTCTCACCCCCAAACCCCTTAACACCCTTGGGGAAGATAGAGGAAAGGAGGAAAGAGAGAAAGGAGGTCATTAGAGCTTGAGTTTTTGGTTTGAAACTTTGATTCAAGGTAGGGGATTTCTTCTCTTTCTCTTACATTGAGACTAGGGCTATGTGTACATATAGGTTTTTTTTTTTTTGATCTAAATCTTAGATGTATGTTAGGAAACCTTTGATTCTTGATGTCTATGCAAATAGTATCATGTTCTAAACAATGTTATGGTTGGGTAACTACTTTCTCTTGTTTTTGCTCTCAACCCTAACTTTTGAGAAATATGGATTTTTCTCTCTATAGTCACTCAATCTTGGCTTTGAAAACTTTAGTGGTTTGTGTTGAGTAATAAATGATGTTGTGGTGATCTCTTGTATTTTCCTAATTGTTTATTGAAATTGCCTCATAATGGATTTGTGGATCTTTGGAAATTTGCTTGTAAATTGGAGATTTATGGAATCCTTGGTTATGTGTGACGATTGTTGGGATGATGTGATCTTGTATGGTTGTTGGAATGAACATGGATGAGAGGTTCCTTGTAAGGATGCTCATTCCATCTCAAGAGGTTCCTTGTAAGGATGCTTGAGAAACCAAATCTTGAGGGTGAGAGGTTCCTTGTAAGGATGCTCACACCAAAAGAGGACAGTATGTGATTTTCTCAAGAGGTTCCTTGTAAGGATGCTCCCGTTAGAGAGGACAATATGATATCATGTGTGGGAAATGATTTATATTTTGGCAATGGATGTTTATTAGCACTTGGTTGAAATTGCTCCTTTCTATTACTATTGTTACTTAAACTTGAGATTCGTTGAAAAATGCACCCGTTTCATTTCAAATTATGTATCTATGCTATGTTGAAAAATGAGACCGACCCTTTTATATATTTTTATAAACCTTGTATGAGTTGAGAGGATTTTGCTACAGAGCTTCGTGCTCACCCCTACAAATAACATTTTCAGATTTCACACTTGAGGAGGAGTTAGGAGCCGAGGAGCCCGCCCATTGGGAGACTCCGCTTGAAGGGAATGTGGATCCCGAGGTGGACGCTTAGAGCGACACTTTTATTTTGTTCTAGACTAGATTATACTTAGAATATCCTTTTGAAGTCTAGTTCTTTTTTTTTTTTTTTGTTATTTTCGCTGCGTTATATTATTACATTGTGGAGATGTAAAGGCCAAGATTGGACCTATTCTTTTGGGATGATAGTGTGGATATGACATATGATGAATGAAAGTTTATTTTATGATGGATAAATAGACCCGGTGTGGTCAATAGTTATGCATATGTGGACCCGGTGTGGTCAATTGTAATATAATTGTACAGGTTGTGTTTTGGGTAAAGCTCCCCGTACAAAGGAGACTCTGCCCAAATTTTGTTAAAATATGAATGGTTGATGAATGAACTTTCGTCGTGATGAATTTACGTAATGCTCTCATGGGGTGAATGGTTTTTAGAATGTAATGTCACCCAAGGGGGTTTTTGGGGCGTTACAAATTTGGTATCAGAGCTTAGGCTTTAGGTCTTACATGGGAGCTGTAGGTTATGGATTACCACTAGAAAGGCAGGATTAGGTTGAACGAAATTGTTGATCTATGTTTTATATAAATCTTAGGCTTTAAATTAAAGCAATAATTAGGATGTCTTGTACCTCAATGAAATTAAATTGTGAATTGATGTGCAGGATGGATGGAGGACGAGGACGAGGACGTGGACGTGGGCGTGGTCGTGGAGGTCAAGCAAATCCACCACCACCACCACCTCCCGATGCCATGAATGGCATCTATCAATGCTTGAAGGAGCTCACCACTTTGGTACAAAACCAGAATGGGAACAACAACCATAATGGTGGAGCTCAACCACTAGCGCAAGTACCCGAATTGGAAATGGAGATCGAAGGATGGTGGTTCTTCGAGAATTTCTGAGACAACATCCACCCACCTTCCAAGGGAGCTCTAACCCTTTGGATGCGGACAAGTGGATACGCAGAGTGAAGAAGGTATGTGACGGCATGGGAGTTGCCGAAGATTTGAGGGTTGGCTTGGCGACCTATTTGTTAGAGGGGGAGGCCGACCATTGGTGGGATTCGGTCAAGAGACGGAGGAACACTGATGCACTCACTTGGGAGGAGTTCGACCAAATATTTCAAGACAAGTACTTTCCTGAATCAGTCAGAGATCGAATGAAGGCTGACTTTCTTGCTCTACGACAGGGTAGCACGACGGTGGCCGAGTACGAAAGGAGGTTTGACGAGCTCTCCCGTTATGCTACAGGATTTATATCTACGGAGGCCGACAGGGCTAAGCGATTTGAGCAGGGACTGAGGCCGGTCATCCGGGAGAAGTTGGTGGCTCTCAAGATTAGGGAGTATGGGGACTTGGTGGACAGAGCTGCACTGGTAGAGAGAGACATAGAGGATAGCCAGCGACGACAGGGCTTCTTGAGAGGAGGTCCAATCCGGACGGGTGCTAGCACTAGTGGGGCACAGAGACCGACACCATACCGTCGCCCAGACCCGACAGGTGGACAGCGACTTTTGACAGCCCGAGGAGAGGGAGACACTCAGACTAGAGCTGGTATTATCCCACGATCTTGCTTTGCATGCGGAGGTGTGGGACATATTCGGATGCATTGCCCAGTTTTTCCACCTCAGGGGCCTATCCAGACCGCAAGACAAGTACCAGCAGCCCAACCACCACCACCGAGGCCTGCACCGCATCGACCGATACAAACTCAAGCCCCCGGCGGCACCAACCAAGGGCGAGTATTTGCTTTGACTCAGCCGGAGGAGGACATTGCCAATGCCGTTGTGGAAGGTATCATTCTTCTCTACAATTCCTGGGCCCGAATCTTATTTGATCCCGGTGCTACTCATTCTTTTATACGTACTGCATATGCTATGAATTTGGGATTGGGTTTCGAGAAGTTAGAACATGCTTTGACTGTTGACTTGCCTACGGGAGAACAATTGGGTACTAGCCGAGTCTGCAAGGGTTGTGTGCTTCGTATTGGGGAGCACGAATTGATTGTGGATTTGATTGCTTTAGAGATGAAGGGGTATGACGTGATTTTTGGGATGAACTTGTTATCCACTTTTCGTGCGGTACTGGATTGTTTCCGCAAGCGGATTACATTTCAATTGCCGGGAGGAGTAATTTTCAGTTTTGTGAATAACCGAGATTCTTTCCATCCATTTCCTACTACGGGTAGTAGATTCTTAAAAGCGAAAGCGGGAAGTCATTTGAGTTTCTTAGCTAGCTTGATGGGAGATAACATGGATAAACTCCATACGGATGTGGTGTTAATTGTATCGGAGTTTTCGGATGTTTTTCCTGAGGAATTACCTGGATTACCGCCACATAGGGAAATTGAGTTCAAGATCGATCTCTATCCGGGAACCGAACCCATATCCATTGCTCCCTACCGGATGGCACCTTTGGAGTTGAAGGAGCTAAGGAAGCAGTTGGATCAATTGTTGGCGATTGGGTTTATCCGTCTAAGCACTTCACCTTGGGGAGCCCCGGTCCTCTTTGTGAAGAAAACGGATGAGACTCTACGGTTGTGCACGGATTACCGGAGGTTGAATCGGGTTACCGTGAAGAATAAGTATCCGTTGCCGAGAATTGATGACTTATTTGATCAGTTGGAGGGTTCAAAGTATTACTCCAAGATTGATCTTCGCACGGGGTATCATCAGCTGCGAATTAAGGAGGAGGATATTCCTAAGACTGCTTTTCGTACCCGATATGGTCATTTCGAGTATACGGTGATGCCATTCGGATTGACTAATGCCCCCGCAGCCTTCATGGATTTGATGCACAGAGTCTTCCGGCCATACCTCGATCAATTTGTCATTGTGTTTATTGATGACATATTGATTTACTCACAGACTCAGGAGGAACATGCTCGTCATCTCTCTATTGTGCTACAAACATTGAGAGAACATAAGTTATATGCAAAGATGAGCAAGTGTGAGTTTTGGATGAAGGAAGTGAAGTTCCTTGGCCATGTTGTGTCCGAGCAAGGAGTAGCGGTTGATCCAGCAAAGATTGAGGCCGTGATGAAATGGGAACCACCGAAGAACGTGACAGAAGTACGGAGTTTCTTGGGGTTAGCCGGCTATTATCGTAGGTTTGTGGAAGGGTTCTCCAAGATTGCGATGCCGATGACTCGCCTTACAAAGAAGGGGGAGAAATTTTTGTGGACTCAAGCGTGTGAACTAGCTTTTCGCACCTTGAAGGAGAAGTTGACGACTGCACCTATCCTCATTATTCCGAGTAGTGGGGAAGGCTACGATGTCTACACCGATGCTTCACTACGAGGATTGGGATGCGTTCTAATGCAAGGAGGGAAGGTAGTGGCTTATGGCTCGAGGCAACTCAAGGTGCACGAGCAGAATTATCCCACACACGACTTGGAGCTGGCTGCAGTGGTGTTTGCTCTTAAGTTGTGGAGATGTTATTTATACGGGGAGAAATTTCAAGTGTTTTCGGACCATAAAAGCCTCAAGTATATCTTCACACAGAAAGACTTGAATCTCCGGCAGAGAAGGTGGATTGAGTACTTGGAAGATTATGAGTTCACACTCAACTACCATCCAGGGAAGGCCAATGTAGTTGCCGACGCTCTTAGCAGGAAGTCTCGGGGTGAAATCAATTCTCTTGCGGTAAATAGGTGGAAAATGATTGATGCATTGGAGGAGTACGATCTATGGGTGGATGGACCGGAGTATCAATCATATCTATTCAACCTTGTAGCTCAACCGACGCTTCGACAACGGGTTGTGGAGTTGCAATGCCTGGATTCGGAACTCGATTTGATTAGAGCCCGATTGGAGAATGGGGAAGCGATGGGAGGATGGTCTTGGAAGAATGGAGAGTTGAGATATGGGGAGAAGCTATGTGTTCCCGATGATTCGTCCCTAAAGGAGGAGATACTTGGGGAGTGTCATCGCTCCAAGTTTGCTATCCACCCCGGTAGCACAAAGATGTATAGGGACATGAAGCGTCAATACTGGTGGAGGGGAATGAAGCGAGATGTAGCCAAGTATGTGGCAAAATGTGCGGTGTGCCAGCAGGTGAAGATTGAGCATCAAAGGCCAGGAGGAGTCCTACAGTCTTTGCCTATTCCAGAGTGGAAGTGGGATCACATCACCATGGACTTCGTGTCGGGTTTACCACGGACGTCGCGCAGGCATAATGCAGTGTGGGTCATTGTGGATAGACTCACCAAGTCCGCTCATTTCTTGGGTATGAAGACCACAGACTCATTAGAGACGTTGAGCAAGCTCTATATCTGTGAGATTGTTAGGTTGCACGGAGTTCCGCTCTCCATTGTGTCGGATCGTGATTCTCGGTTTGTGGCGCGATTTTGGCAAAGTCTACAACAAGCTATGGGGACAGAGTTACATTTCAGCACAGCCTTTCATCCCCAAACGGATGGCCAATCCGAGAGGGTGATACAAATCGTGGAAGACATGTTACGAGCTTGCGCGTTGGACTTCAAGGGAAGTTGGAGTGACCATTTACCGTTGGTGGAATTTGCATACAACAACAGCTATCAGACCAGTATTGGAATGGCACCCTATGAGGCCTTGTATGGAAGACCATGTAGATCCCCGACGTGTTGGTTAGAAGCGGGCGAGAGTAGTTTGTTTGGGCCAGAAATTGTTCGAGAGACTACAGAGAAAATTCAACTCATCCGGGAGAGACTACGCACAGCACAGAGTAGACAGAAAAGCTACGCGGATCAAAGACGAAGACCATTAGAATTCAAAGAGGGGGACTATGTGTTTCTCAAAGTGTCGCCCCAGAAAGGAGTATTTAGATTCGGCAAGAAGGAAAGTTAGCGCCAAGGTATACCGGGCCATTTGAAGTGATCAAAGTGGTGGGCAAGGCGGCATATCAGTTGCGGTTACCAGCTCAGTTATCGGGAGTACACGACGTATTCCATGTGTCCATGTTGAGGAAGTGTAAATCGGATGCAACGCCGGTTGTAGACTTAGAAGATATTGAAATTCAAGATGGAGCAACCTATGAAGAACAACCAGTGAAGATTCTCGACGCCAAGGAGAAAGTGCTTCGCAACAAAGTCATCAAATTGGTGAAAGTCTTGTGGCAACACCATGGAGTGGAAGAAGCTACATGGGAACCGGAGCTAGAAATGCGAGAGAAGTACCCACATTTGTTCGCTACTTGAGGTAAGTTTCGAGGACGAAACTTTCTTTAAGGGGGGTGGATTGTAACACCCCGCATTTTCTTTTATATATGTATATAGATATATAGTAAATAATTGTTGTAAAAATGGGGATATGTGTAGTGATGTGTGTTTGAATTTGGTAGAATGAAAAAGGGATGAACAGTGCACTGGCTGTAACATCAAGCTCGATTTCGACCTTGATGCAGTCCATATCTCTCAAAACTTAAAACATGAAATTTGTAGAGCTCTCTCTTAGGATTCCATATCACCTTGAATCATCTCAATCGGAACTAGGAGGAAGGAGTTATGTCCATATTACGAAGTAGTGTCTACACTGTCCAAAAATCTGTCCGGCAGACTACCTTTCGCTAATTTCATCATAACTCTTTATTGGAAAGTCCGAATTGTGCACCGTTATTTTTGTTAGAACCCTAACTCGTATATCTTTCCAACCATATAGGTTACACCTCCTAGAAATACCTGAGTCAAATCAGTTTATTCTATGAAGTTGACCAAAAATCTGCACTATGGTGCTCCTTGGATAGTAAAGGGTTGTGCTTTCTTATTAGACCTTGAAGGTGTAAAACCCCATATGTTTACATTAATATATTAATGTACTTGTTTAGTGATTCTTCTATATGTAATGACTTAAGAATAAACCATATATATATTAAAATCGTAAGGATATCACCTATAGTAGTTCGAAGGAATAAAATAGAAATTTTAATGTTCCAAGTGTGAATTTATTTTAGTTTTGAAATAAATCATAAAAAGCAATGTTTTTAGGTTAAAATAACATTAAAAATGAATCCGGAACGTCGAAAAACCTTAGGGTAGTCGTATGGATCAAATTGGAGATTTTTAGTGGCAAAACTGTAATTTTGGAAAAAAAACTCAAAATTCAGCCATGAACAGTGATTTGTCGCGGACTGCTGTTTTAAAACACAGAATCCAGCCAATTTCTTCCATTTTTTCTCACATCTCTCACCCCCAAACCCCTTAGCACCCTTGGGGAAGATAGAGGAAAGGAGGAAAGGGAGAAAGGAGGTCATTAGAGCTTGGGTTTTTGGTTTGAAACTTTGATTCAAGGTAGGGGATTTCTTCTCTTTCTCTTACATTGAGACTAGGGCTATGTATACATATAGGTTTTTTTTTTTGATCTAAATCTTAGATGTATGTTAGGAAACCTTTGATTCTTGGTGTCTATGCAAATATTATCATGTTCTAAACAATGTTATGGTTGGGTAACTACTTTCTCTTGTTTTTGCTCTCAACCCTAACTTTTGAGAAATATGGATTTTTCTCTCTATAGTCACTCAATCTTGGCTTTGAAAACTTTAGTGGTTTGTGTGAGTAATAAATGATGTTGTGGTGATCTCTTGTATTTTCCTAATTGTTTATTGAAATTGCCTCATAATGGATTTGTGGATCTTTGGAAATTTGCTTGTAAATTGGAGATTTATGGAATCCTTGGTTATGTGTGACGATTGTTGGGATGATGTGATCTTGTATGGTTGTTGGAATGAACATGGATGAGAGGTTCCTTGTAAGGATGCTCATTCCATCTCAAGAGGTTCCTTGTAAGGATGCTTGAGAAACCAAATCTTGAGGGTGAGAGGTTCCTTGTAAGGATGCTCACACCAAAAGAGGACAGTTTGTGATTTTCTCAAGAGGTTCCTTGTAAGGATGCTCCCGTTAGAGAGGACAATATGATATCATGTGTGGGAAATGATTTATATTTTGGCAATGGATGTTTATTAGCACTTGGTTGAAATTGCTCCTTTCTATTACTATTGTTACTTAAACTTGAGATTCGTTGAAAAATGCACCCGTTTCATTTCAAATTATGTATCTATGCTATGTTGAAAAATGAGACCGACCCTTTTATATATTTTATAAACCTTGTATGAGTTGAGAGGATTTTGCTACAGAGCTTCGTGCTCACCCCCTACAAATAACATTTTCAGATTTCACACTTGAGGAGGAGTTAGGAGCCGAGGAGCCCGCCCATTGGGGAGACTCCGCTTGAAGGGAATGTGGATCCCGAGGTGGACGCTTAGAGCGACACTTTTATTTTGTTCTAGACTAGATTATACTTAGAATATCCTTTTGAAGTCTAGTTCTTTTTTTTTTTTTTTGTGTATTTTCGTTGCGTTATATTATACATTGTGGAGATGTAAAGGCCAAGATTGGACCTATTTCTTTTGGGATGATAGTGTGG
>CAUOFW020001902.1:0-64752 GCA_963454935.2 Ilex paraguariensis
TAAAAGGGTAGATGGCAAGGACCTTATTTTGGTTTCTTTTGCATCTATACAACCGTGTTATTTTCATAAAAAAAAAACAAAACTGATCAGTAATTAATAGCAAAATTCTTGTGTTTCGAAGTTTTAAAGATGTTTTAATTAATATTTCAAAAAAAAAATCATCAATTTTTTGAACTTTCCGTCAAGTTTTTAAAATAGTTACAAAATATATCCATTTCCATTACAGAAAAGAAATAGATGGCCAAACTAATTATAAGAGAGTGGTAAATATTTTTAAGCTAATGAAATTAGAGTTAGAATTGTAAAAGGTGTTTCATTACGTACCTTAAACCATTGTATTTCACGTTGCATCTGTAGAGCTGCACCAACTGCACTAGTTTTGATATTGAATTCTGAACTTCTTTCCAAATATCCAGCCAAATGTAGACCATTGTTTCTCGACATATCTATCACTCGTAGAAACTGGTGGCCAAGGTCCTCAAATTGATATATGAGATTGAAAACTCTCTCACGACGATTCGCAATTGCAATATGTAGAAATAATTGCTTTTGCTTGTTTAGAAAGTAAGCCGCACTAGGAAATGAATACAAAATCTCTTCCACGACTTCATGAGCCCCATTAGCCGCTGCAATATGTAGTGGCTTTTTAAGTATTGAAGAAGCTAGCACATGGTCCAACTTTATAGTTTCCTCGCAAAGGTATTTCACAAGCAGAATAGCATGATGATGCATCATTTTTTGGTATTGGATGTGCTTAATCTCGATCACTGCAATGAAATAAAACAACAAAATTTTACTTCTACTTCCACGTGAAGTGGCAACTAATTAACCCATTGGTCATTACATACCTAATGTTTCTGCAATTTTCCACAAGATTTCTTCAAACTTTTTCGTCACTGTGTATAAAAAACAAACCAACCGGAATCAGATAAGAATGTTGATAATCTCATTGAATCCTAAACAGTGCATTAGGGAGACCCAATTCAAAGAACAACTGGGAGTTGGTGTTGGATTATTAGATATATGATGTGATCTGTAAAGATCACACATTATTTGCATAGGATCAGATTAGATAAGAATTTTTTTTTTCGAAATGTAAACTTGTATTAAGACAAAAAAGGTACAAAGGTACAAAAGAAAGCTTGCACAGTCAAGCAATGATCAGTACACCACAACGAAAGCAAAGCCAACAAAAGAAGGCATTAAGATAGAAGTAGAGCAAATGACTTTACTTCCTCCCTAATCCCATCCTTGGGCAGTGGCAAAACACAAAAACTCTCAAACAAGACAAACAGTGGAGAGGTGTCAATGATGCACTAAGAGCAGATTCTAAGGGTTGGCCTTGAACTTAAGCAGAGAAAATCTTTCTCTAATAGTTGTTTGAATCCTGAAAAACAAACTTTGTTGGGATGTAACCAAATTGTTAAAGATCCTATTGTTTCTATCCCTCCATAAGTTGTAAACAGTGACAGAGAGGTAGAGCTTGAGGAGAACAACCTTCAAAGATTTTCCTTTCCGATGAACAATTGCCCAGGCAATGAAGTCATTGCATTGGAAAGCTTGAGGTTACATTGCTGCATCAACTGAGTCCAAATACCAAAAGCATAGGAGCACTCAAAGAACAAATGATGATGAGATTCTAGGAGTTGATGACACAAAGAGCAAGTGATGTCCACCTGTGGTGCATACAATGAAATCCTATCCTTTGTAACTAATCTATTTCTGATAGCCAACCAAAGAATGAGACTCATTCTAGGTATGAGGTGTTCATACCAAACCAGTTTGTACCAAGGTACTTTAGAGTTTTGGAACCTAATGATGTTCCAAGCAAATCTGTCATTCGACTTGGAGGTCCATTTGACAGAGCTTTCCTCTGTATAAGAATTAATTTTACACTATACATGTTTATTTGATGTATTTTTTCACCCTACAAATAGGGATGAGTTTGATGTAAACTGTCACCAAATAATAATAAATCGATGTAGCTCATAGGATATTTAGACCGTAGACATAGACACAATGTGTTGAATTACGTATATTCTTTGTGTTCTATTTTCTCTTCAATTTTCTATCCCTAATGTTTTCTAGTATGAAGTTCAACATGGTATCAAACTTAGAGGTCCTGAGAAGCCACACGTGAGTGAGAGTTAGATAATAAATACTAATATTACATTTCTTTCTAAAAATTTAATGGTGATTTAACATAGTATCAAAGTTTAGAGTTTTTAAGTTCAAATCTTACTAGATTTTCTCCCTTACTACAAGAAAAAAAAATCACGTGCATGAACCACTCAAGAAGGGCCGCATGTGACGGGAGAATTGATCCTGCATACAAAAAGAAGTTGCAAACTAGAGAAATAGATTGACAGATATAGAAAAGTTCATTTTTTTTAATGGAGATTCACGTGCTGTCTCAAGCATATGAGAGGTCTTTGGCTTATGCTCATATATTACCGTCACCTGATATAGTTTCATTCCTCGAAAAAACGAAGAAAAAGAGAAAGAAACAAAATTAAAGTAAATGAAAAAAAATGACAGAAAAGAGAGATAGGACAGAGGAGACTAATGAGAGGAATTATGTAAAGAACGCAGTGGAATTTAAAAAAATTTGATTCCCCATTCCAAAATCTATTCATCTTTAATATAAATCGAAAAACCTTAGATCTATAGAGAAGATTAAGGGTTACATCTTGAAGCGTGCTTTTAACAATTTTCAAGTATTCTCAAAAATTTTAAATCTTTAAATCTGAATTTGATATTTACCCAAAGTCTCGCAATTGTTTTGGCCTCTATCGCTATCCACATGAATTGATAAACTAGAATGATCTACCTCAACCTTTGATAAACTAGTAGAGAGAGACAATGAGGGGTGGTTCTTCTTATCTTAGCAAGAGAGTTGTTATATCTTATACCTACCTTTTCATAAAGGTATTTATAGAGTTTTAAAGACTCTAATCCTATTTTGGGTTAAATTGCAATTATCTTATAATTACATATAACCTCTTTATTAACCATTAATTGTAATAAAGTCTCTAATTAACTTTTAATTAGGTTTTTCTGCCAATTAACTCTTAATTGGTTTTCTCTCCTTTATCCTTTAGTTTCCAATCAATTCTATTGTGTGTGACCCTATAGGTTCAAGCATGCCCGATTGTAGGCATTTGATACTAACTACAAGTAGCATCTCAAATTAGAACTCTCTCTAATTTAGTTTGAATTAGAACTTTTATAATTCTCCCTTTATGAAGGATAATTAATATATTTATATTGATTTCATTCTTCGAGCTTCTACTAATCATGAGTAACACTTAGCAACATATCATGATCAACCTCTGGATAGCACGAAGTAGGTAATGAATTCATTCAGTCTATAGTTGCCATGCTATTCAATCCTTCTATAACATTGTAAAACCTGAGTAAATTTGAACTTTTTACGAAAATGGGTAAAACGGTAATTTGTCACTATAGTGTAGGTTACAAACTTGAATTTTTTTAGAGTTTACGAGACAAACGAGTCTCGGGTCACCCAAAAACGGATTTTTGAATAAAATTTTGAAAGTTGAAAAATAATTTGAAGAATGTTCATAGAAAAATATTTTAAACATGAACTGGACCGAAATTTAATTGTTTCGGGACGAAAACAAACCCATGAAAGGAGGTTGTGTGGTGCATTGTGGGCCAAGTACTTTAGGAGTATAAATAGGGGAGACAAATCAGATTTCTCTCATATTCATCAACTGGGTTTTAATGTTAAAGAGAAGAGAGGGAAAAAAGAGAAAATCCAATTTCTCTCCACGATGTATGCCTCATCGTCGTTCAAATTAACTCGAACCAAATATTAAAGTCGTTCCTCTCGGCGAGGGCTACGCGGCTATACCAAAAAGCGCGGGTATTACCGAAACCAAAGAAATGGGATTTGGGGAAATAAAGATTCTAGATTGAATCGGGTTCTTGAAATTTTTCAATGTCGTTTTATGCTTCAAGAGGTAAAGTTTTCTCCCTAATTAGGTTTATTTCTAAGCTAAGGTGTTTATATGAGATGAGTAGGTTAATAGAATTATATATCACTTGCCTATTGTTGTAAAATTGATGGAATTGAATATTGAAAATGGGTAAATTTAATTTTGGTGTGAATCAGTGATTAGAAATTGCTAAGTATGTAATTTCTTAGCAAAATGTGATTTATGGGCATGTAATGTGTTTACATTATGCCTTGATGAATTTAATGTGTTAATTGCATAATTATGTGATGACATGCTTGAAAATCGTGTTGAATGAAATATTGATACATGCTCATGATATATTGATATGATGAGAATATATGAAAATTATATGCTTGCGATATAAATTGTCATGGGGTATGTTGATTTATGTGAAAAGTATTCATCTGACATTCATTACATATTGAACATGTTACTGGTATTGCAATGGTTCATTACATTACATTTGCACAGAGACATCGCATTCGTGGGCATTGACATGGGTGTGGGTGTGGGTGTGTATGCATGTTATGGGATCAAACACCATTCTTGGTGGATGATATGTGGGCTCAGGAAGGTTGGACCTAGGTCTGACTGAGTTGCACAGTTGCCTGAAAAACTTGTGTCGGGTATAGCAAGAAGGGTTATACTCTCCCTCGGGTGCAAAACCCGATTACAAGTTTATACACTTCCGATGGTGAAAGTCCAAAAAAGTGTATTGGTATGCGGAGTTGGCGGTGTGACACTAAAAGTCCGCTACCCAACAAAGACACATGATTTTGTTTTATAAAATAGTCATTCGATGTGTAACGTCTAACAAAGACACATGATTTTTGTTTTAAAAAGATCATTGGACGTATATCATCGATGACGGATTTATACACATTGACATTGCATTGTGTTGAATGAGTCAGAGAGAGCTCGGGTTAAAGTTCATGAGTGAGTCTCATCTCATTTCATGACATGACATGAAATTCTTGTCATTGAATGTATATTCTTGATGAGAATGTTTTGAATGATTGATTGTTGCATGTGAACATTTCATATGCTTCATGGGAAAACATTTCAGGTGCAGGATTCACACTGACGGACGACTCCCAATTCGAACCTCAAGGGTGAAGAATACCGACTTGTGACTTTCATGACTCATTTTGTATAACTTCTGTGAAAATTCTATTTTTGGCATGTAAACATATGAAATTGCTTATAATAGAACTTGTCGTATCATGTTTCATGTGAAAAACTTCATTAAACATGTATTGAATGGTTGTGGGATGGATTGGAAGTAATTGAAAATAAAAAACAGGTGAAATAGGCAATCCTAGGCAAAACCTATCGGTAGGTTTGAGCAAACCTACTGATAGATGTGGTCCAGTAGGCAAAACCTACCGATAGAACGTCACTTTTTTGCGGTAGAACTTTTCTAGTAGGCAAAACTTACTGGTAGAACGTTAAAACCTACTCCAAAAATCTGAAATTTTAAGAATGCTATACTATGCTTTCAGGTCATGTGTCCTTTTCTTCAAATGATGTAAATGGACAATAGTGAAATATAAATGGTAGTATGTTGGACCTCGGATAGGTAATGAGTAAATGTATACATGATATGCATTTAGGAATGATCTCGGTAAAAGGGATACTATTGACGTGATGTCGGGTTGTGCGACGATCACGGGTACTTCCGCAGGTTAATGGTAATCAACGGTTGATAAAGAAACCCCGATTTTAGGGGCGTCACACCAATTGAATTACTAGGGTATGAAATTACTGTCAAACCTCTAATTCAATCTTATGTGTTCGATCTTAGGACTATGACTCTTAATGATCAATTAGAAACTCTTTTCTAATTTTTATTCTGCTTTGGCCAAAGATTCCTTGAGTCATATCCTAGAAGATCACATAGGACATTCTCCCTTTATTTACTAAGGGTGATTGATTCTATATTGTGCATTCATAAATCTCCATGCATGTCTAACTATGTCCAACAATACATATCCAAGTTACATGGTTAGCATATGAATATGTTGTATAGTTAAGTATAGAAGTTCATGCACAAGATAACCATGGTGTCTCAAATCTAAGGATCAGTTACCTAACTATAAATTTAGGATTTAATATTGACAGATACTTAAAACTCCATATGAAAAATCCTACGTTAGTCAATGACTACGTTCAATGTACTTGTTCTCTAACAAGAACCCATACACTTGCTTCAGTGTCCGTACACTAGTGATTTGGACGAGTAACCTCATATCAAATATGAGTAAACATAGTATATGCTAGTCTATCCAAATTACATAGTGCTCACATAGTAATCCTATGACTAGGAACATTAAAGAGTTAAGTACTAAGAAGTATATGTCTCCTTATCTCAAATCCTTGAGAACCTATCTTCTTAACTTATACTCTATAGATTATATCATGTAGATTAAAATGAAATAAAACAGAAACATGATAAATAAACTTACCCTTTTATTTAATTAAGTAATGAATGTTGCTAGTACAACCCCAAAATATCATCTATATAATTGGTCTTAGAGCATACTACTAACAACTAAAAGTAAAAAAAAAGAAGATGTTTCTGTGGCACGATGGGTTATTCCTCCGCACATTTCTCACCCCTAGTTGTTATGGAAGGGGAGTTTTATCACCAAAACTATATCATCGACAACTTTATTAAAGTCACATTTTTAGCCATTACTCCCATTTTAATGCTATTTAGTCTCCGTCTTGTTCAAATTCGACATAACTACTTTAATGAAAATCGAAGAGCAGTGCAAGGACCAGAACCGACAACCTTGGGCGAAACCATGCATAGGCCCCTTCACATTTTCAAAAATTCCTATGAAACCCATATAAGGTTTTTATGTTCCAAAAAATCTATATATAGGGAATTCACTTAGTGCACTAAATATTGATGAGTTGATATTTAATAACTAAATGGAGAATGTGATCAAATGGATGAGTGATGTTCTTACAATTGAAAATATTAGATTGGACGAGTTTGATTACCAAAAGAAATTTTAAAAAATGCGACCTATTTCAATGTATTGACTCACAACTCACTTTTAATATGTATTGTGCAAAAAACAAAAAAAATTCCAAACAATAATTTATTCAAGATTATTACATTATATCATATTGAGAGAATAAGAGGATAACAACATTATCACAGACTAATTTTTATGTTAGTAAGAACTAATTTTTGGATTTTATAGTTCAAACTACAATGTTATTGTATGAAGTGATTTTTATAGGTTTTGTATAGCTAAACATCTATCTAGTTGAAATTTTTTTTTTAACTATGACATTGTTTGGCTCCCCTCGGCATAAAATCATGATTCTGTCCCTAGGGGACAACCACTCCATTTTTCAGTATACCAACTTGATAGAATCTAAAGAGGGATGAATTCCTGACCAATCAATGTTTCATCATTTATGAATGTCTTTGGCTGGACCGGGAAAGGAATTAGTCGAATTGAGCGTAAGCTGGTCTGGACACCCTTTGACCATTGAATTAAAAAATATATATATAATAAAGTAACGAACTTTGTTTGTCTTGAGCTTTTCGCGACTCAGATCCGACGATCATAATTGGATTTAACTGTAACACTCATATTTGTAAATATTTAAACACACTATCTCCTCTCCTCTCTTTCTCTCTCTATATATATATATTAAAACGTCTAAGAGATAAGAGAGAGAGAGAGAGTTATATGAGAGATAAGAGTGTTAGAATTAAGTCCAATTATGACCGTTGAATCAATATTTATGAGATGATCTGAACTATCTTTTATGTTGAAATTACGTTGTCTGTTAGATATATTTATGTTTTATCTCAAAACGATTGAGACCTCTTTTTGTCTCTAAAATTCAAACTTATCTCTATTTTATTATATAGATATAATAAAGTAACTAGCTTTGTTTATCTCGAGTTGTTCGTGGTTCAGATCATTTTCAGGCTTTTGATTCGACGATCATAGTTGGACTTAACTATAACACTCTTATCTCTCATATAACTCTATTTCTCTTCTATCTCTTAGATATTTTAAAATTTTAAACACACTATCTCATTTCCTCCCTTTATATATATATAATAAAGTAATTAGCTTTATTTGTCTTGAATTTTTTGCGGCTCAGATCATTTTCAGGCTTTTAAACCGACGATCATAATTAGACTTAACTATAACACTTCTGTCTCTCATATAACTCTTTTTCTCTTCTATCTCTTAGATATTTTCAACACATTATCTCATTTCCTCTCTATATATATGTATAATATTATAATAATAAGATGGAGTACATTGTGAATTCATTTTTACTTATATACGTTACCCAACTCCTACACGGTACGCAACTCATTAGACGTTCTCTCTCTCTCTCTCTCTCTCTTAGAAGAATTCTGACCTCTTACTCCCTTGCGCTGCTTCAACCACCCGCGATCAACCAATATCTCCCTCTCTCTGTCTCATGACTCTTACCTCTTTCTCACCGATGAAGTCACCAACGGTGACGCAACAAGCCACCATCGACGACCAATGACCCACCATCGATTTTAATTCTCTCTCTTCTCTCTCTATCATGGATCAACCCACCATAGATCAACCACTCTTCTCTGTAATGGATCCAGGTAATCTCTCTCTCTTTACAGTAACACATGCACAGTCGCGTTCTTCCTCTCTCTCTTTATCTTCATATTAACACACAGACGCACAACACACATCCACTCACAGATGCACACACATACGCAGACGCATACACATTCCTCCACCAGCACCACATAAAAAAACCCCCAACACACTCACGCACTCTGTTTTTTCACACACATCTAACTACGCACAATGACAATACCCTCCTAAAATCTTGTTTTTCACGTGCACAATTTTTGGTTGTTCTATTAAACTATTTTGGAAATTAAATTTTTTCTCTTCTGTATATGCGTAACATCAATTGTGCTTTTCTTTTCTTGATTTGATGCTAATTGGGAGGAAATTTCTTTTTCGGTTGAATTCAAGCGACAATCGTGTCCACTCGACTCTCATGTTGCTAGGTAATTTTTTTTCTTTTGAGAATAGCAAGATAATTTTCAAAACACTAGAAATTTTTAATTTTCATGTTGTGCTTAGTTAGAGTTTGTTAATGTAATTGATCAAGTGTTATCTATACATATTGATTTTTACCGTCAAGCGATTGATTTTGAAGTAGATTAATGTGGATTTGCGTGAAAATAGTGAAATTTGAGACTTTAATAAGTTTGAGGTTATTTAAATCCTATGTCATGTATTGATTTTGTAGTTTGTTAATGTAGTTCTACTTGATTATTTAAATCTTATGCCATGTATTGATTTTAAAGTTGATTAATGTGGGTCTACTTGAATCAATTTAAGTTTAGGATAAAGGGGCAAAAAATTGGAGATCTTATACATTTATGTATATCCGATTTTAAAATTTTTACAATAGAATGAATCTGTGGATTTAACAACTATTTATGATTTATTAATTTAGTCAATTTGAGTTATATGTTTCTTGAGGATTAGTTTTGTAGAGGAGTAGTTTTGTGTCTTTTATTGTAGGTGTGCATATGTATTATGTGTTGCAAGCTGGGTAATTCTAATTTAATTATTACTCAAGGTTTGATTAATTTAATATGAGTTTTGGAAATAAGATAAATCTATCTTTTTTCTTTTGTTCTTAGAAAATCCAATTTATGTGTACATTTATGGAAATATGATTTTGTCTCCCAGAATTGTTTTGATGCTCAAATGTAAGGTATTAATCTAGGTTTGATTCATGGTTTTGTATTTATTTTTGGTTTTTTGATTAGTTAGATGATTTAATGTTCTTAGTTTGGACTCTTTTGATTATTTGATGTTCAGAGTTGTTGGTTAAATGGAATTTGATTGACTAAGAATTTATAATAATTTTTTGGTTTTTAGTTGTTCTAACAGTAGTTGATCTTGAAACTTGATTTGCATTATGGCAAAGAAAAGGTATGACGAGATGGACAAGCAACCCAACACAGGTTAGGTCCCTGTTTCTCTCTCTATATTGATCTTTGTCTTCAACGCACACACACAAAGTCCATAGTATACAACACAACACACACAGAGCACCCACATGAGCAAAACTAGCACACACACTTAGTTTTTGGAAATTACATTGTTGTTGTGTATTGATGGCTTGAGGTTTTAATTGGATAATTTTAGTATTTCTTTTGTTTAGTATTTGTGCTCATTAAATTTTGCAGAACTTGAATTGTGGCGTGAGACAAACATTCCATTTTTATCCTATGTAGGGTAAGTCGAGTGCTTTGTGTATGTGTGTGTGTATCGAATATGGTATTATGTCTTTTTTGAACAGGGTAATTTCTCTTGCTATAATGCTACTTTTTATGCTGATATATAATGTCCATTAATCGTATGGCCTGTATTGGGTTTATAGGGATGATATTTGATGCTTATTCATTTGGGTTTAAGTTGCTTTGCATGATGCAATGGATGTATCAAAGGTACACACCAAAACATCACATAGTACACACCAACAACAATTCACACTCACAATCCCATCGCACATACTCCTATTTGCTAATTGTTGTTAGTGAATTGAAATTGATGGTGACCAAAAGAAAAATTGATGTGATAGTTGGTAAATGATTGTATTTAAAAGGGATTATAGCACTTGCAAAGTTTTTTTTGTTATCCTTTTTTGTCTATTTTTATTTGAATAAACTAGGGTTTTTTAATTGAGGTTTTTCGTGTAGAAGTTTCAATTTTAAGGTTCCAACAACATTGTAAGTTAGTTGCGTTGTTAGAGAAACTTAATGGGTTTATATGGGTTTTTGTTACCCTTGTTCTCTTTAACTTTTTTAAAAGTTTTGTGGTACTTAAGTTTCAATTATATTTTAAAGCTTAGTAAGAAGATGAGATATCATAATGGGTACTAGTTTTTAGACGCAATATATTTTAGTCATTACTTTAACCCCTATTTGTTGAAAAAGTTTTTGTTTAGTTATTGAATCCTATTGTAATGATTCATATGAAGAATTACTTGATTTTAATTTTGAAATCATATTAATCTTGCAGGGTGGTGTTATATTGTGAAGGTGAAGTGGAGTTTTGATTTTGGTTGGCATAGGTGAAGCCATACAACAACGTAAACTACGATTCATCTCATGCAAATCGTCCATGAGTTTCTCGAATGCCCTATACATTATACATTCTTTTCTAAATTTATACTAATGGTTCTATTATTTTCTATTGATGATTGTAAAATATGTTTTTGTTCTTGAACTTTTTTAAATTCTATTTGACATGGAATATTGGGTTTGGTGGCCAATTTTTGATTGATTGGTTGTTGCAAGTTTGTAATCTTCTTGGGTGGTTTGGTTTGATTTGATTTCTGGACAAAGTTATATTTTATTCAAGAGGTTATATATTTGTTTAGATTTGTTTCTTTACTTTTTTTTTTCTACATGAATGTATGAATTAATTGGAAAAGTCTTTTTAGTGACTACAATATGATGATGTCTTTGAGTTAGGTTGAGTAGTTTATTCTAAGATTGGTTATGCAATGATTTGTTTTGGGCAATGCAATGGTTTGTGTTAGATAATGATACATACAATGAGATATATATCCTTTGTAGGTAGGTTGAGATTTTTTTGAACTCCTAATTTTAGAGTAAATTTTGCCAAAAAAAACTATTTCAAATTGAATAATTTTTTTTTAAGTTTCAAAGTGCTTTTAGGCACGGTTTATATATATATTGCATCAGATGTAGCCCGTAAAAAATTGATCCATGAATGTAGGCATTATGTCTAAAGCACGTCTATTTTTGTGTTCTTACTATTTTCTTGTCCCTTTCTTATCGCACTCTCTCTCATATTATAAAATTATTATTTTCTTGTCCCTTTCTTATCTCACTCTCTCTCGTATTATAAAATTCTTCATCTGGGAGTAAGGTACCCTACTACCCTAAAAATATAGCAAGGGCTATCTAGACCCTAGTCCCACACCAATAAAGGAAGTCATCGTAAAATACTCAGATCAACAGTCTACAGGATTATGAAAGTAACAAATTTGCCAACTTTATATTGTAATATATGTAATAAGGTCACCTCAACCGGTGTTAACTTGATTTTGGGAGGCATGTTCTCAACAATCCATAAGCGCTGAAGTTGAGACGAAATCTATTTTAAGAATATAGTGTCAAACACTAGTCTCGATTAAATTCTTTAACAGCTTTTGTTTGCCAATTGGGTTAATTTATATATTACTGTTTTGTTCTTAATTGCGTGATGTATATCAGAAATTTTAATAAGTATAATGCATGTATGAAACCAGCCTCCTAACAAGAGACAATACATTTGCTCCTTGCCATCACTTTAAGAGAGAGAGAGATTTTGATTCATCGTTGTTGACTTTGTAGTATTTAAATCGAAGCTTGGATCTAGATAATATAGATCTTGTGGGATCCAAACATGCATGCTTTCTTCGGTTATCCTTAACAGTATGTCTGAGATATATAATGGAATTCAAAGAGATCTATCATTATCCAAATTATCTAAATAAACTTAAATGATGATACACGTGGGTAATATTGTCTTTATCTTATGTAGTTTAACTCCGTCCTATAAATAGGGTAAGGTTAAGTTCTATGTTTACAACCACAAACAAATGGATATAGAAGATTGCGCATTTGGTTTGTGGATGTAAGTTTTGTAGATCAAATCATGCAAATTCATTTGTGTTCATTGTCCCTTTTATATTATGAATTCTTATAGTAAGGAACTAGAAAGTGTAATGGCGAATTTAAAAAAAGGAAAAATGAACTTTTACAAACCTGAAATGGAGCCATTGGTGGGATTCTCAATGTCCCCTCCTCCACCACGTTGTTCAGCAATGTTTTCCAACTTCATTGGGATAGCTATAAGCCAGAAGGAAAAATGTTACTGTAAGTATGCTCATGCAGAACAATGATTATTGGACCACTAGGTCAACAAATAGAAAGTGAGTGGAATATACTGACAAACACAAAAGCTTCGAACAAAAGCAGATGATAACTAGGCGAAAGGCTTACATGAGTAACTTGATTTTACAAAAAAGCAGTAAATGATTCATCAATGTAGGTCCTCCATTGTGTAAATTTACTCCTTGCAAATTGCTTCTCTAGCTAATGGTTTTTGTTTATTTGTTGGTCGTGCTCATGATGTAGTTTTCATAATATGATTCACCACGCTACCCCTCTCTAACCAACAAACAACAGTTATTGAACCACTATCTAAAGATGGAGCTAGAATTTTATATTTGGGGTCGAATCTATAAGAAAGAGTGCATTTTCACAATTAGAGATACACATCTAATTAAAAAATAATAATAATTGTTTCCATTCATAAATATACCACAAAAATCAACGCATGCTTACTACACTACCTCCAATTGAAAAAAATATTCAAAATCTAAATGTTTTCAGTTGTAAGAATTAAAAATACTAACCTATTAGTTAATGGAGAAAAAAAAAAGTAACAATTAGATTTATTTTGGTTTGGTGTTGCTCAAAAGACGGATGAATTCCTTTCATGTGCAATTCTGAGACAATGAGTGTTTTAAAAGGTTTTTTAAGAGGGTATGGTTTTGGTACGAGTTGTGCGGTGAAATTGTGAAAGAAGAATAACACTTTGGAATGTAGTATTATTCTATTGACCTTTCATTGGAATGTGATAAAATTTAGTGACTTTTCAATTGCCAAGAGTGAATTGTTAAGTGACTGCGAGGATCCAAGTGATAATAGTAAAACCATTTTATTAGATTCAATGGGTGGTCCACAAATAGTCCTCGTCAATGTAAAGAATATTTCTACTGGTGGGGGCAATTTGTATACTAACACAATTCTAAGAACATCTCTAATAAACTCTCTATTCCAATTCAATTCTCTATTATAGAGAGTCAACCTTACAATTTCTTCTTCAATTGACTCTTTATTTACACTCTCTAAAATAAAGAGTCCAATTTGACTCTCTACATTTGGAGATTCAAACTCACTCTTTACTCTATTTTTTTGGAAAAAAAGAAGAAGATATATTTGTTTTTTCATCCAAGACATTTAGGATAAACATATCTTATTTAAAATAATGGAGGGAAAATAGGAGGAAAGCCAAATTTATTGCCAAAATGGACAAAACATAAAATGATAAAAAAAAAAGAAAGAAATAAAGAAAGTTCTGTTGGTGTGGTGTGTAAAAATTTACTCTCTATTATAACTTTTTTTACTAAAGATGTTCAAATAGCACCAAATTACTTGTATTCAGGGATTCCAAAATACCTAAATTCAATCATAATTAGCTACCAAATTAATTATCTTTCAAGCATTGCTAGTTCAAAGAACATCACCAAAATCAATGGATTTATTGTTTGTTGTTGAAAGATCATCAATGGTGGATGAGACAACAAAAGATGATCTTACTGACCAAGATATCAATGGCAACAAAGAAGAAGACATAAAGAACTTTCAAACTGCAATCAAACTGGTCAAGTGTGATCGAGAGGTCTTCGAGAAGAAGCTGAATGAGTTGCAAATCATGTTTTATGTCAATCGCGAAAATCTTAATCTTGAAGTTTTTGAGAACGTTCAAGGAATTGAACTGAAAAATTTACGATTTGAATTTGAATTTCGAATTTATGATAGAGATTTTATTGGCATATCTCCATTGACGTTGAATTAAGGGATAATAATTTCTAAGATAAGAAATTGAATTACACTGCTTTTGAGGAAGAGTATTTTAGAGTTTTAAAAAAATAGTGGATTTAACTATTTATTAATAAGATTAAAAATAGATTTATCCCAAAATAAGTTTTCTTGACAGAATAAACTTAGTATAAGTCTCTTAAGGAGGAATCAACCCTAATTTTCACAAATTCAACCTAGTTACGATTTACTAGCTCAAACGCAACTTGAGTACTAAAAATTTCTTCCAACACTTAATATTTTAGTTGTTGACCCAAATTCCATCTCCACTGACTGTGTGGATAATTACTTGCTTAGGGTTGTCCATGGATTGATTTTGCCTATGGTGGCCCATGAACAAACCCAAAAAAAAAGCCCAAAGCCCAGGCTGCCTAGCCAGCGGCTGGCTAAAGCCCAACCCATTTGGTCGCTACCTTATGTTACCACCTAGTTAAGGGGTTCTAGCCATTAGAATGCATATATAAAATAACAATAAAGCTATTGAAATATAATTTAAAGACATAACTTAAAGACTTAATACATTGAGATTATTCAATTGATAGTGGAATCCATTCAATGTAAAGATCCACTGACAATCCCATAATCACAATCATTTAATTCCTAAATTTTATCTCAATAATAGTGTTTAAAACTATGGGTCATTCCCGTACATTTCAATTTATCAATTTTCAACTTCTCTCGCTAATCTCAACACCTATTATTATGGTTTAGAAGCTCAAATGCTCGAATTCTCATCACTGCAAGTCACAAGCTTAAAGTTGCATTCTCTCTATTGTATTTGGGTGTGAAATTTAATTTTTTTTCACAAATTTTATGTTTGTTTTAGTCTTTATTACTTTTTTAGTGAACCATTCAATTCGTATAATGATTTCATCTCATTCACCAAATTTTTTTAATGCACAATCAATTTGGACTCTAATAATAATAATGAGCGGGGGTTTAGGGGAGTGCTCAATTTTCTCCTCCCTGAGGTTGCTTCTTATTTGGAATAATAAGTGATTCATATTCACTAGATCCTGCTAACTTTATTGCAGATACTGTCTGTCTAGTTTTGCTTTTTGATAGAGATGTGTCCCTGTCAAAAGTCAATAGGGCGGTTCAGTTATACTACTATTTGATTTTTGGGGTTGAACGACAAGTTGGGCAATGCAAGAATTCCTTGCGACATGGAATGGCTTGCAATAGGGAATGCCCTGCAATAGGGAATGGATGCATATGGATTGCCAAAATTTTTCAATGTACTTTTGGTAGAGGAGTTTTACTAGGATTGGGTAAGTAATGAAGTTTACCAAGAATTGATGTGTCAAATTAACTAGGACTAGGTTTCCTAGTTGAGCCATGATTAGGGTTATAACTAGTGTCAATAAATATGTTGTAACCCTTATGGATCCTAATATAACAACAATAAAAGAAAAGTCACTCTTTGCATGTAGGTAGAATTTCTACCGAACTATGTAAATTTTGGATTCTTGTTTTTTAGATTCTTTCTTTTCTTGATTGTTTACCATATTGCACGTTCACAACAAACTGGTATCAGAGTGTTTGGTTATTCAATCCAATGGCTGAAAATTTGTCATTGGCCAAGTACGAAGTTGTGAAATTTGATGGATTGGGAAACTTTAGGTTATGGCAGAGAAAAGTTAAGGATCTGTTGGTGTAGCAGGGATTAGTGAAGGCATTGGAAGAAAAAGTGAAGAAGCTAGAAAAGATATTGGCGAATGACTAGGATGATCTCCAGATGAAGGCGGTGAGTACAAATCTCATCCATCTGGTTGATAATGTTCTATATCATATCATGGATGAAGAATTCCCTTCAACTATGTGGAAGAAATTGAAAAGTCAATTCATGTCAAAATCTTTATTGAACAAACTCTATCTTACACAGAAGTTGTATGAGGATGGTGAACATTTCAGATCTAGCTCAACACGTCAAAATTTCAATCAGATTATCAACGATTTGTTAAGGATTGATATTAAGTTCAAGGAGAAAGATCAAGTGCTGATGCTTCTAACCTCTCTTCTTACTTCTTACGAGAATCTAATTATAACCCTTTTGTATGGGAAGGGGACACTGACTACTAAGGAGATTGTGGGACCTTTATTAGTGAATAATCAACGAAAGCAAAGTACCATTGAAGGATCCCAAGGTGAAGGGCTCCTAGCAATAGGACAAGCATATAAGGGGATCATAGGATTGTGGGATAAGTAGAGATAGGAATCAATCCAATCACAAAGAAAACCTGTCAAAATCCTAGTCCAAGTAGGACATTAAGTGCTTCAAGTGTAATAAGAGATGACAAATGAAGCAGGAATGGCCCCAGTGGAAGAAGGGTAAAGGAACATGAGAAAAAATAGCGAAATAGCTAAGAAGGAATCTTGGTTCACCGAAAATGAATCAAAAATGAGCTCAAAACTAGCTTAGAAAGTTTATGCTAAACCTAATCGAATATTCTGTTAAACTTGAAGAAATATGCTAAATGTGACGGAATATTTTTGACAATAATAGAATAATGGAATATTTAAATGGAATATGCTTTTACGGAAGATGGAATATTCTATCGTTTTCAGCCTTACTCCGATTGTTGGTCCGATGACTTTCCCAGCAAACTACTAGTGATTTTTTTTCCCCGGTGAACTTTCGGTGAGGAGCATGAAAGCACGTTCAACCTTATACTGATGCGAGGCCAATGGGGTTCGACTCATTTTGACGAGGCAATGTGTGCTCAAAATTAGATTTGGAGGTCATTTAGAGTTGGTACAAAGCAAGAACTGTGAGTTGAAAACAAATTTTGGTACAAAGTTCTGATACCACTTGTACAAGACACAGGGTAGGAAAAACACCCCAAACAAACAAAAGATGAATTCTTGATTTCTCTCTGGAAATAAGTGCAGGAATTTTACAAAAAAATCTCTCACAAATAAGACCTCTCCGGGATCTCTCTGTCTATTTCTTCCTCATAGAATCTTGAGGATGATTATGGCCTGCATTTAAGCTCCCTATTTATAGGGAGTTTCTAGCCAATGAAGTCAAGAAAGAAGGACTCTAATTTTCTGCATTGGTAAGATGTTCTACGTTAAGAATTTTGACTGTTCAATGAATATGGGATTCTGGAAGATCAAGGCTTCTAGATGAAGCTGGAACCTTCACTGCTAGACTTGTTAATTGGGCTTTTCCACCTACAAGATGGTGCAAAGATGAACTTTAATGAAAGCTCCAAAGGAAACCCGGGCCCTGCCGGAATTGGAGGAATTATTCGGGATGACAGAGGAGTATGGATACAAGGCTTCATTGGTAGAATAAACCAGAATTCTAGCCTTAAAGCTGAGCTCTAGGCTATATAAAGGCTTGCAGCTAATCCAAAATAGAGAAGGAAATTACAGTTTGGAGACTGACTCATCTGAAGCCTTCAATTTGCTTTCTGGAAATCAACCAGTTAGCTACCCGTTGGAAGTCCTAGTCAAGAACTGTAGCTTCATAATTAGGACCCACAACATCACCTTGGCAAACACACTAAGGAAGGGAATCGATGTGCAGATTGTCTAGTCAACTTGAGTCTGAGACGACAGGAAGACATGGTGGTCTTTGACTCACCACTTGATTGTATCTTGACATTGTTAAGGGCATATATCTCTTGTACTAGTTTTATTAGGGAAGCTCAGCTAAAAAAAACAGTTAGAAAGCTTAATTTAGCTGAACTAGTATCCCAACCTCAAAGAGGTGATAAATATTAAGGATTCTCATGTGGCAGAAGGTAAAACACTATAATTAGAAGTATAACATTTCAAAATGCGTAAAAATAAATAATTTAAGATGCAATACCTTCCCTATGACACCTAGAATCAGTGAAACTCCACCAATGAAAAGCTAGAGGCAGCGGTTCAATAAAACTACCATAAAGGATTATACTAGTGTAGATACGACGTGTGGATTAATGTAAGTATTAAAGTTGCTTGGATGTGAAAATCGTGGAAACTCTTGTGTCTACAAGATGGGTACCCTACTGAAGAGAGATCAATACATGAAACTATTTTGGCAAAAGCCAAACTTTGAAGTTTGAGATATTTAACCCTTAAACTATAATTTTCTTTTTTTCATGAAGAATTGAGTTTAGTTTAATGTAATCTTTTTATTTTCCATGTATAATTTTTTATAAGTCCTAAGCCCGCTAGGATTCCAGGATTGTGTTAAGGTGTTGACAACCAGTGTAAAATTTTCTAAAACTTATATGAACTTGAATTGTGAAGGATAGTGATCAAGATTCAAAAGTTAAAAAATCTGAACCATCAATCTGATCTTATCACCTTGGATTGATAAGGCTTAATCCAATTTGCTTTTATCTTCTTGTAACAAACTGCTCTTTAAATTGTAACTTTGCGCATCAATACAAAACTAAGAATTTCACGGCAAATCCTTTGTTTCTATGTGGTATCAAAGTAAAAGATCTTAAATTGAAAAATGAGTACGTCTTCAACAACTTCAAACCAAATTTCTTCGCCACCCAGAACGTTCTTTCCCTCTTCATCTGTGCACACACATACCCTCACAACAAAACTCAGTGCAAATAATTATCACCTCTGGTATTCCCAAATTTTTCTGCAACACCATGGTCATGGTGTTCTTGGATATGTTTATGGATCAATCCCTCGTCAACCACAATTCATTCCTTACTCATCAAGTTCTTCTTCAATCTAAATTTTCCTTAAAAGATATTTTGCACGTTCCTTTGGTATAGCGAAACCTCCTCTCAGTTTACAAGTTTGCTGTTGATAACAAATGTTGGTTCAAATTTTATCCATCTTATTTTTGTGTCAAGGATCTATGCACATGGAAAGTTCTACTTCAAGGACTGAGCATTGATGGTTTATATGAGCTTGCCTCAACTTAGTCAATAAAGTTGCACTTCTACATGAATCTTCAGTTCGGTGGCATGAAAGGCTTGGCCATCCCGTCTATCGATGTATATAAGGTGTTGAAGAACCTTGGAGCTCCAACGAATAAAATTCAGCTTGTGTGTGATGCATGTCAAAAGGGCAAGAGCCATGCTCTCCCATTTCCTTCCTCTTCCACACTATTTTTAGCTCCTTTAGATTTAATTTATTCTGATGTATGGGTTTCTCTCATTTCTTCATTTAATATGATTAATTTCTATGTTTACTTTATGGATGCTTATAGCAAGTTTATTTGGATTTTTCCAATTACTAAGAAGAGCGATGTATTGGGCTGTTTTATCCATGTCAAAGAGTTGGTCGAGAATAATTTTTTAAAGAAAATTAAGCACTTACATAGTGATTGGGGTGGTGAATACCGCTCCATTTCCTCTTACATTGCTTTTTGTGGTATTGGGCATCGCCTATCTTGCCCTCATACGCATCAACAAAATGGAGCGACTAAACGTAAACATTGTGGCCCATGCTTCTATTCCAACTCAATTTTGGGACTATGCGTTCGAAATGACAACCTATTTAATCAACAGATTGTCGTCCAAAGGGCTACAGAATCTGTCCCCTTTAGAAAAGCTTTATCATTCCTAACCTAATTATGTTTTTCTCGAAGTTTTTGGATGTGCATGATATATGTGCCTTTGCTCGTATTGCTCTCATAAGCTTGAATTTCGTTCAACACGGTGCATATTTCTTGGCTAAAACCCCAATCATCATGGTTACCGGTGTTTTGATCCTCGGTCTCAACGAATATATATCTCGTAATGTTGTTTTTGATGAAAAAGCATTCCCCTTTGCAATTTCTCTCCTCACTGCTCAACAACTTTAAGTTTCGTCTTCATCTTCAGTGCTTCTTCCACCACCACCCCTATTGCCAGTTCAGCAGCTAGCTTCAACTGACCCATCAATTGTGCCTTTCTCATCAACCGCCCTTTCTGATATTCCATCTTCTCCCCCAGCTACTAACTATCCTCCCCTATCCACCACATACATCCAATGGTGACTCGTTCGCAGGATGGCATCCACAAGCCAAAGGTCTTAAATTTGTCCACTAAATATCCTTTGTTTCACTATTTTTCTATCATTACCTCCACTGATATTCTTCCCACATCATTCACTTTAGCCAACAAGAGTTCTCTTTGGCGGGTAGCCATGGCAGAGGAGTTTGATGCCCTTATGCAAAATTGAACTTGGAAACTACATTCATCTCCTCCATCTGCCAACATTGTTGGGTGCAAATGGATTTTTTGGCTCAAACATTGCTTAAACGGATCTATTGACCACTGCAAAGCATTCCTTGTTGCAAAAGGTTTTCACCAACAAGAAGGGTTCGACTACACTGAGACTTTTAGTCCATCACTATTCGTAGTATTCTTTGTCTTGCAATGGGCTTCGGGTTGCAAATTCGTCAACTAGATGTGAAAATTGTCTTTCTTCATGGTACCTTGAACGAAGAAGTCTATATGGACTAACCTCTCGACTTCGTTGATCCTCGTTTCCCAAATCATGTTTGTCACCTTTGGAAGTCACTCTATGGCCTCAAGCAAGCTCCGTGCACTTGGTTTGTTAGGTTTATTTCATACATTCTCTCTCAAAGGTTCAAGGCTTGTCAGACAGATGTATCTTTATTTTGCTACTCCAACAACCCTACTGTCATTTATATCTTGGTATATGTTGATGATCTCATAATCACTGGTACTTCTTCTGATTACATGTATGATCTCATCATTTGTCTTAGTTCTAAATTTGCCACCAAAGATCTTGGCCCCCTTCGCTTCTTCTTAGGAATCGAGGTCCTTAGTAGCGCTCATGGTCTCTTTCTCAATTGACGCCAATATATTATAGATCTTCTAAATAGGTGCTCAATGAATGGAGCAAAACCCATCTCTAATCCACTTGCTACCAACACCAAACTTAGCAAATTTGATGGTGATACCTCTGATGATCCCACTATCTATCGTAGTGTTGTGGGTGCTCTTCAATATGAAACCATCATATGCCAAGATATTGCCTTCTCGGTGAATAAGGTATGTCAATTCATGCAACATCCAACAGTAACTCACTGGTCTGCAGTTAAGCGCGTAGTGTGTTATCTTAAAGAAAGCCTTGATGTTTGTTTTCCCATCCAACACAGCAACATCTTCAACATCTCTGCCTACTTCGATGTCAATTGGGCTGGCTCCCTCGATGATTGCAAATCCATAGACGGCAATGCCATTTTCCTTGGCCCAAATTCGGCGTCTTGGTCCTCACGCAAGTAACATTGTGTCGCTCATTCCAGCATCAAAGCTGAGTATTAGTCCTTTGATGATGCTACTGCGGAAGTAACATGGTTGTTCTCTTTATTTCATGAACTTCAAATTGCCCAAACACAGTGTCCATTCTTGTGATGTGACAACATTGGAGCAACATATCTCACTGCTAATCCAATTTTTCACAGTTGTATGAAGCATGTAGAAATCTCCTAGTTTTCTTCTCCTTTGTGACAAGCTCAACCTTATCCCGACGAGGCTTCACATGCTAGGCCTATGAAGGATCATACTCAAGATTCAAAAGTTTAAAAATCTGAACCATTAATCTGATCTTATCACCTTGGATTGATAAGGCTCAATCCAATTTATTTTTATTTTCTTGTAACAAAATGCACTTTAAATTGTAACGTCGCACAACAATACAGAACCAAGAATTTCGCAGCAAATCCTCTGTTTCTATAACTATTTGCATAAATAATAGGGGCATTCCCTATAAGTGATGGGTTGCACTTGTACACTAGTACTTCAAAAAATGGTGCCTCTTACAATAAACAAAGTGTAAGAGTTCTTGCACCACTCTAGACAAGAACGTGTAAAGAATATAGTTCATAAAACTATGCTTAGGTTCATAACTTGAAATATAAGAACGCTAATAGATAAAATGATTTAGTTAGTTAAAACTACGATTCGGAGAAAAGTTTTATATAGCATACAGAGCCAAAAAAAATTAAAGTAAAAAATAAACGCTACCTCAAATTCAAAGCTTAACACAAAAATCCAAATATACCATTATCACCTTTACAAAAGAGACAATTACTCTTGCTATATCTTCTTCTACCTTAAAAAAAATCAGAACCACTATCCTCTGCCCACCCCTCACCCCACCCACGAGCAAGCCCCCTTTGCCCACTGCCATCTCGCTCTTTCTCTCTGCTTTTTATTGAGAGAAGCACTAGGGTTGAACTCCAAAAGTACGAGAAATTAAGAATAAGAGATGTAATTATGTTTACTATAAACAAGATACAAAGGATTAAAAAAAAAAGATACAAAGGATTATAACAATTGCATAGAAAGTATAGAAATTGAGGAATGTAGCTAGCACAGGAAGATGATGAAGGTTCTAGCTCCATCAGAAGACTACCCAGTAGCCCACTCTAGTAGCCACCTCTATGGATGGCTGAAATTTTGACAAAGCTTGCCAATGCCTTAAATTGGTTCTCTCCTTTCTTGATTTTTTGGCTAGAAATTCCCTATAAATAGGGAGCTTAGTGATGGTCAGAAGTATGTTCAAGAATTAGTGAGAAAGAGAGAGAGAGAGAGAGAGAGAGAGAGAGATCTCATTGGTGAGAATTTGGTATAAATTCTTGTATTTTATTTCTAGAGAGAAATAAAGATTCTTCTTCTGTTTATATCTTGTTTGTGGTGCATTTTCGGTCATGGGTAACAAACAAGTGGTATCAAAGCTTTGGTTTGATCACTAGAAAAATTTTCCAACTCACTATTCTTAATTCGTACGAGTTCTAAATGAACTTGAAATTGAATTTTGAGCACACCATTGGATTCCTCTTGAAACGAGTCGAACCCCATTTGCCTTGCAACAATCCGAGGTCGGACGCGCTTCGCCAAAAAATTTGCCAGAAAGTTCACTGAAAAAGTTTGCCAAAAAATTATGCTGGAAACTTTGTCGGATCGGGGACCAAGAGAAAGGTTGAAGAAGAAAGAATGTTCCATCTTTTGTCAAAGCATATTTCATTAGAATATTCCGTTAAGTTTACCAAAATCTTTCCGAGGCAGTTCTGAGCTCATTCTAGCTCCATTTTTTTGTGAACCAGGACTCTTGCCCATCTATTTCAATTGTTCTGGACGCAACGGTGCACTTCATTTTAAAAAATTCAGCTCCAAAATTTTTTATCGAGACATTTATTGCTTAATAACTCAAAAATTTCATGGAGGAATCAACATCAAGAGCCATGATAAAGCTCACTTCCTCCAATTATACACTCTGAAGATCTTCTAAGTTGTAAAAACTTGTACGATCCCTTGGAGGTAAAAGGTATAAATCTAGATTCAACAAAAGAAACAGAGTGGAAGAAACTAAACAAAAAAATCATTGATCAAATTAGGCAATGGATTGACCATAGTGTATTCCACCATATTGCACAAAAGATTGATGCAAATATCAGCTAAAAGAAGTTGGATGACATGTACCAGGCCAAGAATGCTCAAAATAAAGCCCTTTTGATGAGACAGTTTCTGAATCTAAATTTAAAAAGTGGAACTTCAATTGGCAAGCACACTAGTGAGTTCCAGAGTCTAGTAAATCAATTATCATCAACAGAGTTGAATCTGGGGATGAAGTACAAGCTTTCTTGCTTCTCAGTTCTCTACCAGACAGTTGGGAGATGCTGGTAGTCTCTCTAAGCAATTCAGTTCTAAGAGGCAAACTTATCATGTCAATGGTTAAGGATGCATTATTCAATGAGGAGGCAAAGAGAAAGGATGCTAGCATTGACTAGTCAAATTCCCTCGTTACTCAGAGTAGAGGCAGACAACAAAGAGGTAGTAGAGGCAAGGGAAGAGGAAGGAGTATGAGTAGAGGAAGGTCATAAGATCCAATGAGATCAAATGACGAAGAAAGACTCACATACAAATGTTACTATTGCCGTATGCAAGGCCATATGAAGAAAAACTACCGCAAGTTGCTATGAGAGCAAGGTAAAGGCAGTAATCAACCAAAAAAATAAGACGAAGAGACGCTAGTCACTCTCTCAGAGGACGTGGCCATTCCTTTTGTCAATGAGGAGACATTCCTTCATTTTCCAACTATGATGCTGAATGGTGGTAGATACTACAGCTTCTCCCCATGCTACTTCTGACAGCGATTTCTTCTCGATGTATAAAGTTGGAGACATTGGTCTGGTGAGGATGGGAAATATCAGTTCTTCCAAAATCGTGGGAATTGGTGATATTTAGATAAAAAAACAACTGTCAACTGTACATTGGTATTGAAGGATGTTCGACACATGTCCAACCTTTGGCTAAATCTACTTCAACAATGGCACATGGAAGCTTACGAAAGGTGATATGGTTGTCGCCCGAGGACATATTTGTGGCACGCTTTACAAGACCCATGTGAAGGTTTTCTCAGATAGCCTTAATTCAGTTGAAAATTAGGCTTCACCAAATCTGTGGCACCAGAGACTCAATCACATGGGGGAAAAGGATTGTTTACCTTGGCAAAGAAAGATCTCATCACAGTTGTAAAGAATGTTGCACTAAATCCTTGTGATCATTGCTTATTTGGTAAACAACATCGAGTCTCGTTCAGTTCCTCTATGAAGAGGAGATGAAAGTTGTTAAGTCTAGTATGCTCTGATATTTACGGTCCCCTAGAGGTGGAATCATTAGGCGAAAATAGATTTCATGCCAAGGTAGAGCGAAAAATAGGAACAAAGCTAAAGTGTCTCCTAACAACCAATAGAGACAAATTGTTGTGATGGTCTTGTCAACTATATGAGGTACACCATCATCTAATTGTTGTAATTGGAAACTTGTGAAGTATATGACTTGATTGGTCGTTAAAGGATTCCAACTAAAGAAAGGAATTGACTTTAACGAGATTTTCTCACCAGTTGCTAAGATGACCTCAATTCGAGTTATTCTCGAATTAGTAGCCAGTTTAAACTTGGAGCTTGAGCAAATGGATGTGAAAAAGTGCATTTCTTTATGAAGATTTGAATGAAGAAATCTATATGGAACACCCAGAAGGTTTCGAGGTTCCAAGAAAGAAAAATCTGGTGTGCAAGTTGAAGAAGAGTCTATACGGCCTCAAGCAAGCACCCAGAAAGTGGCATAAAAAGTTTGACTCATTCATGGTGGGTTAAGGCTATAAGAGGACTGTTGTTGATCAATGTGTTTACCTTCAGAGATTCTCCGATGGCAATTTCGTTGCACTCCTATTTTATGTTGATGACATGTTAATCGTCGAAAAAGATGCAATAAATATTAGCCAATTGAGAAAGGAACTGTCCAAGTCCTTTGAGATAAAGGACATAGGCCCAGCTCAGCAGATACTAGGCATGCAAATTGTTCGTGATATAAATTATGGCTATTACAGGAGAAATACATTGAACAAGTGATCTAAAGGTTCTACATGGATACCACCAAGCCGGTCAGCATTCCACTGACTAACCATTTCAAGTTGAGCAAGAATTCATGTCTTTCATCAAAGAATGAGATATAAGATATGACAATGATTTCATACTCTTCAGCAGTTGGGAGTCTAATGTATGCAATGGTGTGTACAAGACCAGATATTACCCATGTAATGGGCATGGTGAGCAGATTTCTTTCCAATCCGGGGAAAAAACATTGAGAAACGATCAAGTGGATTCTCAGATACCTTAAGGGTATATCAAAGATATGCTTGTGTTACAGGGGAGTTGAATTAGTTTTGTAAGTATATGCAGATTCAAATATGACAGGAGATCTTGATGGTAGAAAATCTACATCAAGATTTCTTTACACTTTTGCAGGGGGAGCTGTGTCATGGTAATCAAGGTTATAGAAGTGCATAGATTTATCCACAACAGAGACAAAGTATATTGCTGCAACGGAAGCTGGTAAGGAAATGTTGTGGTTAAAGTGATTTTTCCAAGAACTGGGTATTAAGCAGAAAGAATACAAGGTGCATTGTGATAGTCAAAGTACTATAGACTTAAGCAAGAACTCAACGTACCATTCCCCGATGAAGCATACTAATATTCGTTATCATTGGATACGCGAGGTGATGGAGCAACAGTTATTGAAACTAGTGAAGATCCACACAAAGGAGAATCCAACAGACATGTTGACAAATGTTGTGACTCGGCAGAAGCTTGAACTATGCGGAGACATAGCTCGAATGAATGTCTGATTATATTCCCTTCTAATGGTTCTTGGGGAGAGATTTGAAGGTTCTAGCTCCATTAGAAGGCTACCCTAGTAGCCCATTCTAGTAGCCACCTCCATGGACGACCTAACGTCTGGACGGCTGAAATTTTGACAAAGTTTGTCGGTGCATTAAATGGGTTCCCTCCTTTTTTGACTTTTTGGCTAGAAACTCCCTATAAATAGGGAGCTTAGTTAATGTTAGAAGTATGCTCAAGAATCAATGAGGAAGAAATAAAGAGATAGAGATTCGGGAGATATCTCATTTGTGAGAATTTTGTATAAATTCTTGTATTTTATTTACAGTGAGAAATAAAGATTCCTCTTCTATTTATACATTGTTTATGGTGTATTTTTGGCCCTGAGTAACCAAAGGATGAGAGATAAAACAAATTTTTTTCCTTAAAACTAATGTATGTAAAGTACATGACATGTAAAAGAAAATGAAGACTAAAAAAGATTTATAACTTGATGCATATCTACGGACGATTGGGAGTGTTATGGGACGTTTTGGTATTTTATTTAACAACTAGTCATAATCGTGCTTAAAGGCACGATAAAATATAAAATTTGAACACCCAAAAAATCGATCTCACTATATTAAATTTTATCAACATATGTATATTATCGTATATGAATAATGTTTAAAATAAAAATTTTATTAACTAAAAATTAATTAAATATTAAATGATTAAACGTACAATAGAAATAAGTGATGTGATATTTTTAGGAAAAAAATATATAAATGATTAAACATTTGATAGAAATGAGTGATGTGATATTTTTAGAGGAGAAAGTATATAGGGCATAAAAATGTAAATTACTATGTATTTTATTATATAGATATTACTTCATAAAATTCCAAAGACCAAGAAAATATCTGATGAGTTGAGTAAGAATAATGGAGATATATAAAATTGTATAAATTCTCAAGATAATAAACTACTGAGCCATAAAATTAAACTTTTGAGGAACAATGATTGAGCAACAATTAATGAAGCAATAATATATCAAGTCAATTTGGATTTATTCTTAGGAAATTAGTAATGGAAGTTGTATACTTATTCCGAGACCAATGAAAAGATACAAAGAGAAAAAATAAAGATCTTCCTTTAGTTTTACAGGTTTAGAAAAAGCATATGGTAAAGGATGGATTTTAGAGGGGAAAAGAATAAGTATATTAATAATAGGGATTGTACACACGTGATACCAAAGTGCGGATAGAAAGAATGAGAAAGTAAGAAATCACAAAAAAATATTAAAACATATAAATTTCCGTAGTTAAATATGGTGGATGAAAAGTTATAGGTTGTTAAATGTGATAGAGAATGATTACATGACTCCTGATAACTACCAATAATGGGAGAGGACATCACAACCACACTCACCCTTTCTTAATAATATATATTACAAGTAATACTATTGGGACCTAATTCGTTGACTTAATTCACTATAACCTTTGGATTAATCGTAGGACTCATCAAATAATAGAATTTAGTGTTGATTTTATGATTCTATTGAAGTCATCCTATTATATCAGCAAATTAAGTTAGATTTTTATATCTAAATAATATTACTCATATATGATTAATATATGAATGTTCAATGACTTTACTGAGAATAAATACAATGGAGAATAATGAATTCTCAGCAAATATCATGATTCTATCTTTTTGTTCTAGTCGTTCCATGGTTTATATTATTTGTTGATATGATATTTTAATGAAAATAAAAAATAAATTAATAATAAATTTAAAATTCAGAAAGAGAACGTTTAGAATAAAAAAATATTTAAGATAAGTCAGAATAAAACATAATAAACTAAATGGATGAACGAATCTGATATATAGTGCAGTCATCCTATACCTCTCATGTCAGAAGGAACGTTCTATGGTTCTTTAATAAGTAGAATTACTAAACAGAGAATTCATGTAAATCAATTAAAAAATAGTGGGACAAGACTATGTTGGGTTTAGTTGAATTTAATTGTGTAAATGAGAGATAGTTGGGTTGTTGGCTCCATCTAGACGCGCAGGCGAAACTTGGCCTCGATCAGGTTACGCAATTTTTAGACTGATTTTTTACCTTATATAAACCCTTGGGGAGCTGTTTTAGGGTATCTTTACACACTTTCAACCCCAAGGACCCTAGGAGAATCTTAAAGAGAAAGAAGAGGAAGATAGAATGTAGATCAGAGCAAAGATCATTGATATCCGTGTGTAGTGAACAACGTAGGGCATCCTAGGATCAATTTTTGCAGAATCAAGGTAGGGTTTTTTTTTTCTTTTTTATGCATTGAAGCTAGGGCTATTATGTATATAATTTTTGACTCGAATCTGCATATATACTATAGATCTACAAACATTTTGGATTTCTTTCAAAAGTATGATTCTTTTTCGTGTAAAAAATATCTAATTTACATTTGATGCATTTTTGGTTTGTAAATCCTAGATCTTGAATAATGTCTAATTTATATTGTGGGAAATGATGTTTATGGTATATGTGATCTATTTGAAAAACATGATTAAATCTCTTGCATTGATTGGCTTGATGAACTTAAATGAACTCGAACATATATTGCAGAATGTTTATGTATATATATATTTTTTTACATCAACGGGTTTAAAGGTTTTTTAATCACTCATAGTGGGATTCATTCCTTGCGGGGTGCCAAATCACTATCCGTTCACATGGGTTCGAGGCTGAAAGTTAGTATATTATTTGTGGAAGATTTCATTAAAAACTAATGCGTTCTTGAAGCAATGTGGCCTTGCGGGGATTGATTGAATGTTTTTATGCTTGTGGGGGAATGATCTAGATATATTTTGTCTATGAATTATTGCTAGTCAACCTACATGCATGGAATAATTCTGTTATAATTTTTTTATTATCTACATGATCATTATATGATGAATTTTTGTACATGGATAAAAACTTGAGATCATTAACAATATCGCTTATTTTATTTTAAAAGTTATATATTTTATTTTAGAAATTGAGACCTACTCTTTGTTTATGGTTGAAAAAGTTTCTCTACTGAGCTCGTTGTACTCACCCATTTCTTTAACATTTTTCAAATTTGGGGATTGAGACCGATACAGGATTAGATGAGAATGTTGTTTGGGATTTTGAAGTGGATCAGGATGAGAATCCAGAATTCAAGGCTTGAGGATCTGTTTATTGATTTAGTTAATATGATTTCTCTTGAAGATGGAATAATGTTTATGAATTTTAATGATCTAGTTAGAGGAGAAATATTTATTTGTGTTTAAGGTTTCAGATATAAATGTTGATTAGGGATTTACGATTTTCGGGTTTTGCTTAGTTATATGATGTGGATATTATTATTTTTATTTGTTGAAAGATATTATTCAGAAGTCTCTAACTATTTTAAAGGTTTTTAGTTGGATCTAAAAAATGTGGTGTGACACTTGCGAGGGGAGGTTTAGGGAGTGTAGGTTGGGCTGCATCTAGTAGTTTAATTTCAAAAGTTAACATCCGTTAAGCACATTGAAGTTTACTTTGAACTAAAAAATGGGAACAATGATCTTAGTCATAGAAGAAGAAAAAGAAAAAAGTGGTAGTAGTATCGGAGGATCCTCCTATTTTGTAAGAGTTGTAGATGATATGCTACATGGGTAAGTGTCAACTAAGCTCCGATCTACGTAATGTAGTTCTTCCCCTATTTGTTAAGTTGATGTACAATTTGACATACTATAAGAGTTGAATCTTTTTAGAAATAAAATTAAGTTTCTCTTTGTGTCCATTATGTTGTCAAAACTTCCATTTTAATTTACATGCTTTGAAGTTCTAATAAATTCACATACACAAGCAAACACTCAAACACAAGGATATAAATAAACACACACACACACACACACATATATATAAAAATGCCCCACTTTGACATATAATTTAAGGGAAAATTACACTTTGATCCCCTCAATTATCATCTTTTTTATTTTGAGAAATTTGAAGTTTGGTCCCTCTATGTGGACTTATTTGAACTTATACCAAGAAAACTTATTTGTTATAAAGTCCGTTTTTTCTAAATTTTACCAAACTATCAATTTCCTTTAAAAGTGAAGTAAAACTAAAAATTAAAAACTCTTAAATTTTAAGAGTTTAACTAACATTAAAATTTTTTTTCTCTCATATCTATCTATATCCATATAGATGGTTAAGACTACATCTCTCATATATATTGATAATGCACAAATTGGTCTCGTGCAAGATCAACAGTCGAGTACATGAAGAGGTCTAATTAATAAACAATAAATAAGAAAGTCAATGGCAAAATAGTAAATATGAGCAAACACACAGATATATAGTGGTTCGATTCGAGTGACCTACTCCACTCTCGAAAAACAGCAGCGGTGGCCAGAGGTCTTTATTAATGAATAAAGTAACCAGCAGAGTATACTCCAGGAAATTACAATGTTTAGGAGAGAGAAATTTGGTGTGTAAGAAAGTGTAGAGAGATAAAGTTCACGGTGTAGTGTGTTGGGAGAGATGTTGTAAAGATGTGTAGAGGTGCCTCTCCATGTGGAGAGAGTTTACATTATATAAGTTTGGTGAGGCGGTGATATGAGGGAGAGAGCACTACTCTTTTCGTACGTCCAATTAAGGTAGGATTTGATTCCCATGAATGCATATTCTGATATTCTGTCTCTCTCTCCCATGTGCTCATATCTTCCCATTCTCCTGGATCTTGGACTAGGTTGGATCGGTAAAGTGGGCTTGAGATGCCTTTTAGCTAACTTGGGCTTACTTGATTCATTGGGTCTGGCCCAGTTGATTTTGAACTCATCATTTGCCCCCTATGCCCCAAGCCTCCGACTATTTGCGAGAGGAGGGGGTTGGGGGCATGAGCTTCTTTTGTACTTGAGTGAGCAGGAAATTTCTTGTTCTCCACGGCGCCTTTCCATCTTTAGGGACTTGGTTGAATCTACTAACACTAGGAGTTTTGCATTTTTTGGCATTCCTTCTGCTAGGTCTTCACCTACAAATAGAGCTCTTTAGTTTCTCCCACCTCATTTCTTCCTCCATTTCCTTTGAGGCTTGTCTTAGAAGCCATCCTTCAAGGCTTCTCTAAGAAGCTTTCTTCTCCTATTTTAAGGCTTCCCCAAGAAGCCACCCTTTCTTAAACCCATTTCTCTACCCAAGTCTTCTCTATTCCAATTCAAAACAAGATAATGGAGACTAGGAGCTCGAACAGTTGTGGATGGGACTTCAATGGCAATCCAGCGAGGAAAAAGGCAATTGGAGGAGAGAAGCAAGAAGGAGCTCGTGGCTTTGGCCTCATAGGCAGCGCCTATAGGGCTAGTGGCGATGCCAATGGCATTGGCATAGTAGGCAGTGCCCATGGCGCTGGGCTCACAATAAGAGGCGACAGGGCTTTGATGCAAAGAGAAGGGGGAGACGGGGCTGGTCCTGGCAAACTGCTAGGCGAGAGAGAGGCCATGGGCAGCACCACGGACGGTGCCAGCTGTGTCGTGGGTGACACCCGAGGGGGCTGTCATGGTGCAGATGGCGCCCTGGGTCGATTGGCGCCTTTGGCCGTTCTGGCATTGGGTCTATGGGATCACAATGCCCCTTTGGCCGTTTGGGGCTGACAGTGCTGTGGAGAGTGGGTGAGATGGAGAGATGGGAGAAACAGGAGGGCACTCCCCCATGGGCAGAGCCAACACAGTGCTCGGGGCCATGGACGATGCCAACCCCTCATTGGAAAAGGCCATGGGTGGTGCTTGCTCTCCCTTGGGCGGCGCCCTCTTAGCGGGGGTTCTTCATGTTGCATCAGGCATTAAAGGAGTCTTTGGGGGAGGTGCCAACATAGTAGGCGAGGTAGAAGGTCAGGCGGGTAGCGCCCTTGGCGCGGGGAGGCCAGGTGGGCAGTGCCCTTGGTACTGAGGTAGGCACTCCTAGTGTTGACGCTGGCATCCTTAGCGCTGGCGATGACTTGAGCCGTATGGGCAGTTCTAGGAGGCATGCAAGCAAGTTTAGTGGCATCTTGGGGAGCTTAGGTAGTGTGAGGAGGCGGTCAGTCAGTGACCTGAATAAAACTAGCCCTTGAGGTACATTATTTGGTACTCACATTTACTCTTTGCTGGTATAGGTATTTTCTAACACTGTCTTGATTTTGTTTTGGCAGGTGTTCATTTAGGTGAGCGGGAGACTACTCGAGACTTCGAGCAAGGCCTGGAGACTGATGGAGACAATGGCTCTAAGGTAGCCATTATACTTAGCTCCCTTGACTGTGATGAGGATATTGCAGCTATAGTTTTCTCATATTGCATCCCTCCTTTTGTGATGTGCTGTCGCGCTGAGGGCGACGAGCCAGCGTGTTGTGAATCCTCTGGCGAGATAATTCTTTACAAGGATATATTGGAGGCAGGCCTGAAGTTTCCAATACTTGGGCCTATATGTCAGGTTCTAGGGCACCTATTGCTAGTTCTTGGAAGATTGGCCCTGAACGGGTGGAGGGTGATACTAGCATTCTTTTCATTGTAGCGGTTAGTACTCAGTGTTGATATTCCTCCCTCGTTCGAGGAGTTCTTGGCCACGTATGTACTCTTGGAGAACCCCATTCCTCACCAGGGGTGGTACCATTTTGCCTAAGGTCAGGTAAATTCATTATTGGGATTGTTTCAAATCTTTATAGTTGGAAGACTAAGTTCTTCTTTGTTGGAGGTGAGTGGGCTACCGAGACTGATCGTCACTTGGCACCTTTGAGATGGGATACTGTCCCTAAGACCAAGCTGGGTAAGGAATCCACCTTTAACTTTTACTCTAGTCATCACATATTTGTTCTTACAGTGCAATTGGCTTCCTTGTAGCTTCCCCGACGCTATTTGTGGAGCAAGAGAACAGGCTGTAGATGGTACGTGACCATCCGTTTAAGGAGTTCTCAGAGATTATGTCGGCGTCTGGTCATCTCAAGGCTTCTCCCAAGCCGAAGAGGAAAGGTATTTGATCTTTCCGGTAGACTCTTTATAGGCATAATGTTGTGGACTTTATAATTTATACTGATTTTGCAGGTACCTCCGTTGACAGGCCGATGGTGGAGGAAGTCTATGTTTCCAGGGTGGCATCTTCCCCTCCTTCTTCAAAGAGGGCGAAGTTTCATGCCCGTACACTTCTCAATCGAGGCCCACTGGTTAGGCTAGTCCCCGAGAGATAGAGCTTGGTGATGCCCCTCATTCTCCTCTGATTGATGTCTCCTCATTCCCTAGAGATGGTCCCAGCACTATTGGGGGGGCTAAAGCTTCGACGCAGTCTTTTGCTAGGACAGAGGGTCTGCCTAGCTGTCCTGTTTCGGGCAGTGCTTCAGTATCTATGTTACAGGATATGAGGCTAGCTAAGAAGAGACTTTGGGGGTTTGTGACCCACACAGAGGTTGAGGAGGTTGTCTCTCGAGGCCATGAGGGTATTGTTGACACTACTGTGGAAGGATTTACTTTGGTATGTCTTGCACTCTTCTTTGGTTTCGTTCCTGGTTTTCTTCCTTTATATTTTAACTTTGGATACCTATAGGTGGCTGGCATTCTGCCCTGCTTGTTTTCGAGCACGTTGAAGGTCAGGGAGACGCTTGATGGCTGGGCAGCGGAGAGGCAGACACGCATGGCTGCTGAAGAACAGCTAGAGCTCGAACGGCAGACATGAGAGAATACGGCGAAGCAGTTGGGGCTCGAGCAACAAGCACGAGAGGATGCTGTAGAACAGTTGAGGCTAGCACACGAGAGAGTTGTCATCTTTGAGATCGAGCTTCAGGCGTCCCACAAGAAGGCCACCCAATTGAAGGCTGACCTTCGAGCAGCTCTTGTGAGAGCTACTAGGGTAGAGGCTCACTCCATAGAGATGGAAAAGAGGAGGAACGCTACTGAGAGGGTCATGGAAGGCACCTTTATTAAGGACTACGAGGAACTCAGGATGAAGGTCTCAGTAACATTCCCTGTTTATGAATTTTTTGGCTTTTTACCTTATGAGGCTCTAGGGACTGATGAGGAGGATGCAAGCTACAATGGGAGCGGAGGTAGTGAGTGTCGCTAAGAGCGTGGTGCTTTTGTATTTATGTTTTTGTTAATAGGTCAGGTTCTATTTTTTGTAAAAGTTTCATGAACTTCTATGAAATACAAATTTTTGGAAAAAATATTGCGAAATTTTATTTCATAATTCGAAGTAAATATTTAAAAGAAATTGATCAAAACAGAAATAGATAATCTAGATGGTGACCACTAACTCTTACACATCACTACCTTGCCACCAACTACTGGTAGTATTTCTTTAGATGTTCTGCGTTCCATGGATGAACCAGGACTTTTCCTTCAAAATTCTGAATTTTATGGGTGCCCGGTCTTACAACTTCTATGATAGTGTAGGGTCCTACCTAGTTGGGTCCTAATTTTTCTTGTTGGGAGTCTTTGGTAGATAGGTTGAAATTTTTTAGGACTAGGTCCCCGGGAAACAAAGGCTGAGACTTCACCATTGAGTTGTAGTATTTGGTCATATGACACTTATACTCTACATTCCTGAGCATGAATATCTTCCTTTCTTCTTCTACCAAGTCGAAGTTGATGCGAAAGCCTTCTTCATTATTGATAGGGTCATGGTGTTGGACCCTATGGAAATGCATCCCAATCTCGACAGGTAAAATCGCCTCTATCCCAAAGGTTAGGGAAAAAGAGGTCTCATTTGTGGGGCCTCGTGGTGTCATCCTATAGGCCCACAGTACTCTTGGGAGTTCGTCTACCCATCGTCCTTTTGCACTCTCTAGTCTGGCTTTCAAATTGTGGAGGACAGTCCTAACGGTAACCTATGCTTACCCATTTGCCTATGGATGGACGGAGCTGGAGTGGGGCTGCTTGATTTGTAGGTCTAAACAGAAGCTTTTGAGGAGTTTGTTGCCAAATTACTTGGCATTATCACTTACAATGGCATAAGGTATTCCAAAGCGGCAGACTAGACTCTTCCATATGAAGTTCTTTATCTTTTGATCTGTTATTCTGGCTATACTTTGGCTTCTGCCCACTTAATAAAATAGTCAATGACTACCACTACAAACTTGCATTAGCCTCAATTCACAGGGAGGGGACCTAGGATGTCGATCCCCCACATGGAGAAGGGCCATGGGCTCTAGATGGTGGTGAGCTCTTCTAGTGACTATCTGGGCACAGTCGCGATGCACTAGCATTTATCACATTTCATGACAAACTCGCGGGTGTCTCTGATCATAGTAGGACAATAATATCCCTGCCTGACTACTTTGTGGGTCAGTGTATGCTCTCCTGAGTGATTCCCATATATTACCTCATGGATCTTCATCATGGTGTAATTGGCTTCCTTGGGGGTGAGACAGTGAAGTAGTGGTAGGGAATAACTTTTCTTGTATAGGGTATCTTGTAGGATGACATACCTGGACACTCTCATTCTCAATCTTTTGGCTTCCATTGGATTTTCTGGGAAAGCACCCTCCTCTAGGTAAGCTTGGATGGGAGTCATCTAGTTGGACTCTGAGGATGTAAAGTTGACATTGTCCTCCTCTATTTTGAAAGTGCTAGGTCAAACTGGTGACCTGTTAGTGCCATGCCCATGAGTATATTGGTAGTCGCGAATATGGCGAGGGTGTTTGCCATGACATTCTCTTCTCAAGGCACATGGTGGATTTGGAAGTAGGAGAACTTTTTTAGTAGGGCTTGGACCACCAAGAGGTACTCTTGCATTCTTTCCTCATTTGCCTCAAAGTCTACCTTTTCCTGGTTGACTATGAGTTGGGAGTCACTATAAGCCGTTAGGCAGAAGGCCTTCATCTCCAACGCCAACTTCAAGCCTAATATGAGGGTCTCATATTCAGCTTGATTGTTTGATGCGACAAAGTAGAAGGAGATGACGTACTTCAACGGAGTGCCATGGGGGTTGATCAATACTAGTCCCGTGCCACTGCCCTCATTGGTGGAGGACCCATCCACGTAGAGTCTCCAACCTGGTATAGTGGGTGGTGGAGAGGGAGCTTCCTCCACGAGCGACGCTGTTTGTGATGAGGGGAGCTATGTTGGCATCGAAGAGGTAGGAGGTAGTGGTCTGCTGGGCAACATTTGGAGAGAGAGGAAAGTGGGATGCGATATAGGCAGAGAGAGCAGCGCCCTAGGCAGGGTGGGCAGCACTCTAGTCAAGGTGGGTGGCTCCCCGGTAGGGAGGGTGGCTCCCTAAGCTACCCACCCTGTGGAGCCATCTCCGAGTCAATCTTCTAGTCGTCGAGTCCTCTCAGGGTAGTGTTTGGACTAGTCTCCTAGTAGTGTGTATTGAGCAGGTGGGCACAGGGGCACCTGATACATCATCTCAGGACTCTTGTGGCGGTGTAGACTCTGCCACGAAATTCACAAGTGCATGTGCTTTGATGGATGACCTTGGCTGATATTGCACATCGAACTCGCTTAACTTGATGGCCCACTTGAGCAGTTGGCAAAACAAATCAGGATTTCCCAGAATTCTCTTAAGAAGTTGATTTGTAACAACTATGATGGTGTGGCTCTGAAAGTAGTGGTGTAGGCGTTTGGCAGCAGTGACAAGTGCAAGAGTCAATCTTTCTGAGTTCTGAGTACCTTACCTCTGCCCCTCGATACGCCCTACTTACATAATATACATGATTCTGGATGCTTCCATCCTCCCTAATGAGGACAGAGCTCACAACATAGGGTGAAGAGGAGAGGTAAAGGTACAGGGTCTCTCTTGGTATAACATGGGAGAGTAAAGATGGTGTGGCGAGGTAGGCCTTCAGCTTCTAGAAGGCCTCCTCTGCGTATGGACCCCACTAGAAAGATCTGCGGAGGATTTAAAGAAAGGCAGGCATTTATCTGCTAATTTAGAGACAAACCTGTTGAGGGCTTCTATCCTCCCATTAAGGCGTTGGACCTCCTTTGTTGAGGTTGGGAACTTTATCTCCAGGATGGTTCTGATCTTGTCTAGGTTGGCTTCAATGTCCCTCTTGTTGACTGTAATGCTTAAGAATTTTTTTGAATTGGCGCCAAAGGTGCACTTTTTAGGATTCAGTTTCATCTTGTAGGCTTTTAGTACATCAAAGGTTTCTTGGAGGTGCGTGATGTGGTTAGCTGCGATCATGTATTTTACCAACATGTCATCTACATAGGCCTCTATAGTCTTTTTGATTAAACCTTGAACATCTTGTTCACGAGGCGATGGTATGTGACTCCTACATTCTTGAGCCCGAAAGGCATCACCCTGTAGCAGTAGGTGCCTTTTGAGTAGATGAATGAGAGTTTTTGCTGATCTGGGGGGAACATGCTGGTCTGATTGTGCATAAATTAGGCGTCCAAAAAACTTAGGAGCTCGTGTCCAACAGTGGTGTCAATAAGGAGGTCGATGCGTGGGAAATGGTAACTGTCTTTGTTGAGTTCCGTGAAGTCCACGTAGAGGCACCACTTCCTATTGGCCTTTCTGACCATCACTACATTGGATAGCTAGTCTGGGTAGGCTACCTCCCTTACTGATCCGTTTGTCAACAACTTATCTACCTCTTTCTCCATGGTCTATCCTCTCTCAGCATTTACATTCCTCAGTTTCTAGCGGATAGACTTGTACCTGGGATCAACATTGAGTCAGTGGGAGGCTACTTCGGGATTAATGCCCTCTAGGTGTTCATGGGACCAGATGAAGACGTCCATGTTCGACCTGAGGAAGTCTATCAAGGCGGACGCCTACTCCTAGGAGAGTGATGAGCCTATGTAGACTCTCCGCTCTGAAAGGCTGTCATCCACTGCTCCTGACCGAAGTTCTTCTACTGGTTCACCTCTCTCCAAGATGCTATCATCCCTTGGGTCAAGGACTTTGACTTGGAAAGTCTCATGTGATCTCCTAGCCCTTATAGAGGCCACGTAGCACTCAGGGGCGGAGTCATGGTCTCCTCTGATCTCTCCAATCCCACTGGTGGTTGGGACCAGAAGAGAAGGTGGTAGGTAAACGATATTGCCCTTAGGGTGTTGAGGGCAGGACGTCCAAGAATTATATTATATGCAGAAAGATAATCAAGTACAATAAAATTTACCATGATAGTGAAGTTCCTTAGTGCAGTTCCTGCTGTGACCGACAGGGTGATGGATCCCAAGGGATAAACTCTTTCTTCTGAGAAGCCAACCAAGGGAATCCTGATGGACTGTTGTCTCTCCCTACCTAGGTGAAGGCTGTCATGAATAGAATGTCAATTGAACTGTCACTGTTGACTAGGACCCTCTTAACCTGGTAGTTGTCTACCATCAGGGTCAAGATTAGAGGGTCATCATGTGGGACCTGAATTCTATCGAGGTCCCTGTTGGAGAATGTGATGATCTCTTTCTCCCCATGCTGAGGTGTCTTCTTTGGGTGAGAGTCATGTGACTTTGCCTGTCTAGCTCTCTAGACGTGTGTTTTTCTAGCAGAGTTGGAGTCATCTTCTCCTCCTAATCCTCTATCGATAGTCTAGATCTCATCGAGGGGTTGCTGGCACTCTCGATCCTCGTGTGGTGGAGCTAGTCCTTGACCAGCAACATACTGTCTCAGCTGGCCACACTGAATAAGCTCCTCAATCTGCCTTTTTAACTGGAAGTAGTCATTAGTGTCGTGACCATGGTCGCAGTGGAAGCGACAGTATTTGTTGGGGGTTTTGGTGCTTAGGATCAGACTTCATCTTTCTGGGCCAGCTGTGCATGGGATCATCTTGTATCTGGAATAGGATGTGCTTCACCAAAACGTTAAGTGGCGCAAAAGGCTATCGGTCGCTCAGAGGTAATGGACTAAGACGGTCTTTCATAGAGACTTTCTCAATTTTTTAGCTTTTGTGCTCCGTCTCCCGCTTGTCTACGTTGATGTCCTTCCTTTTCTCTCTTCCTCGGGAGGACTCACCACTACGGGCTTTGGTGACATCCTCAGTGTTCATATATTTCTATGCCTTAGACAGCAGCTCAGGCATGCTGGAGGGCGGCTTCTTAAGGACGGAGAACATAAATCTGGAGGAGCGTAGATTAGTGATAAAGGTGGTCAGAACTACCTTATCATCTGACTCTTCAATCTGAAGACCCTCCTTTTTGAAATGAGTGAGGTAGTCTCTAAGGCTTTCATCCCTGTCTTCCTTGATGGTGAACATGTGAGTCACAGGCTTCTGATGCCGGTGTCCCCCCAATGAAGTGGAAGACAAAGGATTTACTCAGCTCTGCGAAGGAGTGGATAGAGGAGGGTTTGATCTTTGTAAACCATTGTCGAGCAAATTCCTTGAGAATGGTAGGGAAGGCTCTATACATAATCTCATTAGGCACGTTGTGGAGCTGCATGAGAGACTTGTATGTGTCAAGGTGATCGAGGGGGTCTGTGATACCATAGAAGATCTCAATGATAGACATCTTAAACTTAGTGGGTAAGGGGTAATTGCCTATATCTGCAATGAACGGGGTATTTGTGCGCCTTACTAGGTAGTCCACCGCCTCGGGCGCTTGTGCCTTGATGGCGTTAAGGGCATCACTAAGTTGGTTTTGTACCTCGTTGGGGACATCCTCCATTGGGTGGTTGTGCTGGCATCCATGATCGCTATACTGACTTTCTCCTTCATCCTCCTACGCAGGTACACGAGGAGGGGGGACTCGTGGACTTTCTGCGCGCTGAGGAGGAATTGTAGGGCGAGGGGCGCCTAGGAGCAATCTTGGGGCATTTTGGCGAGGGACCCCATGGTGGGGGGCTACTTAGCGCTCATAAAGGTTAGGGTGTTGCTCCTCTCCCTTTGGAGGGAGTGGCTCTCCTCTGATAGGGTGAAGGGCAACGCCTCTCTGTGTGAGCATCAACTGAATGATCTGCTGGTTTTTTTTTACCAACAACTACATGATTTGTAAGAGTTGCTTCTCGATGACAGAAGTCATTGTAACAGATGGTTCTGAGGGTGCGAGGGGAGGCAGGCCCTCCTCCCGGTGGGCCAATTTGTTGTCTCCCGATTACTAACTCATGGATCTGGTCGTGATTACCATGGATTAAAGGAAGTAGAAAACCTAGTCGTTTTCCACAGACGACGCCAAATTGATAATGCACAAATTGGTCTTGTGCAAAATCAACAGTCGAGTATGTGAAGAGGTGTAATTAATGAACAATAAATAAGGCAATTAATGGTAAACACAATAAAATGAGCATATACACAGATATATAGTGGTTCGATTTGGATGACCTACTTCACTCTCGAAAAAAGGGCAGTAGTAGCCGAGGTCTTTATTGACGAATAAAGTAACCGGGAGAGTATACTCTGAAAAATTACAATATTTAGGAGAGAGAAACTTAGTGTGTAGGGAGGTGTAGAGAGACAAACCTCAAGGTGTAGTATGTTGGGAGAGATGTCGTGGAGATGTGTAGAGATACCTCTCCATGTGGAGGGAGCTTACAATATATAGGTTTGATAAGGCGGTGACATGAGGCGGTGATGTGAGGGAGAAGACACTACTCTTTTGATAAGTACAATTAAGGTATGATTTGATCCCCATGAATATATATCCCAATATTCTCTCTCTCTCTCTCCCACGTCCTCCTATCTTCTCGGTCTCCTTGGATCTTGGACTGAGTCGGATCAGTAATGTGGGTTTGGGCTACCTTTTAGCTGACTTGTGCTTACTTGATTCATTGGGCTTGACCAAGTTGATTTTGGGCTCATCACATATATATAACATTTAAATATAAAAAAAATATCATTTAAGCACAAAACATAATACCATTAAAACATAAAAAATTAGTAACATTTAATATTAATATTTAAAAAAAATAACAAAAATAACATGTTCAACAAAAATAGTAACATGCTTAACAAAAACAGTAACATGCTCAACAAAAAAAAAATAGTAATATAGAACATTGAATAAAATTGAAAATAAAAATAATAGCATTCAAACCCACAACGAGAGGAATAAGCTTTCAATTCTTCAGCATACAAAAAAGTAATAAATGCTCAATAAAAACTAAAATATGAAAAAAAAAATAGTGATATATATTAGTAAATTATGTTTTGAAATTGATATTACTGAACTGATGTTACTATGCTAACGTCAAGTAATTAGTGTGCACTACCCATGTTACATTTTCAAATCTCGAGCGCGTACTCCAGCTTCAGCCTTCATCCTTTTAAAATTGACCTCAAATCTCGAAAGCCGATTAGTTAAATGTATAACAAACAAAATAATGACTAAAAAGTTGAATTTGAAGTATTGTGGAAAGGTTGTAATCAATAATTACCATCGTAAATTAAGTATTTAGCCTCTATACATATCTCCTTATAGATAATGTCTTCAACTTTCCATTACTGACCAAACTAATACTGTTTAGGGTATTTTTGAGATTAAAAAAAATGAACTTAACTCTTTACTAATAAGATTAAAAACGGACTTACCCTTAAATAAGTTTTCTTGACAGACTCAAGGCATTATAAGTCCATTTAGGAGGACTCAACCCTAATTTTCAATTTTATTTGTGTCCCTTAACTCTCATATTTTTCATATTACACCCTGAACTATGTAATTAATTTCACATTGTCCCTCTAAACTATGTAATTTTTTTCACTTTGCCCCGACATCTCAATAATTTACTTCCAAAATGATAACTGACATTTGTGATTGGGGCCATGTGAAATAACCAAAATAGTTGAGGGGCAATATAAAACATTCAATAGTTTAAGGGGGTAAAAATGTAATTCACACTTCAAGTAATTCCTTATTAAGTACTAACTACTAACCTAACCAATATAGGTGATAAATTATGTCTTGCCAAAATAAATATAAAACTTTATGTATTAAAAAAAAGTTGGATCGCCCGACCAGTGCATTGGTCCGTGCAAAAACCCGTGCCATAGGCACAAGACAGGAGTTGCCCACAACCCGACTCAAAAGAAATCAGCTCTATCTCCCAAGATTGTCGAGCTAGCTGACTCGCTTATCCTTTTCAAATTAAAATTCAAAGTTACAGTTAGGTAGTGTTTGAAAAGATTGAAAGTCATTGAATTTTAAGTACTGAATATTGAATTTTTTAATTTGCAGACTATTTGGTATCAACTTAAATTAAGTATTGAATAGAATAAAATTGCTTGACAAATACAAGGAGTCAAAGTGTAAAAAATATTATTATTCTAATTTTGTCTTTTTTTTAATCATTTTTCCATAACTACCTTATTCATACCATCACTATCATAATGGTAGTGATGGTGGCAGCGGCGGTAACACAATGACAGTGGTGGTGTTAGTGATAGTAGTGGTGGTGGTGTCAGCAACACAATAGTGGTGGTGGTGACAGCGGCGACATAATGGTAGTAGTGGTAGTGGTACAATGGTGGTGGTGGAGGCGACGAAAGAGGTGGTGACATAATGATAATAGTATTGATGGCGATACAATGACGGTGGAAATGGAAGTGGTGGTGGCGGTGGCATAATGGTAATGATTGTGCCAGTGACACAATGATGATGGTAGTAACAATGGTGATGGTGGTGGTGGTGGTACAGTAGTGGTGGTGGTGGTAGTGTTGGTGTTGATGGCGATGACACAATGGTAGTGATGGTGGCGGCGACGCAATGGTGGCGGAGATGGAAGTGGTGGTGGCGATGGTATAATGGTAGTGATGGTGGCAATGACAAAATAGCGGTGGTGGCATAATGATAGTGGTGACAGCGACATAATGGTGGTGGTAGCCGCCACACAATTATGGTGGCGGCGATAGTGGTAGCGGTGGTACAATGGTGGTGGTTGTAGTATTAGCAATGATGGTGATGGCAACGGCACAATGGTAGCGGTGGTACAATGGTAGCGACGGCACCATGGTGGCGGCGGTGGTGGTAGTGACGGAAGCAACATAATCGTGGCGGCGATGGTGGTGGTGGTGGATATCGAAAAGTTAAGACTGTAAGATGCATTGGGGGTATATTTTTCCACTATAAGAAATTGATAAAATTTTAATTAACTAACATTTTCAGCATTTAAGGATAAGTAGGTGACTTTCTACTTAAAATTTTGGCCTATTTTTAAGAAATTCTTAAAGTATTAAGTGATATAAATTTTAGGTTATCAAACGAGTTTAACTCATTAATTACTTAAAATATTTAATTTTAAGTTTTAAGTGATATTATCAAACAACCCCTAATATTTTAATCATATGAGATCTCAAGCGTAATTAAATTAAACAAAGAGAAGAGGAAAAAGATTGAGAAGACTTACCCAGTAGAGCAAGCATTGCCAGTAATTTAATCGTGCTCCACTTGGAAATGCAGATTGCTTCTGTGCAATTGCTTCCAAAGGAGAAGGATTCCCAAATGCCAACTTACTGTGCCGCTTTACCAAATTGAGGGCTATGTCTGTAATATTGAAAGGAGGAAAAAAGGGTTAGCTGGTAAGAAATAAGAAATGATAATGGGTTATTTAATTACACTTTGTCGACTCATTTTTATTTCTTCCTTGCTTTCTTCCTGGCATATTTAGTAAATAATAATTAAATCCATGCTTCCGATATCGGTTGAGTTTTATTAATTCTTCCTAACGGAAAGTAGTACTCACCGTAAAGTCCACCATCTATCAGTTTTTGGACCAGTCTAACACCTGATTCCCCTTCAAATGGCTTGGCATCATCGTCTTCTCTGGTAACTTTCATTAAGTAAACAACCATATCTCTTTTGCCTCTAGCAGCAGCTACATGGAGAGGTAGGTTCTTATATTTGTTCTGCAGATAAAGTAGGCAGGTGTTCTTTTCCACTAGCAACTTGGCCGCCTCAGTGTTGCCAGACGATGCTGCTATATGAAGGGCTGTTGAGCCATAGTCGTTAACCATCGCAAGATCATTTTCTGACATCTTATCCACCAGTTTCTTTACAAAATGGTTTCTCGTTGGTGATCTAACTGCCACTGCCAGTGCCGTTTCTGAAGCTCCGGTGATAGTTGCCTTAATTGCATCAGGATCGGGCGCTCGTTGAAAATAAGATTCAGCTGTCTTCCAGTCACCATTGATTGCAGCTTTGTGCAGAGGCAGGTTTGGGCTTAGATCTTTCCCTGCTCCTGCAACTCCCAAAAAAGAAATATAAAGCAAATTATACCTCGCCAACTATGTGTCCTATTTCACATTATCCCCTCAACTCTCACATTTCTTTCATTGCACAACAACTATAGTTATATTGACTTCACATTGTCCCTTCAACTATAATATTTCTCATAGTGCACCGTCAACTATAATAGTAAGTTTTACATTACACAAATTCTAGCCATTAAAGCACATATTTTACTTCACATTTAGACAGTTGTTGTCCAAAATATGTTGGATGTTTAGTTTTGGGACGATGTAAAACTAGTTTAGGCAATTTAGAGGGCAAGGTGAGAAATAAGATGGTGGAGGGGGCAAAATGAGATCAGGGAAATATTTGAGTGGGTCAAAGTAAAAAAAAACAGAAAACAAAAAACAGAAAAACAAATTAGCATTCAATAAACTCGTCTTTGATTTCCAAACACTTGAAATCTTGAACCTTTATTTATTTTATTTTTTTGGAGAAGGAAGACTTGAATCTTTAATCTCAAGAAGACAAAGTCTTTATAAAATAAGAAATATCATTGAACCAAAGATCAATTAGTAAAATCATGAACCTTGAACATGTGGTTTAGGATCAAAGAACCAAGGGCCAAAGCACAAAGAGAGACAGTGACTTATCTATGATAAGATATGATTCTCTTTCTCTTTTGTTTTCTGGACATCACTTTCTATTAAGTTACCAATAATGAGTACTCATTCGTTAGGCATCAGAAGTTGGTGAGAACAAAAAGAAATACTCTCCGGCTAAAACAATAAGCCATTTGGTTATATCTAACTGAATGCTGTTTCATTCACATGATGCTCTTCAGGAAGAGGATTTAGTTAGAAGTAATGGCTCAAGGTCTGTATTTTTCTATTCCAAAGAAAATTTTATGTCTTGCGAAAGAAGAGAATAGAATAGAAAGTGAATATCAATTGTATATTGCATTGGTGTATTTTTTCATATATATGAGGAGATATATTTATAATACAAGATAATTGCAAAGTATCATAGTTTAACCGATGTGGGATAAACATTAAACATATACACACTAACATCGTCCCTCAAACTCAAGGTGATTGAAGGTGTCAACTGGAGTTTGAAAACCAAATCACAAGTTCTTGATCTTTTAGATTTCTCAAAAGAATTTATTGTGAATAGTGATGCACCTGGGTTTGGTATCGGAGCAATGTTAATTCAAGAACGACCTATTGCTTTCTATAGTCATGCGCTACAGAGGAAGCATTTATTCCTGTCGACATATGAGAAGGAAATTTTGGCCTTGGTATTAGCTATACAAAAATGGCATCCATTCTTGGGTCGACAATTTACTGTGCGAACCGATCAAAGGAGCCTTAAGATCTCATGGTCTCAAAAAATCTCGACAGAATCTTAACAAAGGTGGTTGTACAAACTACTGGGATTTGACTTCATCACTGAGTAGTAGAAGGGAAACGAAAATGTTGTGGTTGATGCATTGTTTAGACGAAAAGAAAATGGAGAGTTGGCAGCACTTTCTCATCCGAGTCCTAATTAGAATGAGATAACCGAGGTGGAAGTTACATCAAATTCTAATTTACAAGGCCTGGTTAAGTTAATTAAGGAGGAAGAAGTTGTGGGTCTTTGGAGATATCAGGATAGAGTAGTTTTCTTTAAGAAAGAATTTATCTTGCAGATGATTCTCATCTCCCTTAATTAAAGAAATCATTGGTCGATTCCACAACAATTTCCAAGAAGGTTTCCAAAAGACTCTACGTAGAATCAAATCCAACTTTTATTGGTAAGGTATGAGGCAACAAATCTACGAATTCATTAAGGAGTGTGAACGTGCCAATGTGCAACTTTCTTCAACTAGTCTAATTTTAAAAATTGTACAGAATGAAGCGCAAATCAAAGATCATGTCATGATAAAAGATGGGGAGACATAACCCTATGAACTAATTTTAAAAAATTTCAAAAAATCATGAAAGTAAAGATCATCTAGTCCGAATTTCCGAGAACCCTATTCAAGGTAACAAATTTATTGAAAATTCCACTAATTATTATTTACGACTTTGGTGTAGAGAAAGTTTTAAGTGAAATAGGTTGGGAAATATGAATGAATTTTTCAATCTAATAAAGCTAATACAATAGAAATTTAAGAAGCATGTGAAGTTTAAGTGAAAACAAAATTATTGCACAAGTGCCAACAAGAAAATGAAAAAAAAATTAAGATAACATACGATCACTTGCAAATTTATCATAAGCCCTATTTCGCAAGGAGATGACTTTGAAGATTCTTGCTATTTAAGAGGCAGTATTCAAGTCCATGTAGTTTCTAATAATTCCATGAAGCCTACCTATCATAAAGTCATTTGTAAGTTGATAACTTGGAGATAAAAAATCAAGTTTAAGGGGGTTGTTAAAAAATAAACTTGTTTTATGAGTTATATTTTACTATTAAGTGGTTCTAATGAGTGTGTTAGTAGACGAAAACGTGTGCTAATGGTCTATAAATATACCATGTAGTGGATGAGTATTTTGTGCTAGTGATGAGATATTGTAGCAAGTAGTGGAATGATGGTATTTTAAGTAGATTAGTGGTCATATATATAGTGTAGTGTAGAGAGTGTTAATGTAAGGTTTGGAGTTATGTTTAGAATTTATGGATAGAATGAGTCATCCTATTGAAACATAATTTGAGGGTATAATGATTGTGGTCATTGAATTGTTGGCGAATCTCAACATTGAATACACTCTATAATCAATGCAACGATCACAATGCATTAATGACATGTTTGAATTGGTTTTTGTTTTTTGTATTTTTTGTTTTTTGGGATTGGATTGCATTTATGAAGCCTTTTCAAATCTTTACAAATCCAACCCAAAGGATTTGTGTATGATAGTCAAACAAAAATCCTATCAAATTTCACATTTGGTAAGTGACATAAATACATGTGGGGTCTATGAATTCATATCAAATCATATCACTTAATTTACTAAAATATCTATTATTAAGTGAATAGAAGAAGAGAAATGCTACATAAACTTAAAAATTAAACTTGATAATTATAACTATTGATTTTATTGTGAGTCCCAACATTTAATGAGACTCAATACTTATTCAATGGTTGTGATTATCAAGTCTAGTTTTTAAATCTAATTTTAAGTTCATATAACATTACTTATAGAAAAAATTTTTGAGTAAAATCTTTTTATCTACAAATCCAATCTCTCACTTTTGAAACTCACCCCCCATGGGTTTCATCAAACCCCCATACATGGATTTTTATTCACCATTCATTGCGAGCCTGAAGCGGGTCGATATTCATTTACCTTATGAATCATGTGCCTCAAATCTTGGACCAAACATGAGTTAGAAAATATGCATTGGACTATTTTACCAAAAAAAAAAAAACCCACCCTCTAATTCTCATCCAAACTCACATACCAAATAGGCGTTTAAGTCTTTCAATTATGTCCTTAAAGTATGTCTCAATAACATTAGTGATATAAAATAGGTATCAAAGTATTTGAGTAATTAAAGTTGAGTTGAGTAAATAGTTTAAATTAAGTATGTGAATTGTAATCAACCGGAGTATTAAAAACATTTTATTCTGAGTGTCGTTCTCCTCCTCTATTTCCTTCCATTATTTTTTTAATCACTAAGTATGTGAGTAACTATAAGTAATATTGTAGCAGATCTTAAAAGGAATATGGGATATACGAGAAAGCCTTAACCAGACTTGTAGAGTGACAAGGCCATGCGGATCGGTTTTTTGGGGAAGGGAAGTGAGACAATTGTTATGCCGGTCATTTTCTTTTCCTTTTTTGGTTTGGCCAATCATAAAGGGGTAAATAACAAATACAATGGTGATTCAACGTCATACCATTGTTAACACATGTCATCACCACACTATTGCAGTAATCACAACATGAAACAACTATCACATTGCATTAAATATGGTTTATTGGACCTATTTGTTGTTTTGTACTTAGTTGATTGATAATACTATGTGTTTTGTACTTAGTTGATTGATAGTAACGTCTAACTATCTCCTAAGAATAGAAAAAATTATTACTCAGCTGAATGAACGGTGATGTTAGACCTCGTAAGGATGGTGTTTGGCATACATATATCTCGGAGAGTTCCCTTACCGATTTCAAACATTTCTTCTAGTGCTGTCCACAAGTCTTTGGCAGTTTGAAACCTCAGGATCAACATATAGATAACTTCACTGACCATCGCTAGGATCCATCTTTTTAACAGCCCGTCAGATCTTTGCCAGTCCTCGTAATCCGGATTCTTTACCTCCTTCGTGCCATTGTCAGAACTATCATCAGCGATTGTAATCCTCTGTGGAGGGGGTGTTATTTTGCCATTGATGAAACCATCCAAACCATGAGACTCAATGAGTCTAAACATCCTTGATTTCCACGAAACGTAGTTAGTTTGGGAGAGCTTGATGCTGACCAAGTCTCCCACATTAACCTCTGATGGGTATGGATACTCTAAGGAAGCCGAATCCATCGATGGTGATTGCAGGTTTGAAAGTCACCTTCAAGGTCAGTGTCTAGCTCTAATACCAAGATCAGAATGTTCAATGGGAGTTCTGGGTCTCTGTCACAACTACGGCGCATTTTATAAGTCCTCTGTGGAATCTTCATGCAGCTCTGAAGTACAACAAGCAAGTAAACTACCTAACAGTAGAAATCACAGCTGCCCCAAATTTGGGTCTATTTATTGGTGTGGAGGTACATAAAGAAGGAATCTGTGTATTGAGGAATCAATGCTGGAAGGTTCTGTGTTTTTTTTTTCTCCCTAGACGCCAAGTATAGCATTTACATCTTTCAGAATGCCTTTGGCAAGGCTGACACTAGGCATAAGCCATTAAAGCCGCCGCTTAGGTCCTCAAATAAGTCAGTAAGGTCTTTGAGAATAAGCTAACAGTTTACAGGTAAAGAAGTAGACATCTTAAATTTAAGTCTACTCGTTATTTATAGTGATCTCTTATGGGGTTTTCATGGTCGGCTTAATAAGGTGGCACACCTATTTTTTTTTTTAGTTAAATCTTCCTTAATTTGTGTTGAAATCTTTCTAGACTTCTTTTGTTATTAATCGATTATTTAGGCCACATGTTTTTAATGTGCTCCTATGATTTAAATAATTTCCTTATTTGTTGTCTAGCATCGCTTCTGATTATTCGGGATAGCCTAACTATCTTTCTACTTGGTCTCGGTCCTTAGCGATGCCTAGGTTTCATCCTATCAACAACCTCGAGTTTCTAGGGATAACTTAGCTATCTCTTCTTGTTTGGATAGGGCTCATTCCTTAGAGGATATATAGCCAAATTCTTTCTTGAATTCAAGTCTCGCAGTATTTCTTTCTAAGCATACTTCATCAGATTTTGCCCAGCATACACTTTCTTCCTCGGGTATGCTTTCCACCGAGCATACCACTTTCAATTGATTTACTTTCAGGTCGGCCTTCTACTAAATATGTTTGGCTAAAGCCAAAGTCTGCTCGCCCAATCTACAGTCTTGTTCAATTGATCCTTTATCGTTAGGCCTCTAATTGTTAGGTCGGAACTTTACATGATTGATCACAATATAATCACTCTAAATAACTCTTTTCAGTATGTGCCAACTATCACGTGTCCAAGTCTACTAGTCAAATCATGATAAAAATTTTGATCCACATCAAAGTCAATAATGGTTTGGATAATTGCAAGTTTCAAGTTATTTTTAATTGCGTTAAATAAACGGGTTTTGGACAGTTGGATTACCACTAATTGATTTAAACTCATTAAAATGCCTATTTAAGCTAATACGATCTATCTCCACAACCACCGTCTTTACAATAGCCACCACCGTATAAACTTAGCTATACTAATATAGTGGTCAACCACGGAGTTCTAATGTGGACTCCAAAATTTAAACCTTTAACCTCATGACGAGGAGTTCGACCAATACTCATTGGCCAAGCCCACTTGGTGGTCCACCGTATGATGTGTGCTACCCCTTGTGCTTAACCTTAAAGGAACGGACACACAAAGTGATGGCGTTGTGGCACAAAGTTTCGTCTTTATTTGCTTTTCTCTTTTTTACCATATTGTTCAACTGACTTTGTTTATCAGATAGGATGGTTGTGGTGTTTTCATTTCTCTTTATTGTTAGATGGAATGCTTGTCGGCACTAATATGCCGGGAAATGGAATATGTTTTTGTGCACAAAACTACACTGCCCAAAGCCATTCTAAACTTTTCGTACCCCGGTGGAAATGACTTATTAAAGCTCCGAAGATTGTGAACATATCTTAGACCAATATAGTTTTTAAATTTGTCAAACTAGTACTATTTGAATTTTAAACAACTTCTTCTGCATAAACACTTTGTTTTAACCTTAAGAGAGGTAGCTCAAGTGATTAAAGAGACGAATTGTAAACTCCGATGTTCTAAGTTTAAATTTTGAAAATTCCTTTGAAACAGACAATAAAAAATTTATGTTTCATGAATATCTTAATTCCGACGTGAATTGTTAAGAATCTCAGTTCTATAAATCAAGTCGAAAAGATATCTTAGCTTATCCCTGTCTTGCTTCACTATTGCTCTGTACCACTTTGAAGTTCGCATTCCATTGTGTGACAAAAGTCCCCATAGAAATCCGCTGCCAGAGCTCCATTAATTAATGGTCATGACACTTTAGTTATTTTCGTGAGTTTGAATCTTAATAACTCTTCGAGTTTAGGTGATAAGACATTTATCTCTCATGAAGACTCTAGTTTTCGGTGTGGATGATTTGTTTTGATCGAATCAGAGAAAAAATTAATCAAGATGTACATAAATTAATCCAAATAATTTGACCGTTGAACCAATTAAATTTTGCGGAGAATTGAGCTGAGCTGATTTAAAAATAAACATATCCAAAGGCATGTGCTAATAGTCACATGAAACATGCCAGTCACAGTCTAATAAAGTGGGCTTGGCTGTGTCTTTTCGAGTTTATGACTCTCACACACACACGGACTCTAAGCCTAAGTCTCTCTCTCCCGTTTGTTGGAGGACGCCCTTGGGTAAAAATATTTACAGATGAAAATTTTAGTCTGTAATTGTCTTGCGGTTGTTTATTATATTTCGAGGGAAAAATAAAGGGGATGCAAAATAGAAATACGGTGGCCCATGATTATTTTGTCTGCAAAAGTTTCCCTAGGAATATATTTATAATGATTGAACACTAATCTAGTTAACACCAACTTTAAGATAAAGAAGTTACAATTGTTATGGATGTGAAGATATGATAACTTACTGTCTAGTTAAATTCTATGAAGCATGAGATCGAGGGTATCTGCCTGCGCAATGCATTCCTTGGTTTGGCAAAAATTCTTTTTTTTTTTTTTTTCTTATAATGAATTATTGTGGAAAAAGAATTAGTGTGTTTGACCATTGCATGCACATTATCTTGGGTGTTTGCACTTGATGCATAGATTACACTTAGTCGCAATTACAAATGCATAAACACAGAAGTTTCATGAACATAATATCAATCTATCTCATTTCACCAGCATGGAGCAAAGTTAATGTTTAACTGATTGTTACAAAATACTCTAATGTGAATTTTGGACGAAGTTAGCATGGCTTCTCCAGAGGTCTCAATTGTCAACCTTCATTTGTCTATAACATGAACAATAGGTTGAAGTACATGCTATGAACAATAGGTTGAAGTACACATTTTTAACAGTCCGCTGAAAATAAGTATATTCTCCAAAAGAAAACTTCAATATCATTCGCTCATGAATTATGACTGATACAGACTTGATAAACATATTTGTATAAAGTCTTATCATTATTTGGTCAACTTAATATAGCTTACGGTCACCTTGCTTACCAAAAATGCCGGGTCCACACGTGGATTTGAGCATATCGAAAAGGAGGGGAAATTGTAAGGACGCAAACAAGGACACAGGTAGACATGCTGATGTAGCCACAGGAATGAGAATCCATGCTTTTTTATGTCCAAAAACAAGAAAAGTTGTTGCTCCGAATGCTACCACCATAAATATTATGGAGAGGAATAGGGTCACAAGACCGACAAGTACTCTAATCGGTAGCACTTTGAGAAAATCATCTGCTTCATAGCGTGAAGTAAGGATGGACAAGAACACTAAGACAGAAGAACTTGATAAGACAAGAGCAATTGCGTCCGCTATTGCAAAAATTATGAAGGCTTTTTCTTTGGAGAAAACTGGAAAACCATTGTCACTGTTATTACTTCCTTCATTGTTTCCACCTGGTACGGTAATCGTAGCTGCAAATACTATGGTAACAATTAATGCTGCTACAATAGTGCATGAGGTGGAGGTGTCTTTCATCCATTTCCCACCTTCTTTAATCAGCTTCTCATGCGTTTCGCTAAATAGCTCCATTGGTGTCTTCCCCTGGTCATTTTTCCGTTCCTTGTCTTGAGGTAGTGAACATTTTTCTACTTCCTATATATTGTAGTGGGATGTTGGAATTAGAAAACAAGCATGAAATGCATCTACTAGTTCTTGACGATTATCCACGTGGGGCTTACTGTGTAATTTCAAATAATTTATTTATATTAATTAACAAAATTTTATTCAGAGGCATGTAAAGAGTGGGGTAGTTTTTATTACGATAAACTGGTCGGAGATAAAGTTGACAGACAAAGAGTTATAAACTAGCAATCCTAGATCATTAAAAGCAAGGGACACATTCTATGTGGAGATATTGGTAACTAAACTGAGTCATATACATTTTTTTCATTGCATATCCAACTATAATCACTGAATTTTTTTTTGAACAAGTATAATCACTGATTTCATTGTCCTAATTGTAGACATTGAAAACGTGTATTTTACAAGCATTTTTTATCAAACATATATCGGCCATTTAGTTCTTGTACAAAATTAAAACTAATATAGATAGTAGAGGGGCCTGTATGAGATATTCTATAATTAAGAGTACAAAGTGAGATCACAGTCATAGTTAAAAGGGGGTCATAGCATGGTTTACTTAAAAAAAGGACTTAATTTTAGTGGTTAGTAGAATTCCTTTGTGTGGAAAATAATGAGTAAACTGTAAAAGGGTAGATGGCAAGGACCTGATTTTTGGTTTCTTTTGCATCTATACAACCGTGTTAGTTTTCATAAAAAAAAACAAAACTGATCAGTAATTAAATAGCAAAATTCTTGTGTTTCGAAGTTTTTAAAGATGTTTTAATTAATATTTCAAAAAAAAAAATCATCAATTTTTTTGAACTTTCCGTCAAGTTTTTAAAATAGTTACAAAATATATCCATTTCCATTACAGAAAAGAAATAGATGGCCAAACTAATTATAAGAGAGTGGTAAATATTTTTAAGCTAATGAAATTAGAGTTAGAATTGTAAAAGGTGTTTCATTACGTACCTTAAACCATTGTATTTCACGTTGCATCTGTAGAGCTGCACCAACTGCACTAGTTTTGATATTGAATTCTGAACTTCTTTCCAAATATCCAGCCAAATGTAGACCATTGTTTCTCGACATATCTATCACTCGTAGAAACTGGTGGCCAAGGTCCTCAAATTGATATATGAGATTGAAAACTCTCTCACGACGATTCGCAATTGCAATATGTAGAAATAATTGCTTTTGCTTGTTTAGAAAGTAAGCCGCACTAGGAAATGAATACAAAATCTCTTCCACGACTTCATGAGCCCCATTAGCCGCTGCAATATGTAGTGGCTTTTTAAGTATTGAAGAAGCTAGCACATGGTCCAACTTTATAGTTTCCTCGCAAAGGTATTTCACAAGCAGAATAGCATGATGATGCATCATTTTTTGGTATTGGATGTGCTTAATCTCGATCACTGCAATGAAATAAAACAACAAAATTTTACTTCTACTTCCACGTGAAGTGGCAACTAATTAACCCATTGGTCATTACATACCTAATGTTTCTGCAATTTTCCACAAGATTTCTTCAAACTTTTTCGTCACTGTGTATAAAAACAAACCAACCGGAATCAGATAAGAATGTTGATAATCTCATTGAATCCTAAACAGTGCATTAGGGAGACCCAATTCAAAGAACAACTGGGAGTTGGTGTTGGATTATTAGATATATGATGTGATCTGTAAAGATCACACATTATTTGCATAGGATCAGATTAGATAAGAATTTTTTTTTTTTCGAAATGTAAACTTGTATTAAGACAAAAAAGGTACAAAGGTACAAAAGAAAGCTTGCACAGTCAAGCAATGATCAGTACACCACAACGAAAGCAAAGCCAACAAAAGAAGGCATTAAGATAGAAGTAGAGCAAATGACTTTACTTCCTCCCTAATCCCATCCTTGGGCAGTGGCAAAACACAAAAACTCTCAAACAAGACAAACAGTGGAGAGGTGTCAATGATGCACTAAGAGCAGATTCTAAGGGTTGGCCTTGAACTTAAGTAGAGAAAATCTTTCTCTAATAGTTGTTTGAATCCTGAAAAACAAACTTTGTTGGGATGTAACCAAATTGTTAAAGATCCTATTGTTTCTATCCCTCCATAAGTTGTAAACAGTGACAGAGAGGTAGAGCTTGAGGAGAACAACCTTCAAAGATTTTCCTTTCTGATGAACAATTGCCCAGGCAATGAAGTCATTCCATTGGAAAGCTTGAGGTTACATTGCTGCATCAACTGAGTCCAAATACCAAAAGCATAGGAGCACTCAAAGAACAAATGATGATGAGATTCTAGGAGTTGATGACACAAAGAGCAAGTGATGTCCACCTGTGGTGCATACAATGAAATCCTATCCTTTGTAACTAATCTATTTCTGATAGCCAACCAAAGAATGAGACTCATTCTAGGTATGAGGTGTTCATACCAAACCAGTTTGTACCAAGGTACTTTAGAGTTTTGGAACCTAATGATGTTCCAAGCAAATCTGTCATTCGACTTGGAGGTCCATTTGACAGAGCTTTCCTCTGTATAAGAATTAATTTTACACTATACATGTTTATTTGATGTATTTTTTCACCCTACAAATAGGGATGAGTTTGATGTAAACTGTCACCAAATAATAATAAATTGATGTAGCTCATTGGATATTTAGACCGTAGACATAGACACAATGTGTTGAATTACGTATATTCTTTGTGTTCTATTTTCTCTTCAATTTTCTATCCCTAATGTTTTCTAGTATGAAGTTCAACATGGTATCAAACTTAGAGGTCCTGAGAAGCCACACGTGAGTGAGAGTTAGATAATAAATACTAATATTACATTTCTTTCTAAAAATTTAATGGTGATTTAACATAGTATCAAAGTTTAGAGTTTTTAAGTTCAAATCTTACTAGATTTTCTCCCTTACTACAAGAAAAAAAAAATCACGTGCATGAACCACTCAAGAAGGGCCGCATGTGACGGGAGAATTGATCCTGCATACAAAAAGAAGTTGCAAACTAGAGAAATAGATTGACAGATATAGAAAAGTTCATTTTTTTTTAATGGAGATTCACGTGCTGTCTCAAGCATATGAGAGGTCTTTGGCTTATGCTCATATATTACCGTCACCTGATATAGTTTCATTCCTCGAAAAAACGAAGAAAAAGAGAAAGAAACAAAATTAAAGTAAATGAAAAAAAATGACAGAAAAGAGAGATAGGACAGAGGAGACTAATGAAAGGAATTATGTAAAGAACGCAGTGGAATTTAAAAAAAATTGATTCCCCATTCCAAAATCTATTCATCTTTAATATAAATCGAAAAACCTTAGATCTATAGAGAAGATTAAGGGTTACATCTTGAAGCGTGCTTTTAACAATTTTCAAGTATTCTCAAAAATTTTAAATCTTCAAATTTGAATTTGATATTTACCCAAAGTCTCGCAATTGTTTTGGCCTCTATCGGTATCCACATGAATTGATAAACTAGAATGATCTACCTCAACCTTTGATAAACTAGTAGAGAGAGACAATGAGGGGTGGTTCTTCTTATCTTAGCAAGAGAGTTGTTATATCTTATACCTACCTTTTACATAAAGGTATTTATAGAGTTTTAAAGACTTTAATCCTATTTTGGGTTAAATTGCAATTATCTTATAATTACATATAACCTCTTTATTAACCATTAATTGTAATAAAGTCTCTAATTAACTTTTAATTAGGTTTTTCCGCCAATTAACTCTTAATTGGTTTTCTCTCCTTTATCCTTTAGTTTCCAATCAATTCTATTGTGTGTGACCCTATAGGTTCAAGCATGCCCGATTGTAGGCATTTGATACTAACTACAAGTAGCATCTCAAATTAGAACTCTCTCTAATTTAGTTTGAATTAGAACTTTTATAATTCTCCCTTTATGAAGGATAATTAATATATTTATATTGATTTCATTCTTCGAGCTTCTACTAATCATGAGTAACACTTAGCAACATATCATGATCAACCTCTGGATAGCACGAAGTAGGTAATGAATTCATTCAGTCTATAGTTGCCATGCTATTCAATCCTTCTATAACATTGTAAAACCTGAGTAAATTTGAACTTTTTACGAAAATGGATAAAACGGTAATTTGTCACTATAGTGTGGGTTACAAACTTGAATTTTTTTAGAGTTTACGAGACAAACGAGTCTCGGGTCACCCAAAAACGGATTTTTGAATAAAATTTTGAAAGTTGAAAAATAATTTGAAGAATGTTCATAGAAAAATATTTTAAACTTGAACTGGACCGAAATTTAATTGTTTCGGGACGAAAACAAACCCATGAAAGGAGGTTGTGTGGTGCATTGTGGGCCAAGTACTTTAGGAGTATAAATAGGGGAGACAAATCAGATTTCTCTCCTATTCATCAGCTGGGTTTTAATGTTAAAGAGAAGAGAGAGAAAAAAGAGAAAATCCAATTTCTCTCCACGATGTATGCCTCATCGTCGTTCAAATTAACTCGAACCAAATATTAAAGTCGTTCCTCTCGGCGAGGGCTACGCGGCTATACCAAAAAGCGCGGGTATTACCGAAACCCAAGAAATGGGATTTGGGGAAATAAAGATTCTAGCTTGAATCGGGTTCTTGAAATTTTTCAATGTCGTTTTATGCTTCAAGAGGTAGAGTTTTCTCCCTAATTAGGTTTATTTCTAAGCTAAGGTGTTTATATGAGATGGGTAGGTTAATAGAATTATATATCACTTGCCTATTGTTGTAAAGTTGATGGAATTGAATATTGAAAATGGGTAAATTTAATTTTGGTGTGAATCAGTGATTAGAAATTGCTAAGTATGTAATTTCTTAGCAAAATGTGATTTATGGGCATGTAATGTGTTTACATTATGCCTTGATGAATTTAATGTGTTAATTGCATAATTATGTGATGACATGCTTGAAAATTGTGTTGAATGAAATATTGATACATGCTCATGATATATTGATATGATGAGAATATATGAAAATTATATGCTTGCGATATAAATTGTCATGGGGTATGTTGATTTATGTGAAAAGTATTCATCTGACATTCATTACATATTGAACATGTTACTGGTATTGCAATGGTTCATTACATTACATTTGCACAGAGACATCGCATTCGTGGGCATTGACATGGGTGTGGGTGTGTATGCATGTTATGGGATCAAACACCATTCTTGGTGGATGATATGTGGGCTCAGGAAGGTTGGACCTAGGTCTGACTGAGTTGCACAGTTGCCTGAAAAACTTGTGTCGGGTATAGCAAGAAGGGCTATACTCTCCCTCGGGTGCAAAACCCGATTACAAGTTTATACACTTCCGATGGTGAAAGTCCAAAAAAGTGTATTGGTATGCGGAGTTGGCGGTGTGACACTAAAAGTCCGCTACCCAACAAAGACACATGATTTTGTTTTATAAAATAGTCATTCGATGTGTAACGTCTAACAAAGACACATGATTTTTGTTTTAAAAAGATCATTGGACGTATATCATCGATGACGGATTTATACACATTGACATTGCATTGTGTTGAATGAGTCAGAGAGAGCTCGGGTTAAAGTTCATGAGTGAGTCTCATCTCATTTCATGACATGACATGAAATTCTTGTCATTGAATGTATATTCTTGATGAGAATGTTTTGAATGATTGATTGTTGCATGTGAACATTTCATATGCTTCGTGGGAAAACATTTCAGGTGCAGGGTTCACACTGGCGGACGACTCCCAATTCGAACCTCAAGGGTGAAGAAGACCGACTTGTGACTTTCATGACTCATTTTGTATAACTTCTGTGAAAATTCTATTTTTGGCATGTAAACATATGGAATTGCTTATAATAGAACTTGTCGTATCATGTTTCATGTGAAAAACTTCATTAAACATGTATTGAATGGTTGTGGGATGGATTGGAAGTAATTGAAAATCAAAAACAGGTGAAATAGGCAATCCTAGGCAAAACCTATCGGTAGGTTTGAGCAAACCTACTGATAGATGTGGTCCAGTAGGCAAAACCTACCGATAGAACGTCACTTTTCTGCGGTAGAACTTTTCCAGTAGGCAAAACTTACTGGTAGAACGTTAAAACCTACTCCAAAAATCTGAAATTTTAAGAATGCTATACTATGCTTTCAGGTCATGTGTCCTTTTCTTCAAATGATGTAAATGGACAATAATGAATATAAATGGTAGTATGTTGGACCTCGGATAGGTAATGAGTAAATGTATACATGATATGCATTTAGGAATGATCTCGGTAAAAGGGATACTATTGACGTGATGTCGGGTTGTGCGACGATCACGGATACTTCCGCAGGTTAATGGTAATCAACGGTTGATAAAGAAACCCCGATTTTAGGGGCGTCACACCAATTGAATTACTAGGGTATGAAATTACTGTCAAACCTCTAATTCAATCTTATGTGTTCGATCTTAGGACTATGACTCTTAATGATCAATTAGAAACTCTTTTCTAATTTTTATTCTGCTTTGGCCAAAGATTCCTTGAGTCATATCCTAGAAGATCACATAGGACATTCTCCCTTTATTTACTAAGGGTGATTGATTCTATATTGTGCATTCATAAATCTCCATGCATGTCTAACTATGTCCAACAATACATATCCAAGTTACATGGTTAGCATATGAATATGTTGTATAGTTAAGTATAGAAGTTCATGCACAAGATAACCATGGTGTCTCAAATCTAAGGATCAGTTACCTAACTATAAATTTAGGATTTAATATTGACAGATACGTAAAACTCCATATGAAAAATCCTACGTTAGTCAATGGCTACGTTCAATGTACTTGTTCTCTAACAAGCACCCATACACTTGCTTCAGTGTCCGTACACTAGTGATTTGGACGAGTAACCTCATATCAAATATGAGTAAACATAGTATATGCTAGTCTATCCAAATTACATAGTGCTCACATAGTAATCCTATGACTAGGAACATTAAAGAGTTAAGTACTAAGAAGTATATGTCTCCTTATCTCAAATCCTTGAGAACCTATCTTCTTAACTTATACTCTATAGATTATATCATGTAGATTAAAATGAAATAAAACAGAAACATGATAAATAAACTTACCCTTTTATTTAATTAAGTAATGAATGTTGCTAGTACAACCCCAAAATATCATCTATATAATTGGTCTTAGAGCATACTACTAACAACTAAAAGTAAAAAAAAAGAAGATGTTTCTGTGGCACGATGGGTTATTCCTCCGCACATTTCTCACCCCTAGTTGTTATGGAAGGGGAGTTTTATCACCAAAACTATATCATCGACAACTTTATTAAAGTCACATTTTTAGCCATTACTCCCATTTTAATGCTATTTAGTCTCCGTCTTGTTCAAATTCGACGTAACTACTTTAATGAAAATCGAAGAGCAGTGCAAGGACCAGAACCGACAACCTTGGGCGAAACCATGCATAGGCCCCTTCACATTTTCAAAAATTCCTATGAAACCCATATAAGGTTTTTATGTTCCAAAAAATCTATATATAGGGAATTCACTTAGTGCACTAAATATTGATGAGTTGATATTTAATAACTAAATGGAGAATGTGATCAAATGGATGAGTGATGTTCTTACAATTGAAAATATTAGATTGGACGAGTTTGATTACCAAAAGAAATTTTAAAAAATGCGACCTATTTCAATGTATTGACTCACAACTCACTTTTAATATGTATTGTGCAAAAAACAAAAAAATTCCAAACAATAATTTATTCAAGATTATTACATTATATCATATTGAGAGAATAAGAGGATAACAACATTATCACAGACTAATTTTTATGTTAGTAAGAACTAATTTTTGGATTTTATAGTTCAAACTACAATGTTATTGTATGAAGTGATTTTTATAGGTTTTGTATAGCTAAACATCTATCTAGTTGAATTTTTTTTTTAACTATGACATTGTTTGGCTCCCCTCGGCATAAAATCATGATTCTGTCCCTAGGGGACAACCACTCCATTTTTCAGTATACCAACTTGATAGAATCTAAAGAGGGATGAATTCCTGACCAATCAATGTTTCATCATTTATGAATGTCTTTGGCTGGACCGGGAAAGGAATTAGTCGAATTGAGCGTAAGCTGGTCTGGACACCCTTTGACCATTGAATTAAAAAATATATATATAATAAAGTAACGAACTTTGTTTGTCTTGAGCTTTTCGCGACTCAGATCCGACGATCATAATTGGATTTAACTGTAACACTCATATTTGTAAATATTTAAACACACTATCTCCTCTCCTCTCTTTCTCTCTCTCTATATATATATTAAAACGTCTAAGAGATAAGAGAGAGAGAGAGAGTTATATGAGAGATAAGAGTGTTAGAATTAAGTCCAATTATGACCGTTGAATCAATATTTATGAGATGATCTGAACTATCTTTTATGATGAAATTACGTTGTCCATTGGATATATTTATGTTTTATCTCAAAACGATTGAGACATCTCTTTGTCTCTAAAATTCAAACTTATCTCTATTTTATTATATAGATATAATAAAGTAACTAGCTTTGTTTATCTCGAGTTGTTCGTGGTTCAGATCATTTTCAGGCTTTTGATTCGACGATCATAATTGGACTTAACTATAACACTCTTATCTCTCATATAACTCTATTTCTCTTCTATCTCTTAGATATTTTAAAATTTTAAACACGCTATCTCATTTCCTCCTTTATATATATATATATATAAAGTAATTAGCTTTATTTGTCTTGAATTTTTTGCGGCTCAGATCATTTTCAGGCTTTTAATCCGACGATCATAATTAGACTTAACTATAACACTTCTGTCTCTCATATAACTCTTTTTCTCTTCTATCTCTTAGATATTTTCAACACATTATCTCATTTCCTCTCTATATATATGTATAATATTATAATAATAAGATGGAGTACATTGTGAATTCATTTTTACTTATATACGTTACCCAACTCCTACACGGTACGCAACTCATTAGACGTTCTCTCTCTCTCTTAGAAGAATTCTGACCTCTTACTCCCTGCGCTGCTTCAACCCCCGCGATCAACCAATATCTCCCTCTCTCTGTCTCATGACTCTTACCTCTTTCTCACCGATGAAGTCACCAACGGTGACGCAACAAGCCACCATCGACGACCAATGACCCACCATCGATTTTAATTCTCTCTCTTCTCTCTCTATCATGGATCAACCCACCATAGATCAACCACTCTTCTCTGTAATGGATCCAGGTAATCTCTCTCTCTCTCTCTCTCTCTTTACAGTAACACATGCACAGTCGCGTTCTTCCTCTCTCTCTTTATCTTCATATTAACACACAGACGCACAACACACATCCACTCACAGATGCACACACATACGCAGACGCATACACATTCCTCCACCAGCACCACATAAAAAAACCCCCAACACACTCACGCACTCTGTTTTTTCACACACATCTCATTACGCACAATGACAATACCCTCCTAAAATCTTGTTTTTCACGTGCACAATTTTTGGTTGTTCTATTAAACTATTTTGGAAATTAAATTTTTTCTCTTCTGTATATGCGTAACATCAATTGTGCTTTTCTTTTCTTGATTTGATGCTAATTGGGAGGAAATTTCTTTTTCGGTTGAATTCAAGCGACAATCGTGTCCACTCGACTCTCATGTTGCTAGGTAATTTTTTTTCTTTTGAGAATAGCAAGATAATTTTCAAAACACTAGAAAATTTTAATTTTCATGTTGTGCTTAGTTAGAGTTTGTTAATGTAATTGATCAAGTGTTATCTATACATATTGATTTTTACCGTCAAGCGATTGATTTTGAAGTAGATTAATGTGGATTTGCGTGAAAATAGTGAAATTTGAGACTTTAATAAGTTTGAGGTTATTTAAATCCTATGTCATGTATTGGTTTTGTAGTTTGTTAATGTAGTTCTACTTGATTATTTAAATCTTATGCCATGTATTGATTTTAAAGTTGATTAATGTGGGTCTACTTGAATCAATTTAAGTTTAGGATAAAGGGGCAAAAAATTGGAGACCTTATACATTTATGTATATCCGATTTTAAAATTTTTACAATAGAATGAATCTGTGGATTTAACAACTATTTATGATTTATTAATTTAGTCAATTTGAGTTATATGTTTCTTGAGGATTAGTTTTGTAGAGGAGTAGTTTTGTGTCTTTTATTGTAGGTGTGAATATGTATTATGTGTTGCAAGCTGGGTAATTCTAATTTAATTATTACTCAAGGTTTGATTAATTTAATATGAGTTTTGGAAATAAGATAAATCTATCTTTTTTCTTTTGTTCTTAGAAAATCCAATTTATGTGTACATTTATGGAAATATGATTTTGTCTCCCAGAATTCTTTTGATGCTCAAATGTAAGGTATTAATCTAGGTTTGATTCATGGTTTTGTATTTATTTTGGTTTTTTGATTAGTTAGATGATTTAATGTTCTTAGTTTGGACTCTTTTGATTATTTGATGTTCAGAGTTGTTGGTTAAATGGAATTTGATTGACTGACTAAGAATTTATAATAATTTTTTGGTTTTTAGTTGTTCTAACAGTAGTTGATCTTGAAACTTGATTTGCATTATGGCAAAGAAAAGGTATGACGAGATGGACAAGCAACCCAACACAGGTTAGGTCCCTGTTTCTCTCTCTCTATATGATCTTTGTCTTCAACGCACACACACAAAGTCCATAGTATACAACACAACACACACAGAGCACCCACATGAGCAAAACTAGCACACACACTTAGTTTTTGGAAATTACATTGTTGTTGTGTATTGATGGCTTGAGGTTTTAATTGGATAATTTTAGTATTTCTTTTGTTTAGTATTTGTGCTCATTAAATTTTGCAGAACTTGAATTGTGGCGTGAGACAAACATTCCATTTTTATCCTATGTAGGATAAGTCGAGTGCTTTGTGTATGTGTGTGTGTATCGAATATGGTATTATGTCTTTTTTGAACAGGGTAATTTCTCTTGCTATAATGCTACTTTTATGCTGATATATAATGTCCATTAATCGTATGGCCTGTATTGGGTTTATAGGGATGATATTTGATGCTTATTCATTTGGGTTTAAGTTGCTTTGCATGATGCAATGGATGTATCAAAGGTACACACCAAAAAATCACATAGTACACACCAACAACAATTCACACTCACAATCCCATGCACATACTCCTATTTGCTAATTGTTGTTAGTGAATTGAAATTGATGGTGACCAAAAGAAAAATTGATGTGATAGTTGGTAAATGATTGTATTTAAAAGGGATTATAGCACTTGCAAAGTTTTTTTTTGTTATCCTTTTTTGTCTATTTTTATTTGAATAAACTAGGGTTTTTAATTGAGGTTTTTCGTGTAGAAGTTTCAATTTTAAGGTTCCAACAACATTGTAAGTTAGTT
>CAUOFW020001903.1:0-72500 GCA_963454935.2 Ilex paraguariensis
CTGAAAAATTGATTTCATAAGTTTAATGTATTGATTTGCTCGAGAACTGTGGATTTTAATGTGAAATTGGTGTTATTATGATATATTACTGATCACCAACATTTGATTTTACTTTGAAAATTAAAGGTGTATGTTCAACATATATCCCTCAACATTTGGTTTTACTTTGATTTTGAACTAGATTTTAAAATTTGAATTGTTAATGGAAACTTTTGATTTGAATTTGAATTAATAACACAATAATTTTGTCGTAATTCAAGCATCATAATATGATATATTCGATTTCTATAAAAATTGAACAATCTGTTACCATATATATCTCAAACATCTAATCTATGAATTTCCATAATTAACCAAAATTAACACCATTAGGGGTGTTTTTGAGATTAAAAATAAAGATGGACTTAAGTTATTACATATAATTTTAAACTTGGACTTAGCCCCCCCCATAAGTTTTCTTGTCGGGCTTATCTCCAAATAAATACATCTAGAAGGACTGACCTCCAATTACTTTTTTATACTTGTGTGTGTGTAATATATATATATTTAATATCTTCAATTGTGCCCACAATGATGACTTTAAATAAATAAAATTAGATCCATTGGGAGAACAAATTTCTTAGTTAATTGACTGTAATAAAAATAAAATAGGTTTAAGAATCTCTTGGGTGATGAAAAATGGGTTTTAAACAGAGAGGTTCCAGAAACAAATATCATTATTTGTTTTAACCAACAAAAACTGTTATGAGTATCGAATGAAAGCATGGCGTGAATGGCAAAAACTGGAGATAGTTTGACCTAGTAGCCAAGCAGAAGAAGATCAAATAGGGCGGCATTGCCTCAGTGCCGGCCCAACCTTTAAGCCACTTAGGCCATTGCGTAGGGCCCCCAAATTAGAAGAAAAATTTGGGACACACCAAAAAAAAAAAAATAATAATTATTTTAGAATATAATTTAAATACTTAATATATTTTAATTATTGAATTAAAAGTGAATGCTAAGTTTAAACAAAATTACTATTTATCTATTGTACTTAATCCTCAAATTAAATGCAACTAGCATTATTGTAAAATTTTTAGAGTCCTTTTAAAAAAATTTAGGGCCTTAAAGTTCATCTTATTTTTTTTATCTCACATGATATTTATATTATATGTATTATCACTTTGCAGTCTTCTTATTAAAATCAATTGTCTATCGTATAATATGTACGAATAATAATTTTATATTTGTATAAGTTAAATTTGAGGTTATTTTTAATAATTTTGGTTACGATACACAAGATGACTATAAAATAGAGTGAGTATAAATAATACACTAGCTATCTTAGATTGATTAACCATAGTTGTCTTACTAAAATTTTTTATTTAAAAATTGCTCTTTTTCACTATGATATCTAACAATATCTCAATTATTTTAGGACTACTCAACTTGTATAAATTCCTATTTTATATACATTTATAAAAAAATTATTATATTAGTCAACCTAATTTTCAATTATGTTTCTCTTTTATCTTAAACAAATAATATGTATTATTGTATTTGATCTCCGTATTTGACTTCGATTAACACAATTTTTATTTGTAAACTTTGAATTAGTATGTTATATCTCAAAAGACAAAACAAATAATTTGTAAATAAGCATATGTTAATAAGTTTTTGATATTACTATTATTACTGAATAAATATTTATACGGCCTCGGATAACATTTTCGCCTAAGGCCCAAATTAGCCTGGTCTGCCGCTGCATTGCCTCCAATGTGTTCTAACTCTATCCTCTCTGGCCCCTCTTTATATATTCTCTCCTCCCGAGTTCTTGTTCTTCTACTTGTAGTCTATGCTAATTGGATTGTACTACTGATTGCATAGTAATATTTGTATACATAAAAAAGGTAGTGAGATTGATTTCAAAACCCACATCCTACCTTGGTCTCTGGGAAACATTCTGGTGTCCCTTTTTTTTTATCAGTTCATTTGCAAGTTCCTTTGTATTTTCTTACACTTCTACGAGTTGATCAATAAAGAATTTGTACACTTAAGATCTAAGGAAATATTAAATTCCCGATTAGAAGATATAGAATAGAAACTTTATTATACCTTTCTTTTTTTTATGCTAAAAATGGATATACAGATATGTCACTCCACATATCTATTAGAAAGTATTATCTCTCAGCACCACACTGTTATCTGTGGGGATCCACTGCACCTATGTCGGGGTCGAAGTTAAAATTCCACTGTGTACTCGGAGTGTTGAAGTGTAGGTTTAACTCCAACGAGCTGGTATATCTACAGAGACTCAAACTCAAGTATTACACGAGGAAATTCGAGTTTTTACCAACTAAGACAACAGTACAATCGAATGCACACTTATTGACTCAGGTCCTATTTACCGACGTGGTGCAACGAAATCACTGAACTCCATATAAGGACTTCACAACATACACAAGCAATTGAAATCAAACTAGTCGGAGTATTATTACATGACCCTTTAGTGTGTGTGTGTGTGTGGTGGGGGGGGGGGGGAGGCAGGACTCTGTCATAAGGCAGACATCGCACTTATTTCCATGTGGAAGACTCAAGCCTACTTTCAAATGTTTTCACCATTTCAACAGCGGCGGCTTCATGCATTCTGAGTGGCCAAAGGAGACGCTTCTACATGTCACGTCAGGAGATATCGTCTACTCAAAAGCGACGTGTTATTTCACGGCTTTCGTGAAATTAATTATGCTGTTAATATATAATTAAGATTAAGAAACAACTTAATCACTATTCCAAAAGGATTTGATTTGGCTAATCTATTCAGTTATCGATATTCAGTGATGTAGCATTTGAATCAAGAAATTTCACTGCAGCTTATAAATCGTTTTTTTTGCAACTCAAACTTATGATGTTATGTCTGCTTTACGTAAACAATCAAAAACCTCTTTAAAAGCATATCGAAAGTCCTGAGATTAAACCAATAGGGTCTAGTTCAGCTGTCCACTCTTCACTTTCTTCAAAGGATTGAAGAGTCGATTCTTGCCAAATGAAAGGATTGATCAATTCGGTCCCTTTTCTGGGTGTTCTGTTACATGTTTTCTCTCCAGTCCCTTTTTAGATGTTCACTACTATGCATGTGGTGTAGATTGACTGCCATACTGTCTCCATTTTGCGTACTTCATCATTTGTTCACAATGTCGAATAATAAAATCATAATACTATCGATCAGATTGTAATATTCATATATCAGTCGTGGGATCAAGTTCAAAGACTAAAAAACCCTACCTTGGTCTCTAAGAAACCTTACTCCATGTATAATGTCAAAAAAAAAAAAAATGCTTGCGGGAGATTATAAACCATTACTTGTTCAATACTCTAAATCCTCTTTCTTTTAGCACAAATAAACCAATAACTGTACGATAGATAAAATAGAAAGCATAAGAAACGGCAACAATGCTGGTATTGCAGCCCATGTGGCCTACGAAGATGGAGTGTTTTACACATACAGATTATTAGAAGTCCATTATTTTTTTTGTTGCTTAAAAAAGGGTGAGATTAAAAAAGTGCGTCCAAAGACCATTCCAATAGACAAGGCCGGCCCATTGAAAACTAGGGCTCTAAGCGAAAGTGTTAAATGGGTGCCTATCAAATTTATCAAAAAAAAAAAATATATTGTATGATTAAAATTTTATTGTGATACAAAATTAGTAATCAAATTTTTATATTTGAGTTTTGCTAGTATATTTTTTTAATGGATAATATAACTAATTCATTTGATTTTTCTTGTGCTATAGTTGATCGTAAATAGAATTTTATGAGTTTTAATTTTGAAAAAACTTGACATATTTCAAACTAAATATTCTTATGAATAAAATATATTTTAAAATAACAAATAATTATACTAAGAGAACAATATTATATTCTATAAAAGTAAAAAATAATTAAACACAATATCACCGGATCAAAAGAAATTGTATAAGCTTTGAATTGACGATTTGTTCGCCTCCCAAATCGTCTACTATTTCAAACTTGCACAATAAAAAAGAATAATTGCATTAAATTAATCCTATCAATAAAAATATTAAAAAATTAAATTACTAATCAAACAAATATGTACCTGAGATAATTATGCTATATGAACTTTTTTTTCTTTGGGGGGGGGGGGATAGAGAGAGAGAGAGAGAGTAGACTTTTAAACTTTAATTGTGGAAAATTAATTTTTGCCTTTTTTTAGAACTTCTTGTCTTTTAACCATTAGAAAAAGTGAGCGAGATGTGAATTGAGTCTTTATTTTATTCTAGACCTTGTAAGGATTTCCATTAGATTGGGCTTATTAAACCAAAATTTTTGGGTCAATTTAAATTATAGTTAGGGGCTTAAGGAGATTGGTACCTCCCTAAGAACTTAATAGGACAAAAGTACACTTTTTTAAAATAATTGGGATAGAAGTATATCTACTAAAAAAATGTCATAAAAGTCCTTTTACTCCTACAATAAATAGTGCATACCTAATTGACAACTTTTATATTTCCAATATCTAAATATTATAATATGAGACTTCAATAGTCCTTTTGATATTTGTGTATCATTTGAATTTTAAAATTTCATATATATATATATATAATACACACACACACACACACACACACACACACACACACATATATATATATATATATATATATATATATATATATATATGTATATATATAATAATATTAAACAGTAACACACTCAACAAAAAAATAGTAACATCAAATAGTAACACGCTCCAAAAAAAAATAGTAACATCAAACAGTAACATACTTAACAAAAAAATTGTAATATGAAACAGTAACATCAAACAATAAAATTTATACACACACACATATATTAACATCAAACAATAACACGTTCAACAAAAAAATATTAACATCAAATAGTAACACTCAACAAAAAATATTAACATCAAACAGTAACATATTCAATAAAAAACTTAATTAAAAATTTAATCTTTGATGTTACTGTTTGATGTTTGTGTATCATTTATATATATATATATATATATAAAATTTTAAAATTCAAATGATACACCAATATCAAAAGGAATTTTTAAAATTTCATATTCTAATATTTAGATATTGGAAATATAAAAGTTGTCAATTAGATATACACTATTTATGGTAGGGGTAATTATGGAAGACATTTTAAAAAGAATTTGAAAATGTTTTAAAATGTGTACTTATTGACAACTATTTGATAAAAAAGAGGACTCAAATGAGAATAAGTTTGGAAGTGGTACTTAAAGCTAATTAAGTTTTTAAAATAGTACTCACAACCCATTATCTCTTAGAGTTTAGTTAAATACTATACTTATTATTTAGGGGCCCTCTTTTTTTTGGGCCCTAAACAGTTGCTTAAGTGACATTCTATTGAGTCAGCCCTGCCAATAGACTCTCACTGGTTGGATCATGAGGCCCTTAATCGCTCCCGTTACTCCCCTAAAGTTCGGCCCGATTTTTTTTGGTGTCGTAGAAACTAACCTAGTTAGGCTAGCATAACGATCAAACATCAAATGCCAATGTGAACTCCAAAACTCAAAAGTGAAAATGCCACTACAAGAAATTTGTCATTTAGCCGCAAAAATTATTGCTGTTAAAAGTATAAAAATTGTCACTATATATTTTAATGACAAATTTTTTAGTGCCACTAGGCCACGACTATATGTCCATGGCTAAATCATTTAGCTACAACATTTAATTTGGTGCCACTAAAAATAAATTACCGTAATTTTTCCACTAAAATGTACATTGTCATCACTAAAAGTCCGATTAAAATTTGACTTTTAGTGGCAATAATTACTCACAACTAAAAGTATACATTTAATCTACAACTAAAATCACCACCAAAATATAGAACATGCTTTTAGTGACAACTTATTGTCACGGTTAATACATTGAAATTAACAGAAAAAAACCTATCACATATTTGAAAGAATTCATTGTTAAATAATTCCCAATTTCACAGACGTGTAATAAATTAATGAATATATATATAAAAAATATAACAAAGTATGGAATTCATGTGAGTTCAAGGAGAATCACAAGATGTAGGATGATTTAGAAACAAAATTACAAAAATTACAATATGAAATAAAACTAAGATACTTACAATACTAGCACTAAGTGGGCTAGTAGTGAAAGGGGATAGGAGAGAAACTCTTCATTTGCAGTATTATGAGAGATCTCAAAATACAGGTTTTGTAGTGGAGGTAGAAGTGTATGGGAATAGTAAGCTTTGTATGGTGAAGGCTTAGGAGAGCTTTCTGGTGTCAAAGCTTCTTGAAGCAATTGCTAAAGGCTTAGAGCTTCCTGGATAGTGAAGACAGAAGTCCTTATACAAGCGTAAGGATTTTGAAGGAATTTTTCGCCATGATGTCCTTTTCTACTTTATATCTTGGTAAAAGACTTTCACTCTAACTTTCGGTGAAAAAGTATAGATGAAATACTTTTATTTGGGTAAATTTTGACAAAAGACACTTAGTGGGTCTTGATGTCTGAAAATCAAGGCAGAGTGCTAAGTGGGTCCCTGCTCTAGAGAAAAAGAATCTGCTTTCGGTGGAAAAGCAAAGCATATGGGTATTTGTCAACTATTTTTCTTGGGAAAGGGCTGATGTAGTGATTGATATCTTAACATTATACATAATAGACAATTTTTCTATTTTTAGATGAAGAAAGTAGTGATTGAAGCTATCACGCATAAGGAGAAGAATCAAGGAGAAGCTAGGTCAAGAGTGAGGTCATCAATTTCGGCAAATAGATCTTGGCTATCTTGACCTAAATCTACAAATGGGTTAATGGACCTTGCAGATGATGTTGGAGAGGATAAATCACTATAACTTGCTGCTTGTTGAAGAAGTTTCTGGGCTAGGGCAATGAGCTCAGAGGACTTCTGTTTTGACTGCTTCGAGGATTCTAAGGGCTTATTGGAGTCCTTAGAGGAGGACTTCTTCTGCTTATGTTTTGATGCTTGAGACTAGGTTGGAGCCAGGGTTTTCTCTGGTGTAGAAATTCGAAGGGCCGGCAAAGCCTTTGATGGTGGTGGAGTTACTGGTGGAAGGGTAGCTGCAACAGTTGATACTGTAACTGGTGCTGGTACCTTTCCTGGGAACTCCTTTTTGATTTGGGCAATAATGCGGTCATGTTGGAACCTGGGCCACCATTTCACACTGGATTGCCTGCGAACAAAGTTAGAAAAAATTTCTCAAGACCACTTATAGATCCAATGAAGTTTATGTTGGGTAAAGAAAATTAACAGACTCGTGAAATGAGTTCTATTATAAAAACAAGGCTTATAAACAGAAGCAAAATAAGTGACCTGATCTTGTAGGTCCAGGGGAAGAATTTCAAGTATGGGGCCATGAATATGCCACCACTATGCGAACCAAACAGGAATTTGGCTCTTGAAATTCTTATCGAACTGAATGAACCAAGAGTGAGTTAATGACTCATCCTGATAGAGGAGAATTTTATACCATGAATCAATGTAATCATAGTAGCTAAACTTCTTTTCGTATCTCTCTAGGGCTCTGAGCAAAGAAGGATGAGATCCTTATTCTTTGAGAGAAATAAACTTTAAAATATATAAAGAATGATATATGACTTTACTGGGCTCTTTCTTATCAAATATGGGTTTGATAGACATAGACTGGGTAAAAAACAAAATATCCTGGTAAAAAGTAAATGTTTTCTCTGGGTCAAATGGGATGAAGTTCCATCCTGGTTCGAGATATGCATTTATTAGGTCTTTTGGGTTGCTTAAGTGAGCATAGATTAGTTCAATGACGAATACTGGTTGGGGTTCGCCTTTCTTAACATAATCAACTTTAAGGCCTTTTTGGGCTACCAAGGTTGGTGGGAAACTAGATGCTAGGTAAGGATTAACAAGTTGACTAGGGGTAACTAGTTGGTTAGTTTTGATGGTCGAAGGAGGACCAACAAATTGGGTTGGGCCTTGTTGGGCTATTTAAGGAAAGTAGATGGGGCCACTAAAGTGGACTGGACTACTGGCCTTATGTGACAAGGATTACCAAGAGGTTGGTAACGATTGTCAATTTGGATAGAGGATGTTTGTGGGCTTGGGGGGGCTTGACAAGACTAATTTTTTTTTTTCAGTATCTCTCCCGGCTTTAGAAGAGATACTGGGATTAGAAGATTTCCTGTCTGTCATGGGATCCCTGCAAAAATTCTTGGGATAGGAAATCAGGAATGCAGTTATTACTGCCTTTGATATATTCGATGTCAAAATCGAAAATACTTAAAATAGTTTGTCATATGACAAAAATCTGCTTACTAGCAATGTTTTGTACATCATTTTTCAAAACATATTTTGTATATTTACAATCAACTCGGATTAAAAAATTTTGATTTAATATATCATCATGAAATTTAGAGATACACAGGACAATAGATAAAATTTCTTTTTTAATATTACTATAATTTACTTGGGTTTTCTTCCAGATACCAGAGTGAAAACGAACTATTTGCTCGGGGAGGCTGGAGTGAGTTTTGAAGTAGAATACTATCGTTGTCAATGTCGGAGGCATCTATTTGAATGATTTTAAAGGAATCAATCAAAGAATACCAAGGCAAGACAAAGTTTTAATGAACTGCTTGACTTGTTTGACAATGGATGTATGAACAAAAATCCATGGAGAAGGATTTCCTTTGAGTCTGTCATACAGAGGTTTAATGGTTTTCCTAAGATCCTGATAAAAGTCAGAGACATAATTTAGGGAACCTAAGAACCTTTGTAATTGAGTTTTCTCAGTGATCTCATCAGGGAACTTATCTGCAAATTGGATAGAATGACTGATGGGAACAATAGTGGATTGCTGAATGTTGTATCCTAAGAACCTTACTGAGGTTTGGAACAACTTAATCTTACTAGCTGAGATGACTAGACCATTGTGGCTAACTATCTCAAGGAAAGCATATAGGTGCTTCCAATTTTCTTCTATAGATCTGGAGAAGATGAGAATGTGATCTATATACACTATAGAAAAATGACTAATTGAATTAAAAATTTCATTCATTATATTTTGAAATTCACTAGGTGCATTTTTTAATCCAAAAGGCATTACATTCCATTCGCAATGGCCAAAAGGAGTTGTAAATGCAGTCTTATATCTATCTTCTAGAGATATAAGGATTTGTCAGTAACCACTTTTTAAATCAAATTTTGAAAAAATTACTGAATTATTAAGTCTTTTAATTAAATCCTGTTTGTTTAGAATTGAGTACCTGATTCATTCCAATACAGAATTTAAAGGTTTATAATTAATTACTAATTTTGGTACACCTCTTTCTAATTCCGCATTTTTGATGACATAGAAAGCTGGACATGACCAAGGAGATTTGCTCTTCCAAATGAAACCATTTTTGAGTAATTTAGAAATCTCTTTTTTGCAGATTTCTATTACTTCATGGTTCATTTAGATGGGTCTGGATTTAGTAGGAATATTTGTTTCACTAAATCCTTTTATATGTGGAAGTTTTACCTTATGTTTTTTCCTATGCCAGAAAGCAGTAGGAAGGTTAGAACATACTTCTGCTTCCATTTTTAATCTAAATTGTTCAATTTGTTCAAGTAAAATTGGGTTTGTTAATTGTTCTTGAACTCTCTTATGGTGAATTTCTTCTTTGAGAAATTTTACCTGTTGAGTTTTTTGATCAATTAAATAAAGATACTTAGAGACTGAGTGGTCTTTAAGTTGTCTTAAAGTTTTAGTTTCTAGTTTACTAAGAAACTGAAAAGTTACTAAGTGACCAAATGGAGTAGTGGTTATCCCTTAGTGTCAGTCGTAAAAGGATATAGAAGATATACGAATGGCAACCCATGGATAACTTCACTAGTCATATTTTGTACTAGGACAAATGATGTTTTCAAACATACATTGTCTTGGCAAATATGTATATTTGACAACTTGTATTTAACTTTCATTTTACTACCATTTGCTGAACTAAGTTTCTCAATTGTTTTTTGATAATACTTAGTTGGTATGACTCATTCTTGAATACAATTAACATCTGCACCTGTATCAATAAGGGCAATGATTTCTAATTCAAAATCATTGTCGATAATAACTTTTACTTGAGAATACCATTTTTGAAAACTAATTTTGTTAACCAAATTAATTCTATAACTATCATTTGTTTGTGAACACCCATCATGAGATGGCAGCCTCGTTACAGCAGAAGTTTCCACTAAAAAGGTGGAGGTTACAGGTATCCGCTGTAACTGTGTTTCATCCAGAGATTCTGTCTCAGATTGATCATTTACTAATGACTGTTTTTCAGGATCAAAGACCTTTGTAGCGCCAAAACTATCTGTGGGTAAAAAACATAAAGCTTTTGCAAATTTTTTGTCTTGAGCTTTTAGTTGTTTAAATTCAGATTTTATTTTATTGACTTCAGTTTGTAGATCTTGTAAAGTGAGTTCTTTCTTTTTCACCTTACTAAGTCTTTCCATTGCATTGTTGAGGCTAATAAGTTGCTTACTACTGGAAGCATTTTTATCATCTTTTTTAACTAAAAGATCTTTGAGTTTTTTAACATATTTAATTTTTAACTCAGGATCCTCAATCTTACTAATTAACTCAATGAGAATGTGTTAACTCAATGAAAATGTTTTCTTCCTCATTCTCTTTAGTTATTACACTGACTGTCTTACAGAGACAACTATCTTTGCAACCTAATTTGATTTTAGGTTCAGTAGGATTGCTAGAGGCTGATTGATACTCTAATTCAGTTTCAGAACTACTTTAGGAGTCTGAACTTTCTTCACTAAGATTATTTAGCCTAAAGATGTTAAGAATTTCTTCTTCATCTTGAGGGGCTAATTGTAATCTTTTTACTTGTTTTTTAACTGGACAATCAGGACTAATATGACCCTTTTTTCCACAGTTAAAGCATTTAACATTAGACTTAGATGTACTAGCTTTTTTCCTGAATTTTTTCTAATAAGTTTTATGCTTATAAGATTTTCGGGTTTTGTGCTAGATTTTTTATAAAAACTAGGTTGGCGAAAAGTCTATTTACCGCGAGAGTAATAACTTTTGCTTTGAGAATAAGGTTTATGGATTTTGTGTTTTCTGCTGGCAGATGGTGCTACTGAAGGAAGATCATATTGTTCACAGAAATTTCTCATTTCATATTTAGCTTTTTCTTGTCATTGTCTAATTGTTTATTGAGTTTCATGTCAATACACATCTTAAGACCTTCCTTTTGGATGGTACTAACAAGATTACCATAGGTAAGAGAATCATATTCTATGATCCCAGTGTCTTTACTAAGTGTATCTCTAATCTTATGTGCAAAAAGATTGGGGAGGCCATTAACAAATTTTTCTTTCTAGAAAGATTTATTGCAATCTGGACAAAGCATGACTCTAGAGATGAATGCATCCTTATACCTTCTAAAGTCACTGAGTGTTGGGCACCTAAGGTTACTAAGCTGGTCATGAATTATAACTTCAATGGAACTAGGTGTGCCAACAAAAATGTTTAATAAGGGAATCAATGAGAGTATTTATACCATCAGGTCTACCTTGGCCAAGAGCTTGGTCAAATACTGATATACCATCATCATCCTTGACAATATAATACTTAATCTTATCTCTAATTTCTTGAGTGAGATAATTGTCCCACCAACTACGCAACATACCAGTGAATCCTGAGGTAATAAGGTCAACTATCTCAGGTTCAGAATAGTCAAGGTTTGTGACATAGTTGTTAATCACCATGGACATGTGGTTGATTTTATTTAGGATTTTTTGTTCACTTAAACCATCTATGTTCCATTCATATAGTTTGTTAGACTAAACAAAAAATTGATTACTAATATTTTTTTCATAAAATTGAAGATGAGGTGGTGTTGGTTTGGTATACCAATTTTTACTAATACTGGTTGGATCAATATTTGAAAAAGTGAATTTGTTAATCTGTTGGTTACCAAACTGTTCTTTTAATTTATTAATCTCAGAATTAGATGAACTTACTGAGCAAACATCTGATGAATCATTAGAGGTTTGATTAATGACAGTAACTTGAGAAGGATCTTTTTTCTTTTTGGAAGATGGTTCTTTTAGATTCATTTTAGAAATAAGCTTTTCAATCTTCTCAATGTTTTGACTATCTTTAACTCCTAATTTACTGCAGTCTTCAGGTAGATGAATTAGAGGTTGTTCTAATTTAATACCTGGTTTGATTTCATCAATTTTATTTTCAATTTTATCTAACTGTATGCCTATAGTAATTAAGCTTTGGTTAGTAAAATTGTTTTGTTCAACAATTTTTTTTCTCAGACTCATCAGTGGAGAGTTTGAAAGGTGAGGCAACTACAGTTCCACCATGGTCAATAACTATGGTTTCCACTAGAGGGTGACTAGATGATATAGTGGACTTTTCTGTTTTCCATTTGTATTGTGTAACAACATTAACTTCTTTATGGAAGTTATCAAGATAATCAAAGAATAAGATTTTAGCTTTTAGTTTATACATTAGCTTAACTCATTGTCTTCTTATCTCGATCTGTTGTTGTGAGTTGAATCTTTTAAAGTACATATGTCTTTTAGATTTATTTTCAGATGATTCAAAGTCTATTTTTAATCTATTCATATCAGGCATGAATAGGGTACTAGACTCTTTCCTAATCATGAGTAATTGATGGTTTATCGGGGCGTTACTCTAGAGGTCACTAGCAGTAGGAGAAGGGGTGAAGTCTTCTTCTTCATCATCTTCTTCTATTTTTTGTTGTGGAATACTCTGATGTGGAGTATAATACGACTTACTAATTTGTGAAGAGGAGTTATCAATTCCTTTTAATTTAAAAAGTCTTTGAATTTCTTTATATATTTCTTGATCTCGTTTAAAAAGTCTAGAACTAGATTCATATTTTCTTCCTTCATTAATTTGAATAGGTTTATTAAATGTTCTGCTTGATCTACTGGATCTTGCAGAATCAAAGGAGATTCTTACTGAGCCATCTGCTAATTGGTGGATGCTTTCTACATTTGTAGTGGTATTTTCACTATCTTTATCATAATTTTCATTTTTTACTATCCAAGATTCTTGGAGCGTTATATCCTTCCAAAGAATTTGCTTAGGAGCTTGGATATTAGATTGACTAGTACTGGCTTGAATCAGTGTAGTGCTTCCTAAATGACTTTTTTGTAAAGCATGCACATTTAGGTTTGTGGTAATGCATTTATCGTAAATCCTGTAGATAAGTACTATTGATTGAGTTTCTTTTACCAATTTAGTGATGCTTTCTGTAAGCTTTATTCCTAAGGTTAAAGCCAAATGAGTATTTTTGCATCCTAAACTTAAGGTAAAATCAGAAAAATAATTAAAATAAACTGGTCATTTATGGAGGCATGTTTCCATTATACCAATGATACTAGGTTCATATTCTAAAAACCTAGCATCTCTCAAATTAACAAGGCTGCTGAATTTTTTCTTGTTGGGTTAATGGTTTAATTGCCACTTGTACTAACCCAAGGTGAATAAAATTAAATCTTTTTTCCCTGTGTTTTTTAAGGGTTTTGGGACATAATAGTTGAAAAGTTTGTTCATCCTTAAAAAGAGGATATACTTGTTCAATAGTTTTTACTTGTAATTCTTCAGTAAAGGCTTTAAGGAGCCAACTAGTTTTATAGATTTCTCGATGGGATATTTTTGGAATATTCCATCCAGTCCAATCTACTTTTGTTTTTCCAAACTCATGTTCTTCTTCATTTACTATATTAGGTATAGTGCTTAATGAAGATCTAGATGAGCTCGGCATAGAGTTAGATCTGAATAATCTACTTATTGCTAAATTTAAAATTTTTCAATTTTGTAAATTAATTTTAATATTTAATGTCATGATACATACCCCTAACATACATATTCCCTTAGAACCTGTCTGGTTTTCCTAAAACTGCTTACACAAGGACTTACAAAACGGGAATGGTCGAATATTCTCTCTCGGGAGACAAAAGCTGGGTGATCAGGGTGAACCAAAATTAAAACTGATTTACTAATTGAAGCTGTAAAAATTTAGAACAAGACGACTCAAATATAATTGCATGGGTAACTATCCATGCCGTCAAATAGCTCTGATACCAAAATATAACAAAGTGTAGAATTCATGTGAGTTCAAGGAGAATCACAAGATGTACAATAATTTAGATTAAAAATGACAGAAATTACAATATGAAATAAAACTAAGATACTTACAATACTAGCACTAAGTGGGCTAGTAGTGAAAGGGGATAGGAGAGAAACTCTTGATTTGCATTATTATGAAGGCTTCTTACAATATAAGGGTAGTGTATGGGAATAGTAAGCTTTGTATGGTGAAGGCTTAGGAGAGCTTTTAGGTGTCAAAGCTTCTTGAAGCAATTGCTAAAGGCTTAGAGCTTGCTGGATAGTGAAGACTGAAGTCCTTATATAGATATAAGAAATTCTGAATGAATCTTTGAAATGATTACTTCGTTCTCTTCAGTGGATGTTTTAACTTGGGTAAAGTAGTTTCACCTTAGCCTTTCGATGGAAAAGTAGAGGTGAATTGCTTTTTCCCATGTGAATGTTGACTTGAATGGTAGGTGGATCCTGCTGTTGTCTGACAAAATCTTTTTTTGGTGGAAAATAGATTTTGACAGATGGCTGGTGTCATCCTTACTAGGGGAAAGATTCGGAGTGCCAAATTATATCTCATCGATATATGTAATAGACAACTTTTCTTTTTTTATTGAAGAAAGTAGTGATTGAAGCTATCACACATATAGACAAGTATCATTATGGGGTAGATATATCTACCAGATCATCATATCCTGCATATGGACCCTAGCTGTCTTGGAATGGATCCAATGTAGGGGTGACTGACGCCTGTGATGATGCAGAAGAACTGCTTTCACTAGCTACTTGTTGAAGAAGCTGTTGTGCCAGCTCAATGAGGGCAACTGTCTTTTTCTTGAATTGTTTGCTGAAATCCTTAGAGGAGGATTTCTCTTGCTTAGGTTCTTTCTTAGTGGATTTCTTGGGCTCTTTCGGAGTAGAAATCCTAAGAGGAGGCATGACTTGTCTGACTGGAGTTGAGGGGGTTGCCTGAACCACTGTTGGGGTTGGGATCCTAACTGGAAACTCCTGTTTGACACGGTCAATTATTGATTCTTGCTGGAACCTGGGCCACCATTTGACATAAAATTGTCTGGCGACATTATAACCAATAATTGTCCATTTTCATTTGCATATCCATGGGACTTTATACCTGCAAATAAATGCTAGTAAAATAGGAAACTGACTCTCATGTGTACTAGGCCGATAAACAGAGGAGAATGTTATAATCTGATCTTGAAGATTAGCTAGAAAGATTTCATGAATAGGGCCATGAACAAACCACCACTGTGCGAACCATGATGGAATCTGACTCTTGAAATCTTTATGAAACTGTAGAAACAAAGAATGACCGAAAGAATCATTTTAGTAGAGTATAAGTTTAAACCATGATTCTTTATAATCATAGTAATTAAACTTTCTTTTATGATAGGGTAAATCCTGGAAGGAAGAAGGATGAGATCCCCAATCTTTGAGACAAATAATTTTTAAAATATGTAGTGAATGATAAATGATTTTACTTGAATCATTTTTATCAAATATGGGTTTGAAAAAAATGGACTGAGTAAAGAATAATATATCCTGATAAAACTGGAAGGCTTTTTTAGGATTAGACGGAATAAAGGTCCATCCTGGCTCAACGTATGCTCCTACTAATTCTATTGGGTTGCTTAACTGAGCATGGACAAGTTCAATAGCAAATACATTTTGGCTATAAGCTTTGATGTAGTCAGTTGTTGGGCTTTTAAGGAAAAACTGGGGTTTGTGCCTGGAATATGGGTTTGCTAATTGGCTAGTGGTGCCTGGTTGGGTTGGAACAACAGGTCTTGGGGCCTGCTGGGCCATTTGAAGAAAAGTGCTAGGTGGCACTATGGTGGATTTGACTACTGGTTTTGTTGGGTTAGGATTACTGAGGGGTTGAAACCTATTGGTAATTTGAATAGCAGAGGATAAAGGTTTTGGGCTTGGCAAGACTGGTGGGCTTGACAAAGCTAACTATTTATCCAGGTTTGCCTTTTCTTGGGCAAATATCTAACTAAGTTTTTTCTTTCCAGTATCCCTCCCGGCTGTGGAAGAGGTACCAGGGTTATTATATTTCTTGTCCGTCATGAGGTTCCTGCAGAAATTTACGGTTAGTAAATCAGGAATGCAGTTATTACTGCCTTTAATATATTCGATATCAAAATCGAAAATACTTAAAATAGATTGTCATCTGGCAAAAATCTGCTTACTAGCAATGTTTTGTACATCATTTTTCAAAACATATTTTACAGATTTACAATCAACTTGGATTAAAAAATTTTGAATTAATATATCATCCTAGAATTTAGAGATACACAGAATAATAGATAAAATTTCTTTTTTAATAGTACTATAATTTACTTGGGTTTTATTCCAGATACCAGAGTGGAAACGAACTATTTGCTCAGGGGAGGCTGGAGTGAGTTTTTGAAGCAGAATACCACCGTTGCCAATATCGGAGGCATCTGTTTGGATGATTTTAAAGGAATCAATCGAAGGAATACCAAGGCAAGACAAATTTTTAACGAACTGCTTGACTTGTTTGACAATGGATGTATAAACAGAAGTCCAAGGAGAAGGATTTCCTTTAAGTCTGTCATACAGAGATTTAATGGTTTTCCTAAGATCCTGATAAAAGTCAGAAACATAATTTAGGGAACCTAAGAACCTTTGTAATTGGGTTTTCTCAGTGATCTCATTAAGGAACTTATCTGCAAATTGGATAGAACGACTAATGGGAACAATAGTGGATTGCGGAATGTTGTATCCTAAGAACCTTATTGAGGTTTGGAACAACTTAATCTTGCTAGCTGAGATGACTAGACCATTTGTGACTAACTATCTCAAGAGAAGCATATAGGTGTTTCCAGTGTTCTTCTATAGATCTGGAGAAGATGAGAATGTGATCTATATACACTATAGAAAAATGACTAATTGAATTAAAAATTTCATTCATTATATTTTGAAATTCACTAGGTGCATTTTTTAATCCAAAATGCATTACATTCCATTTGTAATGACCAAAAGGAGTTGTAAATACAGTATTATATCCATCTTCTGGAGATATAAGGATTTGCCAGTAACCACTTTTTAAATCAAATTTTGAAAAAATTACTGAATTGTTAAGTCTTTTAATTAAATCCTGTTTGTTTGGAATTGGGTACCTGATCCATTCCAATACAGAATTTAAGGGTTCATAATTAATTACTAATCTTGGTACACCTCTTTCTAATTCCACATTTTTGATGATATAGAAAGCTGGACATAACCAAGGAGATTTGCTCTTCCTAATGATACCATTTTTGAGTAATTCAGAAATCTCTTTTTTTGCAGATTTTCATTACTTCATGGTTCATTTTGGATGGGTTTGGATTTAGTAAGAATATTTGTTTCACTAAATCCTTTTATATATGAAAGTTTTACTATATGTTTTTTCCTCTGCCAGAAAGCTGTAGGAGGGTTAGAACATACTTCTGCTTCCATTTTTAATCTAAATTGTTCAATTTGTTCAAGTAAAATTGGGTTTGTTAATTGTTCTTGAACTCTCTTATGGTGAATTTCTTCCTTGAAAAATTTTACCTGTTGAGCTTTTTGATCAATTAAATAAAGATACTTAGAGATTGAGTGGTCTTTAAGTTGTCTTAAAATTTTAGTTTCTGGTTTACTAAGAAACTGGAAAGTTACTGAGTAACCAAATGGAGTAATGGTTATCCCCTTAGTGTCAGTCGTAAAATGATACAGAAGATATATGAATGGAAACCCAAGGATTACTTCACTAGTCATATTTTGTACTAGGACAAATGATATTTTAAAACATACATTGTCTTGGCAAATATGTACATTTGACAACTTGTATTTAACTTTCATTTTATTACCATTTGTTGAACTAAGTTTCTCAATTGTTTTTTGATAATACTTAGTTGGTAAGACTCCTTCTTGAATACTGTTAACATCTGCACCTGTATCAATAAGGACAATGGTTTCTAATTCAAAATCATTGTCAATAATGATTTTTACTTGAGAATACCATTTTTGAAAACTAATTTTGTTAACCAAATTAATTCTATAACTATCATTTGTTTGTGAACACCCATCATGAAATGACAGTTTCGTTACACCCGAAGTTTCCACTAAAGAGGTGGAGGTTACAGGTATCCGCTGTAATTGTGTTTCATCCTGAGATTCTGTCTCAGATTGATCATTTACTAATGACTGTTCTTCAGGATCAAAGTCCTTTGTAGCGCCAAAACTATATGTGTGTAAAAAACTTAAAGCTTCTACAAATTTTTTGTCTTGAGCTTTTAGTTATTTAATTTCAGATTTTATTTTATTGACTTCAGTTTGGAGATCTTGTAAAGTGAGTTCTTTTTTTTTCTTCTTACTAAGTCTTTCCATTTCATTGTTGAGGCTAATAAGTTGCTTACTACTGGAAGCATTTTTATCATCTTTTTTAACTAAAAGATCTTTGAGTTTTTTAACATATTTAATTTTTAACTCAAAATCCTCCATCTAACTAATTAACTCAATGAGAATCTGTTCTTCCTCATTCTCTTTGGTTATTATACTGACTATCTTGCAGAGACAACTATCTTTGCAACCTAATTTGATGTTAGGTTCAGTAGGATTGCTAGAGGTTGATTGATACTCTAATTCAATTTCAGAACTACTTTGGGAGTCTGAACTTTCTTCACTGAGATTATTTAGCCTAGAGATGTTAAGAATTTCTTCTTCATCTTGAGGGGCTAATTGTAATCTTTTTACTTATTTTTTAACTAGAAAATCAGGACTAATATGACCCTTTTTTCCACAGTTAAAGCGTTTAACATCAGACTTAGATATACTAGCTTTTTCCCTAGATTTTTTCTTCTAAGTTTTATGCTTATAAGATTTTCGAGGTTTTGTGCTAGATTTTTCATAAACACTAGGTTGGCTAAAAGTCTCTTTACCACGAGAGTAATGTCTTTTGCTTCGGGAATAAGGTTTATGGGTTTTGTGTTTTCTGCTGGCAGGTGGTGCTACTGAAAGGAGACCATATTGTTTGCAGAAATTTCTCATTTCATATTTAGCCTTTTTCTTGTCATTGGCTAATTGTTTAATGAGTTTCATGTCAATACACATCTTAAGACCTTTCTTTTGGATGGTACTAACAAGATTACCATAGGTAAGATAATCATATTCTATGATCCCTGTGTGTTTACTAAGTGTATCTCTAATCTTATGTGCAAAAAGATTGGGGAGGCCATTAACAAATTTTTTCTTTCCAGAAAGATTTATTGCAATCTGGACGAAGCATGACTCTACAGATGAATACATCCTCGTACAATCTAAAGTCACTGAGTGTTGGACACCTAAGGTTACTAAACTGGTCTTGAATTCTAGCTTCAATGGAACTAGGTGTGCCAACAAAATATTTAATAATGGTATTAATGAGAGTATTGATACCATCAGGTCTGCCTTGACCAAGAGCTTGGTCAAATACAGGTATACCATCATCATCCTTGACAATAGCATAATTAATCTCATCTCTAATTTCCTGAGTGAGATAATTGTCCCACTAACTACGCAACATACCTGTGAATCCTGAGGTAGTAAGATCACCTATCTCAGGTTCAGATTGGTCAAGGTTTGTGACATAGTTGTTAATCACCATGGACATGTGGTTGATTTTATTCAGGATTTCTTGTTCACTTAAACTATCTATGTTTTTATTCATATAGTTTGTTAGACTGAATAGAAAACTGATTACTAATATTTTTTTCTTCAAATTGAAGATCAGGTGGTGTTGGTTTGGTATACCAATTTTTACTAATACTGGTTGGATCAACATTTGAAAAAGTCAATTTGTTAATCTGTTGGTTACCAAACTTTGTTCTAATTTATTAATCTCAGAATAAGATGAACTTATTGAGCAAAAATCTGATGAATCAGTAGAGGTTTGATTAATGACAGTAACTTGAGAATGACCTTCTTTCTTTTTGGAAGATGATTCTTTTAGCTTCATTTTAGAAATAAGCTTTTCAATCTTTTCAATGTTTTGACTATCTTTAACTCCTAATTTACTACGGTCTTCAGGTAAGTAAATTAGAGGTTGTTCTAATTTAATACCTGGTTTGATTTCATCAATTTTATTTTCAATTTTATCTAACTGTATGCCTATAGTAATTAAGCTTTGGTTAGTAAAATTGTTTTGTTCAACAATTTTTTTTCTCAGACTCATCAGTGGAGAGTTTGAAAGGTGAGGCAACTACAGATCCACCATGATCAATAACTATGGTTTCCACTGGAGGGTGACTAGATGATATAGTGGACTTTTTTGTTTTCCACTTGTATTGTGTAACAACATTAACTTCTTTATGGAAGTTATCAAGATAATCAAATAATAGGATTTCAGCTTTTAGTTTATACATTAGCTTAACTCGTTATCTTCTTATATCAATATGATGTTGTGAATTGAATCTTTTAAAGTACTTATGTCTTTTAGATTCATTTTCAGATGATTCAAAGTCTATTTTTAATTTATTAAATTATCCGAGTAAAATCATTTATCATTCACTTCATATTTTAAAAATTATTTCTCTCAAATATTGGGGATCCCATCCTTCTTTCCTCTCAGATTTACCCTATCATAAAAGAAAGTTTAATTACTATGATTATAAAGAATCATGGTTAAAACTTATACCCTACCAAAATGATTCTTTCGATCATTCTTGGTTCCTATAGTTTCATAAAGATTTCAAGAGCCAGATTCATCCTGGTTCCCACAGTGATGGTTTGTTCATGGTCCCATTCATGAAATCTTTTCAGCTAATCTTCAAGATTAGATTATAGCATTCTCCTTTGTTTATCGGCCTAGTAAACATGAGAGTCAGTTTTCTATTTTACTAACATTTATTTGCAGGTATAAAGTCCCATGGATATGCAAATGGAAATGGGAAATTATTGGTTATAATGTCGCTAGACAATTTTATGTCAAATGGTGGCCCAGGTTCCAACAAAAACCAATAATTGATCGTGTCAAACAGGAGTTTCCAATTAGGATCCCAACCTCAGCAGTGGTTCAGGCAACGCCCTCAACTCCAGTCAGACAAGTCATGCCTCCTCTCAAGATTTCTACTCCATAAAAGCCCAAGAAATCCACTAAGAAAGAACGTAAGCAAGAGAAATCCTCCTCTAAGGATTCCAACAAACAATCCAAGAAGAAGACAGTTGCCCTCATTGAGCTGGCACAACAGCTTCTTCAACAAGCAGCCAGTGAAAGCAGTTCTTCTGCGTTATCACAAGTGTCAGTCACCCTATATTGGATCCCTTCCAAGATAGCCAAGATCCATATGCAGTATATGATGATTTGGTAGATATATCTACCCCATAATGATACTTGTCTATATGTGTGATAGCTTCAATCACTACTTTCTTCAGTAAAGAAAGAAAAGTTGTCTATTACATATATCGATGAGATATATTTGGCACTCCGGATCTTTCCCCTAAAAAAGATGGCACCAGCCTTTTGTCAAAATCTGTTTTTCCATGGAAAACATATTCTTTTTCTCTAGAGGAGGGACCCCTTTTGCACTCTGCCTTGTTTTTTAGACATCAGGACCCACTAAGTGTCTTTTGTCAAAAGTTACCCAAGTAAAAGTATTTCACCCATACTTTTCCACCGAAAGTTAGAGTGAAAGTCTTTTGCCAAGAGATAAAGTAGAAAAGGACATCATGGCGAAAGATTCCTTCAAAAATCCTTACGCCTATATAAGGACTTCAGTCTTCACTATCCAGCAAGCTCTAAGCCTCTAGCAATTGCTTCAAGAAGCTTTAACACTAGAAAGCTCTCCTAAGCCTTCACCATACAAAGCTTACTATTCCCATACATTCCTACCTCCACTATAAAACCTATATTTTGAGATCTCTCATAATAATGCAAATGAAGAGTTTCCATCCTATCCCCTTTCACTACTAGCCCACTTAGTGCTAGTATTGTAAGTATCTTAATTTTATTTCATATTGTAATTTTTGTAATTTTGTTTCTAAATTATCCTACAGCTTGTGATTCTCCTTGAACTCACATGAATTCCGCACTTTGTTATATTTTGGTATCAGAGTCATTTGACGGCCTGGATAGTTACCCATGCAGTTATATTTGAGGCCTCTTACTTGTTCTAAATTTTTACAACTTCAATTAGTAAATCAGTTTTAATTTTGGTTCACCCTAATCACCCAGCCTTTGTCTCCTGAGAGATATTAGTCGATCATTCCTGTTTTGTAAGTCCTTGTGTAGACAGTTTTAGGGAAATCAGACAGGTTCTGAGGGAATATGTATGTTAGGGGGTATGTATCATGGTATCAAATACTAAAATTAATTTACAAAATTGAAAAAGTTTAAATTGAGCAAGGAGTAGATTATTCAGATCTAACTCTATGCCGAGCTCATCTAGATCTTCATTAAGCACTATACCTAATATAGTAAATGAAGAAGAACATGAGTTTGGAGAAACAAGAGTAGATTGAACTGGATGGAATATCCCAAAAGTATCCCATCGAGACATCTATAAAACTAGTTGTCTCCTTAAAGCCTTTAATGAAGAATTATAAGTAAAAACTATTGAACAAGTATATCCTCTTTTTAAGGATGAAATAACTTGTCAACTGTTATGTCCCAAAACCCTTAAAAAACATAAGGAAAAAGGATTTAATTTTATTCACCTTGGGTTGGGTTAGTACAAGTGACAATTATACCATCAACCCAACAAGGAAAATATTTAGCAGCCATGTTAACTTTGAGAGATGCTAGGTTTTTAGAATATGAACCTAGTATCATTGGTATAATGGAAACAGGTCTCCATAAAGGACCAATTTATTTTAATTATTTTCCTGATTTTACCTTAAGTTTAGGATGCAAAAATACTCCTTTGGCTTTAACCTTAGGAATAAAGCTTATAGAAAGTATCACTAAATTGGTAAAAGAAACTGAATCAATAGTACTTATCTACAGGATTTACTATAAATGCATTACCACAAACCTAAATGTGCGTGCATTATAGAAAAGTCCTTTAGGAAGCACTACACTGATTCAAGCCAGTACTAGTCAATCTAATATCCAAGCTCCTAAGCAAATCCTTTGGAATGATATAACGCTCTCAGAATCTTGGATAGTAAAAAATGAAAATCATGATAAAGATAATGAAAATACCACTACAAACGTAGAAAGCATCCACCAATTATCGGATGGCTTAGTAAGAATCTCCTTTGATTCTGCAAGATCCAGTAGATGAAGCAGAACATTTAATAAATCTATTCAAATTAATGATGGTAAATAATCTGAATCTAGTTCTAGACTCTCTAAACGAGATCAAGAAATAAATAAAGAAATTAAAAGGAATTGATAATTCCTCTTCACAAATTAGTAAGCCATGTTATACTCCACACCAGAGTATTCCACAACAAAAAACAGAAGAAGATGATGAAGAAGAAGACTTCACCCCTTCTCCTACTACTAGTGACCTCCAGAGTAACGCCCCAGTGAACCACCAGTTACTCATGATTAGGAAAGAGTCTAGTACCCTATTCATGCCTGATATGAATAGATTAAAAATAGACTTTGAATCATCTGAAAATAAATCTAAAAGACATAATTACTTTAAAAGATTCAACCCACAACAACAGATCGAGATAAAAAGACAATGGGTTAAGGTAATGTATAAACTAAAAGCTAAAATCCTATTCTTTGATTATCTTGATAACTTCCATAAATAAGTTAATGTTGTTACACAATACAAGTGAAAAACAAAAAAGTCCACTATATCATCTAGTCGCCCTCTAGTGGAAACCATAGTTATTGACCATGGTAGATCTGTAGTTGCCTCACCTTTCAAACTCTCCACTGATGAGTCTGAGAAAATAATTGTTGAACAAAATAATTTTACTAACCAAAGCTTAATTAATATTGGCAAACAGTTAGATAAAATTGAAAATAAAATTGATGAAATCAAACCAGGTATTAAATTAGAACAACCTCTAATTCATCTACCTGCAGACCGCAGTAAATTAGGAGTTAAAGATAGTCAAAACATTGAGAAGATTGAAAAGTTTATTTCTAAAATGAAGCTAAAAGAACCATCTTCCAAAAAGAAAGAAGGTCCTTCTCAAGTTACTGTCATTAATCAAACCTCTAATGATTCATCAGATGTTTGCTTTGTAAGTTCCTCTGATTCTGAGATTAATAAATTAGAAGAACAGTTTGGTAACCAACAGATTAACAAATTAACTTTTTCAAATGTTAATCCAACCAGTATTAGTAAAAATTGGTATACCAAACCAACACCACCTGATCTTCAATTTGAAGAAAAAAATATCAGTAATCATTTTTCTATTAGTCTAACAAACTATATGAATGGAACATAGATGATTTAAGTGAACAAGAAATCCTGAATAAAATCAACCACATGTCCATGGTGATTAACAACTATGTCACCAACCTTGACCAATCTGAACCTGAGATAGTTGACCTTATTACCTAAGGATTCACTGGTATGTTACATAGTTGGTGGGACAATTATCTTACTCAGGAAATTAGAAATGAGATTAAGTATGCTATTGTTAAGGATGATGATGGTATACCTGTATTTGACCAAGCTCTTGGCCAAGGTAGACCTGATGGTATAAATACTCTCATTTATACCATTATTAAACATTTTGTTGGCACACCTAGTTCCATTGAAGCTAGGATTCATGACCAACTTAGTAACCTTAGGTGCCCAACACTTAGTGATTTTAGATGGTACAAGAATGTATTCATCTCTGGAGTCATGCTTTGTCCAGATTACAATAAGTCTTTCTGGAAAGAAAAATTTGTTAATGGCCTCCCTAATCATTTTGCCCATAAGATTAGAGATGCACTTATTAAAGACACGGGAATCATAGAATATGATTCTCTTACCTATGGTAATCTTCTTAGTACCATCCAAAAGGAATGTCTTAAGATGTGTATTGACATGAAACTCAATAAACAATTAGCCAACGACAAGAAAAAGACTAAATATGAAATGAAAAATTTATGCGAACAATATGGTCTCCCTTCAGTAGCACCATCTGCCAGTAGAAAACACAAAACCCATAAACCTTATTCCCGAAGCAAAAGTCATTACTCTCGTGGTAAACAGACTTCTAGCCAACCTAGTTTTTTATAAAAAATTCTATATATATATATATATATATATATATATATTATATATATATACACACACCACACACCTAATGAGGAAACAAATAACATAATAAACACTCACTTTCAAAGATATAATTTTCAAATGAAATCACGCAAAAATAATATTTTGATATTAGTATCATTAAATTGTACATGTACAATGCATCATCATCAAATAATATAAATGAATAAAAAAAGTTATGATCACAATTTCAAATTGTCATTGCAACTACACAGTGATACCCACTCAGGAGAAAGTAATTACAAAACAATCAGTTGAACTTATAAGATGTAATGGGAAGAAACTTCTATTCTCACTGTGAAGGATATTGTCTTACTAATTCTCATAGTGTCCTTCCCCACTATCAGTACATTTCAATGCTCTCAGAGTCAACGACCAACATCACGACCTGAACTAGGGGTTGAACATGTAGCTTATGTGTAACTACTCAAAGATACATCAAAAGAGAATAAACTAACAACATAGCATAGAATCTTACCCCATTGAAGAACAGGAAACTCCCACCTCTGTTTGGGAATTGTAATAACATATGATGCAACCTACAAAGAATTGAGAACTCTTTAAAAGGAAGAAAAATGGGGGGGGGGGGGAAATGCAATAGATTACTATAGTAAATGTTGAAAATTTAGAAAACTTGCCAATATGCATGCAGCTAGAAAATGAGGAGAACTATGAAGAACAAACGTCTCCTCCTTTTCATAGAGAATATCCATAATATCCATGCATGCTTCAAAGCTCAAGTGTTCCCCAACCCTTGAAACTCCCCTGAATTCACATAAAGTATAGAAGAAATGAAACAAGTGACCCTATAAGGATTACATATTAATTGAAGGGATATCTAACAAAATGATTGTTCTAATGAAGAAAGAATCCACCCAGCCTGTAGCACAAAAATACAGAAAAAAACCCACCATATACCAAAATCCATCAATGGTGGTTCCATGTAGTTCCTGTTCTTCTACAAGAAAAGTGGGCAATGAACCGTAAGAACTTTTTTCAACTGACTTCGTCAAATAAGCATAATCTTTTGAAATCACCACCAATTTATCTAGTGTTCATGAGGACTACTCAAATTAGAATGGTTTGCATGATAAAGGCACCTGCTCAAGCTTATGTTATGCCCAACAAAGCTCCAATTTATTGACATGAAAAATTTGTTTAATTTGTACAGTATGCACATTATAAATCTCAGGAAGGAAAGGAGCATAGGATCTTAATCTGGTTTCATAAGGCACAGAGATTGCTCATCATTGGGTTTCTCAAATTCATGAACTTCAGAAAATCTATTAAAAGCAATGAAAATAAATAATTGACTTTAAGTTGCAACATGAGCAGATTGACAAAGCACAACACTCTTTGCATCATAATTGACACTAGCATGGTTGGGGATGTAACCAGTAATTTGTAATTTATATTCCTTGGAGTTGAAACTCAAAAGTGATAGTACACTATATCTTAATAATCTCATTTGCTTCATAACCTTCACCCCAAATAAAGATACAATAACACTTCAACTAAATTACTCTACTTTATTCTACACAAAATACTCTGATATCTTATCCTTTATGTTGAATCATGCTAGTGTTGATCACTCAATTTGACATTTTCTAACCATTTTAACATTCCAACAAGAGCAAAAAGAGCAAATCAAATTCTAGAGCTTAAAACACTTTTTGGCTTGTATAGTGAACATATTTTCCTATTTATTTCATAGGGAAAATAAAAAGAGCTAAATAAATTGACAAACATGATCACAGTATAAAATTTCTACGGGGGATCTCATCAAAAAATGTGCCCAAATTCTTTCATTGACTAGCAAGCCTAGGAAAACATTGTTAATTTAAGCTAGTGGAAGCAACAAAGAATTAAGTAGCTAAGCACAAGAAAACATTAACTGTGGAAATTGCAGTAATCGATTCGAATAACGATCCAATTAGTTAGGGTCAACTTGCTCTCCAATTGGAAAGACTTTGAGTACTTGGATCTGACTCCAAGCAAGCTGGAAAATGCTACCTTCATAAGGTGTTTTTGATGGCCCCTAAAAACACAACAAAGTGAAGCAACACTATAGCACAATCAATCTTCTCTCTCAATCCAAATCCAAAAACATACATACCTTAATAAGAGATGTCCATTTAAATATATTGGAATCATCACAAACTAATTGAATATCTGGATCAGCCGCTTTGTCCCTCTGAACCTCCTTGCATTCCTTGAAAAGCCTTGCTCTTGATGCCTGAACTTAGCATAAACACCATATATAGGGCACAAGGTAGCATCAATTAATCACTGTTGAATTTACAAAAGAGAAGACATACACAACCAGCCATAAAAAGCATCCTAGTACCACAATTAAACACCGACTAACCTGCATCTTTAATTATACTCATTATCTTTTGATTTGATACAATTCAAAACTCGAACAAATCTGAATTCCAAAAAAACTGCATAATTAAAAAAGACACTTCAATCAATCACTCGACCACGATCGATTGATAGAGAGAGAGCGAGAAAAAAAAATTAGCAGACAAATACGAAGCTAATTTGAAGCCGTAGCTTAATACCTAATTTCTCAGAATCCAAACATTGTAAATGTAAGACCTGAACACGCATGACCAATATATAATATTTGTCATAAGCATATTCACATGTGACATGCATGCATATGATTGACATTTACTATGTATGTATGCTAACATTTGGTTTTATCTACATGTAAATGATTATCTGTTTCTATGTGACTTTCTAGCTTATGAGTTCTATTGTAAATAAATGGCTTGAGTATTCAAATGTTATGATAGGAATAAGATGTCTTCGTGACAGACTATAATATTATAGTTTAGTTATCTGTATGACAAGTGAAAAGAAAATTCAAATGGTTGAGACGATAAAGGGTCGAAAGTCTATGTGACATATTTTATTTGTGTAGTGAAGACATCAAAGGAATGAAAGCGAATTATTAGACTGTGATGTCTACGTGACTAAAAGTAACCCAAGTGTTCAAATTTATCCTCGTGACTGAGATAAGTTAAAGTTGATTTCGTCTACGTGATAGAAGCTAAATTTTTGATGTGATGCGAGTTATTCAAAAAACAACAAAAAAAAATATCGAGAAAAGGATACATTTTGTTAAATTGTCTATGTGACGATCGTATACTGATATGGTGATTAACTTGTATGGTGTTTTGTCGCCTGGGTGGCAAGACGGTTTTTTTTTTGTGAAATCGTAGCGTAATGAAATAGAATATCAGGAAATATTATGGAACCACGAATATTATTGTATGATTTTTTGTTGCCTGGGTGACAAGATGATTATTTCTGTGTGAAACCGTAGCGCAAGGAAATAGAATTTTGAGAAAAGATATGGATACAAGAAAATTAAAAGTTCATAAATGAGCAAGGACATCACATTTTTTTCTTTGCTCTATCTCTGAAATCATTAATGAGAACTCACTGAAATTTGCCTGAAAACTTTTCAGGTAAACTGTACACAAGCTTGCAGTCCACTGTCGCAGCTAGAAGTCCAATCAGGAGTGTCGGGAACAGCTCGTGTCAATTTCTTATGTTTGTTTTAAAAAAAAAAATTTGGGTTATATATGATGTCAATATTTTGGTTTTGTCATGTAGGCAACACTTGTAAATATTTTTAGGATATGTATATTCTACATGGTAGCAGGCTTGTGAGTCACGCGTATATGAATTTTCTTTAAAAAATAAAAAAAAAATGATCCTAAGATAAATATTTCTAGGATTGGTTTTCTTAAAGTGTCATGTTATAATGTGTTTTTAATAGTGGGATTGCCTAAATTTTATTTTTATCATAATAGTGTAGTGGGATTGGGGTGTTTCAATTTTTGGTATCAGAGCCTAGATTTATAGGTTCTATAGACATAAATGTCTAGGTCAGTAGTGGACTGGTTAAGTTATTTGAGTCAGTGAGAAGAAATGGGTTAAGATGCTAATGCTAAGTACATGTGTATTTGTGTACGTTGTGAACTACAACTAATTATTGAAAGCATAATGGATCCTTCCGAGGGTCAAAATCAAGGGGAAGCTGAAGGTTTGTATGCTCTTGTTGTGGCTGAGACAGGGGAGGGACAACAACAAAAGGGTGGGGAAGGTGAACATAATCAACCTAATATGATTTAGAGAGCGTTGGAAATGATGGTGCAGGTGGCGGCGTCAACAAATTGGATTGTGGAATTGCAAATAGAGATTCAGGTAGCCACTAGGGCAAGTCCACATGAACCCCTTGGGGAACCGCGAGGTACGGTTCATGAGAGGTTTATGAAGCTGGATTCTCTGATGTTTGCAGGGACAATTAATCCATCTGAGGCGGAGGACTGGCTAAAACAGATAGAATCAATTTTTGAAGTTAATGCAACTCTATGATGATCAACGAGTGACACTTGCATCCTTTATGCTTAAGGAGGAAGCACGATTCTGGTGGGAGGCTATCAGGTGACTATTGTTTGCACCGGTAGTAGGAGTTGAAGGTCAAGTAGCCGGTAATGTGGCTCCAACACCATTGCATATTACTTGGGATCAATTCGTGAAAGTGTTCAATGACAAGTATTTTCTTGAGTCTTGTCGGTATGAACAGGAGATAACATTTATGACTCTGACTCAAGGCAGGATGTCGGTGGCAGAGTATGAAAAGCAATTCACTACATTGTCACGTTTCGCAAAGGCTTTTGTTCAAACTGATAAGGGTCTATGCAAGAAGTTTCAGTGGGGATTAGCTTACCCAATATGGAGTCAACTTTCAGCCTTTGAGTTAACAAGTTATGTGACCTTGGTTAATAAAGCTTTAGTTGTTGAAAAAGATGTAAAAGAGTCAGAGGGGCGACGGGAGCAATGCAAGAGGAGAAAGTTCGACACCGTTCTTAGTATGGGATCTTTATCTGGGGGTCAGACTTCATGACAGAAAAGGCAAGGATCAAAGTTCTCACAAACAAGAGGTGTTGGAAATTCTCGTAAATCTAGTGGTTCACGGGGTTATACTTCCTTTAAACCCCCGACAAGATTTAATGGCAAGGGACAATCGAGTGGACGAGACACTCATGTTACTTGTTTTAAATGTGGAGTGGAAGGTCATATCGCTCGGAACTGTCAAACAAGATCAGCTAGTGGAGCTCGACGATGTTATGAGTGTGGGAAAGTGGGGCACTTTGCATGTGAATGTCCAACCAAATCTGTTATGTCACCTTCAGTGGGCAGTGTATATCTGGAAAGAAGAGATACATCAATATCGACAGGGATGCAAGGTGCAGGTAAGGGGTCTGTTGGTGCTACCGGGACCCAGGGACGGGTTTTTGTTATGACACTGCAGGATGCTTATGCGTCACCTAATGTGGTTACAGGTACAATTTCTGTATTAGGTGAAAATGCTCGAATTTTAATTGATCCCGGATCCACACACTCTTTTGTTGCACACACCTATAGTAAACATTGGAAACACCCTGCCACACCTTTGAATTATCATTTATCCATAGCAACCTCAGTGGGTGAGGTAGTGGTAGTTAGCACTGTTTATAAGGATTGCATAATTCGAATTGACACACGAGAATTATTCGTGGATTTACTTCCACTCGATATGTGTGACTTTGATGTGATTTTGGAGATGGATTGGCTATCGGCCTATCATGCCTCAGTTGACTGTTATAAAAAGAGGTTACTTTTCAACCACCTGGCGATGCCGCATTTAAATTCCAAGGTGAACGGAAAGTAACTCCAAATTATCTTATATCAGCAATCAAAGCTCGAAGGTTGCTTAAGAAGGGATGCCAAGGTTATTTGGCATATGTGAGGTGTGTGGGTGAGGATAAAGTTGAACCAACAAAAGTACCAATAGTGAAGGACTTCCTTGATGTTTTTCCGGATGAATTACCTGGGTTGCCACCTGATCGGGAAGTAGAATTTGTGATAGAATTACTACCCCAGAATTGCACCCATATCAATCACCCCATATCGAATGGCACCAGCTGAACTAAAAGAGTTGAAGGAACAGTTACAAGATTTACTGAATCGGGGTTTTATTCAACTGAGTACTTCACCATGGGGAGCGCCAGTGCTATTTGTGTAAAAGAAGGATGGTACTATGCGGCAGTGTATTGATTATTGACAACCTAATAAGGTAACTGTTCGCACTAAATACCCATTGCCACGAATAGATGATTTGTTTGACCAATTGCAGGCAGCAAAAGTATATTCCAAAATTAATTTAAGATCGGGATATCACCAGTTAAGGGTAAAGATAATTGATGTACCAAATACGGCATTTCGAACTAGGTACGGGCACTATGAATTTCTAGTTATGCCGTTTGGATTAACAAATGCTCCGACTGCTTTTATGGATTTGATGCATAGGGTGTTTCAACGCTACTTGGATTTATTTGTAATTGTGTTTATAGATGATATTTTGGTGTATTCTCGTAGTGAAGTAGAACATGAGCAACATTTGCGAATTGTTTTACAAACTTCAAGAAAAAAGCAACTGTACGCCAAATTCAGCAAATGTGAATTTTGGATGGATAACGTGGCATTTCTTGGACATGTGGTGTCAAAAGATGGTATTCAAATGGATCCAAAGAAAATTGAAGTCGTGGTAAAATAGGAGCAACCAAGGAATGTAACAAAAGTAAGAAGTTTCTTGGGATTGGCGGGTTACTATTGTAGATTCATTCAAGGATTTTCCTCAATTGTGATGCCATTGACCCACCTCACTAGAAAGGATGTTAAATTTCAATGGGATGATAAGTGTAAACAAAGTTTCCAAAAGTTGAAAATAAGGTTGGTTTCTGCACCTGTTTTAACCATTTCAACAGAAGGCGGGAATTTTGTAGTATATAGTGATGCCTCACATCGGGGGTTGAGCTGTGTATTAATGCAAAATGGGAGGGTAATCGCCTACGTTTCTCAAAAATTAAAAACTCATGAGCGTAATTACCCTACCCATGATTTGGAGTTGGCTGCAATTGTGTTCGCCTTGAAATTGTGGAGACATTACCTATATGGAGAAACTTGTGAAATTTATACTAATCATCAAAGCTTAAAGTACTTGTTAACGCAAAAGGAGTTGAATTTACGACAGAGGAGATAGATGGAGTTATTAAAGGATTATGACTGCACTATTCATTATCATCCAGGGAAAGTAAATGTAGTGGTAGATGCGTTGAGTCGTAAATCATCGGGATTGTTATCATGTGTGCAATGTGCGCGGGTGAATGCCTTGGCAGAGCTAACGGCTTTAGGTGTGGAATTTCAACTGTTAGGAGATGATGTAATAATGGGGCAAATTAAAGTTAGAATAATATTTGAAGATCGGATCCGTGATGCATAACTACAGGATTCATTTACGAAGAAGATGAGGGAGGAGATTGGAGTAGACGTCATACTGATTTTAAAGTGCAAAAAGATGACATGTTGATATTTGGAAATCTTCTTTACGTACCCAATGAACTGGAAATTAAACGCATGATTTTGGAGGAGGCACACAAGTCCGCCTACACACCCAGGGAGCAATAAGATGTATCGTGACATTCAGGAATATTATTGGTGGATGGGAATGAAACGAGAAATAGTTGAGTTTGTGTCTAAGTGTTTGGTATGTCAACAAGTGAAGGCGGAGCATCAGAGACCTGTGGGACTACTTCAACCACTCCCTATTCCAGAATGGAAATGGGAATATATCACGATGGATTTTGTCGTGAGTTTGCCCCGAACCCAAAAGGGACATGATTCCATTTGGGTAATAGTTGATCATTTAACCAAGTCTGCTCATTTCCTCGCGGTAAAAACAAATTTTCCTTTGAAGAAATATGTTAAATTGTATGTGGATGAAATCGTGCGTTTACATAGAGCACCGGTGTCAATTGTGGCAGATAGGGATCCAAGGTTTACTTCATGGTTGTGGCCAAGTTTACAACAAGCTCTAGGTATCACACTAAAGCTCAGTTCAGCTTTTCATCCTCAAACAGATGGACAATCAGAAAGGGTGATCCAAATTTTAGAAGACATGTTAAGAGCTTGTATAATAGAGTTCAAGGGTAACTGGGATGATCACTTACCTTTGATTGAATTTGCCTATAACAATATTTTTCAATCTAACATAGGCATGGCTCCGTATGAAGCACTATATGGACGACATTGTAGAACCCAGTATGTTGGACCGAGGTGGGAGAACGAAAGATACTGGGTCCAAAATTAGTGCAGGTAACGGTGGACAAGGTGAAAGTGATACAAGAGCGATTAAAAACCGCTCAAAGTCGACAAAAAAGTTATGCAGACAATAGGAGATGAGATCTAGAATTTTCTGTTGGTGATCAAGTATTTTTGCGAGTTTCATCGTAGAAAGGGGTTATGCGGTTTGATAAGAAAGGGAAATTAAGTCCAAGGTACATCGGACCATTTAAGATACTTGAAATAGTTGGAGCTGTCGCATATCGTTTAGCATTATCGACGAATTTGTCTCGGATACATGATGTATTTCATGTGTCAATGCTTCGAAAATATGTAACCGATCCCTCTCACATTCTAGCAACGGTGCCAGTGGAACTAGGAAATGATTTGACTTATGAGGAGAAACCTGTGGCAATTTTGAATCGACAAGATCAAGTGCTTCGAACGAAAGTCATACCATTAGTAAAAGTATTGTGGCGGAATCAAAAAGGCGAAGGAGCAACTTGGGAAGCAGAGGAAAGCATGCAAATCAAGTATCGTCACTTGTTTCAGATTGGTAAGTCAAATTTCGGGAACGAAATTCCTAAGGAGGGAAAAATTGTAAGACATGACCAATATATAATATTTGTCATAAAAATTTTCACATGTGACATGTATGTGTAGGATTGACATTTAGTATGTATGTACGCTAACTTTTGGTTTTATCTACATGTAAAGGTCTAGCTTATGAGTTCTATTGTGAATAAATGACTTGAGTATTCAAATGTTACGATAGGAATAAGATGTCTTCGTGACAGACTAGAATATTATGGTTTAGTTGTCTGTATGACAAGCAGAAAGAAAAGTCAAATGGTTGAGACGATAAAGGGTCAGATGTCTATGCAACATATTTTATTTGCGTAGTGAAGACGTCAAAGGGGATGAAACGAATATTAGACTGTGATGTCTACGTGACTAAAAGTAACCCAAGTGTTCAAATTTGTCCTCGTGACTGAGATAAGTTAAAGCTGATTCGTCTACGTGATAGAAGCTAAATTTTTAATGTGATGTGAGTTGTTCAAAAAATAACAAAAAAAAAAATAGAATATCGAGAAAATGATACATTTTGTTAAATTGTTTGAGTGACGATCGTATACTGATATGGTGATTAACTTGTGTGGTGTTTTGTCGCTTGGGTGGCAATACGTTTATTTCTCTGTGAAATCGTAGCGCAATGAAATAGAACTTCGAAAAACGTTATGGAACCACGAATATTATTGTGTGGTTTTTTGTCGCCTGGGTGGCAAGATGATTATTTCTGTGTGAAACCGTAGCACAATGAAATAAAATTTTGAGAAAAGATATGGAAACAAGAAAATTAAAATTTCATAAATAAGCAAGGACATCACATTATTTTCTTTGCTCTATCTTTGAAATCATTAATGAGAACTCACTGAAATTTGCTTGAAAACTTTTCAGGTAAACTGTACACAAGCTTGCAGTCCACTGCTGCAGCTAGAAGTCCAGTTCGAAGTGTCGGGAAAGGCTCATGTCAGTTTCTTATGTTTGTTTTATAAAAAAAAAAAACAAAAAAAAACAAAAAAAAATTGGGTTGTATACGATGTCAATATTTTGGTTTTGTCATGTAAGCAACTCTTATAAATATTTTTAGGATATGTATATTCTACATGGTAGCAGGTTTGTGTGCCGCGTGTATATGACCTTTCTTTAAAAAATTAAAAAAAAATGATCCTAAGATAAATATTTCTAGTTTGGGTTTTCTTGAAATGTCATGTTATAATGTGTTATGAATAGCGGGATTGCCTAAATTTTATTTTTATCATAATAGTGTAGTGGGATTGGGGTGTTACAGTAAGTAACGAATTAGAAAATTAGTTGCTGAATAGCTTTGTCCTCTTCAGATCTGCTCTGCAATCATCGAGAGGATGAGAAAGATAAGGCTTTGTGCCCTAGCCGATCCTTGAGCTCGTGTCTGAGATAGAGGTTGCGAGAGAGAGAGAGAGAGGGGGACTAGTGTGTAAGAGAAAGAAAGGTCGAGAACGAGAGGAGGATAGTATACGTGAACTGAGCTCGTATATAAAGTTTCACGAAAAAACCATGGGAGTGCTGAGAATCAGCCGCGGTAAAAAAAATGTAGTGACTAAAAATAATTGCTTATCTATGTTGTTAGTGATAAAAAATTTTGTTGCCACTAAATTATTTTTCCATCAAGAATTAATGACAAATAGTTAGCTTTTTGCCGTGACAATAAAACTGTCACTTATTAAATTTATTATATTATATATAGTGACAATAATTATTTTTTAACACCAAAAAATTAAATTTAATTAGTGACTAAATTTAAATTGTTGTCACTGAATCTTTGGCATTAGTGGCGAATTAGTGATGTGTGTTTTGTCGCAACATTCAAATTGTCACTAACTATATTTACTATCATATCTTTAGTGACAATAATAATTTTTCATCGCTAGTTATATATCTTTAGTGGCGATAAATAATTATGATCAGTAAATAATTTGAATATCATATCCTCAGTGGCAATAATAATTTTTTGTCACTAAAGATACGTATTTAGTGACAATATTTTTTGTAAAAAAAAAAAAAGGTGACAATATTTTTAGTTGCAATTTAAATCTAGCGGCTAAAAGTACAATTTCTTGTAGTGTGCATAGATCACTTCTATTTAGTAAGATACGTATGCACCTATGTATGCAACTTAATTATTTATACAAAAAAATGCATAGATCACTATTCCAAAACAGCACGTCAACACCTCTTTTGGCAAATTCTTTTCTTTGCTTAGAATATTACTTAAAAAACATTATAAAATGGTAAGTAAGTCAGTTTTATTTAAATCGTTATGTCCATTTCTTCCGGTATGATCTCTTTGTACATAGAAAATTAAGAAACCATATACAAGGATTTTTCAAAAGTCAAGTCTCCAACAAACTTTGCAATTTTAGAGTCAGAAAAAAGTTATTGGCTTCTTCTTCCCTGAATGACCGTTGCCTATGTCTTCTATTTCTTGGAATTCTTGGACTATAAGATTTCTGAATCTTGCAGCCGACCCAAAGAAAATATCAACCAAGATTTGGAAAATTAACTACTGTTAAAAGACTTTATAGCGTACAAAATTCTTGTTACTGCCAGGCCTAAAAAAAATATATATATATATATATATATATATATATAGTTTTATTCAGCATGCAGGGGATGTGTCCATGAGATGAATTCATAATGCCCAAATTACAAAACAAATCGATCTTACCATTGTGCTAAGTCCGGTCCTCAAGAAAATTCATTAGGGTATTTCCTTAAAATCTACTGACGTTTGAAATTTCCATTGGTTTAATTAAAAAATAGAAAGAAAAAGTGCAGCTACACCCACTCTATATTGGTGGAACACACATTATTCACATCATTACACTTCGCTAAGGTCCTTAAGCAATTACTTGGTGGAAAAGAAAGTGATCGAGCGTGACAACTACGAAGTGGGCTTGGAAGCAGCCATCCTTTCAAGAAAGCCTAACTTCAATAATTTGATGTAATGAAATTCTCAATAGGGCAAAAGGAGGCAGATAGAGAATCAGCCTCATGGTGTTTCACTTTGATATGGTGTGAAGCAAAAACAACATGATCCACCTTTGATGCTATACACAAATAACTTGTTTAACTGGTATTGTAACAAGTGAATGAATATTTTTTCTATTTTCGATATCTTGATTTAGTATTCTATGTATTGTTGTAAAACTAAATTTTTGTTAATACAAATATTGACAAAAAAAAATTATAAATACAATGCAATATAGTCCGAATTCAAGAAAACTCAAAATGACAGATTGAAATATAGCATTGTAATAAGTTTTTGTCATTGTATTATAAGATAGCATTTCCGGTCATCTCCGTCACTTTGAAAAGGGTAAGGCTACAAACCATTCGGCTCGTTGATTTTAAATTAAATGATTTATAATTATTGATTGAAAAAATAATAAAATAATAAAGTAAAAAGAAATTGCATACGCGTATTTATTGTCCAAAAACTGGTTCCAAACCGATCTCTTCTACCTTTAACGCATTCCATAACTGTGAATGGGGTTTCCGGGAGTCAAAGTCCATAAACGAAAACGCCAAGTTTGGAGGATCGACCGCCACAGTAGGTCATGGGTACCAAAAACTGCATTTTGAGGCCGCAATACCTTCTATTTTAAAATTTTTGTGGTTGGCATTAAAACAAGACACAACTTAAGATAGTTGGAGGTGAAATCATTTCCTTATAGACATGTATCATTGTTCACAGTGTGAAAGTTGGTTAAACACAGAGATATCATTTTGCCAAAATAGGGACAAGTGACCCATTCGAGCTTCTGGATTTGTTCAAGTCCAATTTCACACCATATTAAAGTAAGGCTATATGTCATGGAAACTGATGTTCTCGACTACGACCAAATTCATACCAAATTAAATTAAGGCTCTATCTCATGGAAACTGATGTCCTCCATTTCAAATTTTATTAATGTCAGCAGAGTTTAAAATTTAGCATGTACTCATAAAAGTCCTCCAGTATGGCTCATGAATTCAATGGTTTATGAAAAATGGCAGTTTGAAATTGAGAGGTTCTGGAAACGCATATCATTATTTGTTTTAACCAACAAAACCTATTATAAAAAAATGAAAGAAGGCATGGTGTCTATGGCAAAAACTGGAGATACGAAAATAAAATAGGAGTGCCAATGCCATTTTCTCACAATTTTCAACTCTAGAATTCCGTAAAATGTCAAAAAACCTATTTAAAAGCCTATGTAAAGTCGTGAGTTTAAACCAACATTGTCGAATCCAATTGTCCACCCTTGACCAGATATGATGCCAAAGAAAAGAACTGATTGATTTGTTAAGTCTGTCCCGTCTTTAAATGTTCCCTCCTCCCAAAAGCACTTGTTCATCTACGTGTAATCTAGTTCAGTTGAAATGTAATAGTCTTGATTGGATTGGAATATTATTCACGTTACATATTGTTCTCTCAGAAATATTGTGGAGTTTTTTGTGAACAGAAAAATGGGAAATCGTATATATCTAGGAAATTTTCACAAGTCAAGTCTCCAACAAACTTTACAATGCAATTTTCTAGAAGTTACTGGTTTTTCTTCTGTCCTGTGCATAATTTTTTTGCAAGCAGACCATTCAAAGGTCTAGGCTATCAACTCAGCTTCTGTAAGCAAAACAGACTCTTAGACTTCAGCATCTGGATATAACTCTTCAGCTTTGGTTTTCTTGTTCATAGTGTTGGGAAAATTAGTATAATTATACATAATTTTACTTAACAAAATAATATTCAGATCACAAACTAACAAGAATATGCAAATAAATATAAAATAATAATCAATTTAGAATAGAATAAAATAAATACTATAAATTAGAAAGAGCTGGCCTGCGAGTTCGAAAGTAGTGTAAACACTGTCCTAAAACAGCTGAACCTTCGTGTGTGAGGGTACTAACGAACACCAATGACTCCAAAATCAAACTCAAACGCTTACAACAACACCTCCTCAATGGTCACGCCCACTAGAAAGAAGGGGTGAACCTGACTCGAATTGAAGTTGTTCAAAGTAAACTAATACCAAATATTTGTAGGTATGCAAATGAAATAATAGATAAAAAGAAATATGTAGAAAAAATAGTAATACTCAGTGGAATAAGAGCATATAGAAAAAATGATAAAATTACTCATCTTCTATCCAAAATAGCCACCTTGTTTTATGGGCATCATCTTAATTACTCTTGAATAATAGGCTTTAAAACATATTAGTATGTAACTGTCAGGCTATTAAGCCTATATCAATTTTATAATTAAATGGCATGAAGATGCAAGAATTAAATTTCAATAGTAAAGTTTAAAACTGAAAAATTAATACAAATAATTAGTTATGTAGTTTTTAAAAACTTTTATTTTAATTTATTCTAATAATTTCCCACAAGTTTTGAAAACTGCGAAATGGGCCAAATATATTTATATAAAAGAAATAGATAAAAAATATGAGCAACTGTTATACTGTGCAATGGGTGTAGATGTCTTTCAGATTTGAACCTCACTTAATGTTAATAGTCTCCCCCTAGAGGATCATAGTGACCAAAAGCTTAAACTAAACCCTTTGGGCTAGAGTTCAACTATCACACACACAGTATCAATATTGATCAAGATTCGCGGGTCAATGCGTTTATTGGTCATGCACTTGATCTTAATTCTCATGAGAGTTTCTAGAGAATAGCTCAATTCTTATAGTCGCGGCCTCACGACTACTTTCACTTAGGTGAGCCCTCCAAGGATACATGTGTGCAATCCTTACAGGAGTGTTCTTGTCTCGGTCTCATTCAGGATAAAATCATTCCTTACCGTCACACTATATATGCACCTCTGTCATAGGGATGAGTATGTAAATATCTTCTCTTAGGATATTTTCTCAATAATGGTGCTAATGAGTTATGCAATATGAATTATTTCTACCCATTGAACTTCTTTCATGGGTCTCCAATCACAGAAATTGGGTTACCTCCCTAGGTGACTTCTTTACGGGATTAAACACATCCCCCTCAATAGTTCTTGAGACAGCTTTTCTCAAAAGCTTGATTTTCCTCAAAAGTTCACTGATCAAATTAATCAGCCTTTATATATTTGTGTCTCATAACTTTCCTCTAAAGTTTTTTCATTCATTTTTCAGCTCTATTTTCCTGAGATTTTATAAATATCAAAATAGTTACTCTTCACAAATTCGTGTCTCGGGGTGTGCACACCGTCATATTTTCTCATTGATTTGAACCTGTCTTTAAAATAACACTTACAAAAATACATTAAACTGCATTTATTTGAAAACCCTTAGGTATGAAACAATATATATAAACATCTCTCCAAATGAATGATTATAACAACATTAAACAAATTCAACAGGTCCTGCATATTTTATTTCCTTAAATTTTACCCCTACATTTCCAAGAATTCTCATGAAAAATTGACCCATGCTTCATAAAAGTAGCATTTGCATCAACCCCCACATTGCAAAAATTTCTTGCCCAATATATTGAATAAATTGAATTCAAGGGGACAAGTGAACTTGAGGCTTGCATATACACAAAACATAAATATATCTCAATTTGGTAAATATAGAACTCATGCTTAATTTTGTTAGAGGTCGCCTCTTATTCATTTGTTGGACTATTAGTTTACTCAATGCTATCTTGACCATACCAAAATTTTAATCATCAAATCCATGATGATATATAACAACTTGACCCTATGCATGGTTTCAAAAGATTTTATCGCCAAGAACTCCTCCAGGGTCGAATGGTTTGAATAATAGAAAACCTATTTTCATTATCTAATACTTTGGATTTCAAATTTCAATATTAACATAAACATATATTAAGGATGTTACAAGCCAAGACAATGTGAGGCACACTTAATGAAACCCATCACCACTCACAACTCTTCTTTCAAATATTCACCACCAATGAACATGAAATCAAAGCAACATGTATATAGAAAATTCAAGTTGTCTGGTATAACAATAATTTGTTATACTCCACATAACCAAAAATAAAGAAAGGTAACATATATAGCATGGAAGATTGATGCATGAGCAATAATAAGCACTATGGGTAAAACCTTATTCACTACTAAATTTATGTACTAAATATTTATGATTTTCCACATTATTATTATTGATCAAAGAAATAGATTATAAAATAAAAGCATCTAAACCATCTTCCCCTCACAGAAGGAAAAGAATAATTTTCAAGTTAGTCAACTTTTATTGCAAGTTATGGCACCAAATGACAAAGGAGGTTTTAGTATTGTAAACTTTCATTTGTTTTTATTTTCCGGTTAATATACATGTCTAAGATAAGTGCATAGTTATTACACAAATATTATGTTATAAAGACATAATATTAATTAATTAACCAATTGTAAAATTCAAAAATATTAATTATCCAAAACTTATCAATATAACAGTAAAAAACATTAAAATCCATACCCTGATTTTTTTTTTCTTTTTAATAGACATATACGTGACTCATCATTTTTCCCCTTATTTAGGCATGTTTTTTTTTCATGACATGCAATGCATGGATAAGTTACTATATTAGTATCATTCAGACATGCAACAAGCTCAACGAGGTCATTCACTTGACCCTTTGGAATAGATAAAGAATGGCCATAGAGTTTATTGTTTTATTAAACGAATTTTCCAGAATGTGTTTTTCAATAAAATTGGAATTACATGAATCCTTTTTATTTTGTTGAAAACTCAATTTCCTTCCCATTTTTCTTATGCTCAAAATTTACAAAAAATAAAATAAAATAACCTTCTGAAAAAAAAAATGAATTCATAATAATTCTTTTGAAAGCTTCAAAATAGCATATTGAATGAAATCACACCAAACAACTTACATAATGGATGAGTAGAGATACAAAATGAAAATATACACAAAATAGTGCTTCAAACCCACATAGAAAATAGGTTATTCGTGAACCAAAAAGGTAGTAATAAATTCAATAGATAATTGAACGACACAACAATTGACCAAAACACGTTTCATCTTAAATAATTTTAGATATATAATTTTAAATAATTTTTAGAAAACTCAATCATCATAAATTTCAGCTTAATTTGACCCCCACATCTCAAGAATCTCTAATGTACTGGCCATACAAATTTTAATAAAAAACTAACACAAGATTTGCATAACTAGAAAAATTTATAGCCTCAATGTTGAGAATAGATTGAATGATTGTCATCATTGTTGGATTATAAATCTTAATATGTGAATTTTAATATACCATAATTTCTTCCTTAATGCCCTCTTGCTCCTTTTCTTCCCTCCTTTCTTTTCGTCTTCATTGTGGATAGGGACACTTTTAAGAGCAATAACATATCGATTATTATAAAGATTTAATTGGCAAACACAAATCATTATGTGATAAACCATTTTGGTTTTCCAGTTTTATAGTATATACAAACAATGAGATGTGGATTATGGAACTTTAAAAGGTCAATTAAGATCATGACGATATTCTCGAAATCATTTTAAAATATATTACCAAAGAATTATAATTTCAAACATGACACAATTAATAGTACCACTATGTAATAATTGAATAAATGATGAAATTACAGTTATGTACCATGAAGGCTACATACATCAATTATATTTCAGCAATTAGTTTATTATATAACCCCCCCGATTAATAGTTTGATACTCAATATGTAACATTCTATAATAATTTCATAAATTCGTAACAGTCTATAAACTTGTCATATAACCAATTACTCATAACTGATTACGCTAGTGACTAATTAGATGATTTAAACAAATCTCCACAATCACCTAAACGTATTCCGAATTAAAATCAGCACGAAGTCCTCATTATGAAGATGTCAATTCTATATTCTTATGTCCATGGCCTATCAGAAAAGGTATACATGCACAGAGCAGAAGTCCAAAGGGGTCCTCTATCGCTAGGATTGTTCAGTGAATTGCGCTTTCTACTTGTATCCAAGTAAATGGCTTTTGGTTTGGCGGGGTTTGTCAAGTCTTACACTAAATTCCAATGATAAGGCCTCATCATGTTAAATGGTAACCAAATTCATGCCTTATAATTTGCTATATATGCTACATAAAGGGTGGCATGTAGATATATTTGGTTTCAATATTCTTTCCTACTCTTCTTTTGGGTTACTTGATCATAGTGAATGCTCTCTCCCAAATCAACAAGTGATTGTTAAAATGGTTTTCGAATCCAAGAGTACTTTCAGAAAATAACTGGGTTGCTTGGTTTAGCTTGAGATTGATCCTAATGGGTTCTTTTAATTTTTAAGACAAAGATTTTGTTGAGAAGCTTCTGATCCCATTTTAGGCTTGCCAAGTTGGACCTATTAGTTCCTTGTATTACATCTGTAGAACAGATTGGGGATTAGCAAACTCCTCATATGTATATGCGTATAGGAGACTACTCTCTCTATGTGTGTATATTGCTATCTGTCATCTTCATGGCTGTGAAGAATGAACGTCTTATATTTTTTTTAACTGATAATCATGATGACCTCATGTACATTTTTTTTTTTTTTTTAACCAGAACCCTCAGCTGCGCTTTAGATTGTTGGGAAAATTAGCATAATTATACATAATTTTACTTAACAAAATAATATTTAGATCTCAAACCAACAAGAATATGCAAATAAATACAAAATAACAATCAATTTAGAATAGAATAAAATAAATATTATAAATTAGAAAGAGCTGATTTGCGATTCCAAAAGTCGTGTGAACACTGTTCTAAAGCAGCTGAGCCTTCCCGCGTGAGGGTACTGACTGACACCAGTGACTCCAAAATCAAACTCAGACGCTCGCAGCAGCACCTGTTCAATGGTCACGTCCACTGGAAGGAAGGGATGAATCTGACTCAAATTGACGTTGCTCGAAGAAAACTAATACCAAATTTTTGTAGGTATACAAATGTAATAATAGGTAAAAAGAAATATGTAGAAAGAATAATAACACTTGGTAGAAGAGGAGCATATAGAAAAAATCGTAAAACTACCCTCTTCTATCCAAAACAGTCACCTTATTTTATAGGCACCATCTTAATTACTTTTGAATCATAAGTTTCAAAATATATTAGTATGTAACTGTCAAGCTATTAAGCCTATATCAATTTTATAATTAAATGGCTAGAACATGCAAGAATTAAATTTCAATAGCAAAGTTTAAAACTAAAAAGTTAATACAAAATAATTAGTTATGTAATTTTTACAAATTTTATTTTAATTTATTCTAACACATAGTCTACTTCTACTAGATTTGTATCAGTTCATTTACCAGTTGCTTTTCACTTTGCATTGCATTACACTTTTACGAGTCCATCAATAAAATATCCGTACAGTTCAGATTGTTCATAGAATCTTAATCTCATTATTTATAATTTCTACTTTTCCACGAGTCAATTGGAAACTGTGAAACAGGTCGAAGGAATTATGAAGTTCTCGATTACATCGCATAGTCCTGCACAAAACGAAAAAACAAAACGAAACATGCGATTCTAACTAATAGAACAAAGGTACTCTAAATTTACAGAAAAGGAAACAATCGACTAACGCTGAAAAAAGTATATTATTTAATGAATAATCCTTATTACATAAAAGAATATATATAGCAACAATTAAAACTCTAATCGTCTTCATAATAAAAGTAAAATCTCTAATTATACGAAAGTTACCAAAAACGAAAAATTACAATCTAACTAATTAACATAAAAATACGTGTCATCTAGAATTCAATCATGTGTCGTCTAGAATTCAACCCAACTGACGGCATAGATTTCGGAATCTCTTATAATTTGTTATTAATTTCTAAATTTTTCCTAAAATGGCAAAAAGAGAAAAAAATAGAGTTTTGAGGGCATAAACAATGGAATTCGACTCAAAACTAAAGGACTCGTGGCAATGCGATGAGTTTTTATCATTAACCTGATTCAGATCAAACACCACTGGTCTCAATCAACTCTGGGTCTGGGTCATTTTGTCTCTACTATCATCTTTTTGCTTATCAATTCTGGGTCTGGGTCATTTTGTCTCTACTATCATCTTTTTGCTTTTCTTTAGGCCTTGGACACATGACAATCTTCCTACTCCAAGTAATCAGCCGTAACTTGTTTTACCTAACATAGGAAAGAAACTTCAGTATACCTTGCACATTGATTCAGGCCTCATTTATCGACTTAGCACAGTGAATCACTGAACTCGGTATATGCACACAATCAATATTCTAAGATATATTTAGTTCAAATGTTATTGCATGCACAATTCAATCTCAGTAGTAGCATAGAAGCAGGACGCTACCAAAAACTCCCACAAAAGATGGGAATTCTTCGTGCAGCAGTATGTTCTTCCATGCTTGGGCTTCACAAAAGAGGAAAAATCAAATTGATAAGTTAAAGAATGACCAAGGTGAGTGGTGTGAGAGCCGAGAGGAGATAAAAAATGTTGCTACTGCATATTTTAAGGTTTTGTTTACTTCTGCCAGACCATTCAATCGCAATATTGAGGCTGTTACGAGTAAAGTGGCGAGCAACACTACAAGAGAACAAGTTTTTGCATCGGTAATTTACTGACGCAAATAGTCTGTTTGTCGACACAAAAAGTATTTGTGTCAGCAATCATATTATTTGAGTCGATAAAAGAGCAGCAAATAATGTGTGATGCAAAAAAGTGCTAGCCGATGCAAAAAAATATTAGCTTCGGAAAATAGCTGACGCAAAAAACCTGAAGCTAAAGATTAATTGCTTTAAGTCAATTTTTTGCATCGGTAGGCGTTGTCAAGGCAAAAAACACCTTTTGCATTGGCAAAATACCGGTGCAAATAACGTATATTTGCGTTACGAGGTTGCCAATGCAAATAATCATTTTTTAATTTGTCAACACAAATAGTCTTTTTATGATATTTGTTTTTTTATATGTTTACTTTTTGCGTCAGTATGATACCGATGCAAATAATCATTTTTTGCTTCAACAAGTTGTCGATGCAAATAATCATCCTTTGCATCAACATGTTGTCGACACAAATAACCCACTAACATTTCTTTAATTTATGTTTTCAACCTGAACCTATAGATTCATAATTTGTACACATTTCTATAGATTAAAAATACCACAAAAAAAATCTAAATAAGAAACTAAAAATTATGAACATGAATTATTCAAAATTATACATATATATCTGTAGATGTCCAAGACTACGCATTAATGATTAAAACCCAAAAAAATAACAATAAATATCCAAATTCAATATATTCATGCGTCCAAAAATTACAAAATTATCAAAAGTAGTTATTTACATAATTCAAAAGTATTAATAAAGGAAAACATGTTCAGTAACATTACTCTTCCTCTAACACCTGCAAAATAAAATATAATTTTTATTATTACCCTATTATTTATAAAATGAATTACGTAAAACTACATACATAAGAATAATAGAATTAAAATACAACATACATCGATATATGGCCAAGCAACAACTTTTCCAATCGTCCACCCAACTGTGGGTCTGTCTTTTAATGGTCTAGCCAAACAAGCAGCAAGCTTCACAGCCTTCTCCACATAAACTTTCCAAAAGTCAAGTCCCAATAATTGTCCCCCCACTTCTCCAAACGGGTCCAAGTAAAGAAGAATACCCTCTGCCACTATTTCTTTTCGTAATAGAAAACTCAACAACTTTACTTTGGTACTAACCTAAAATCGGAAGTCTAGTTATAACATGTATTTCAATAAATTGTATTAACCTTCAATATACATGCATTACTACGTTAGAAAACTAACTAGCATGCGTACATTACTATGCTAGTGGACGCTTTGTTGGATGTGTCCTCGAAACACGTATTTGCAAACATGAAAAGAAATACTATGTCTGAACATTTATAGTTTCCGTTCAAACTCCAAAATCAGGGCTTGGATTGAGGCGTCGTCTCTTCATACATATTCATGTTGCAGCTATTGTTTTGCCATGGTTGAGGGTATCATATCTTTCACTTTCATGTTATCTCCACCTAGAGGTTTTGTAAATCAAACACTCATTTAGTTTTTTGTTCTTGTTTCTGATCAACATACAACTATTGGGACATGCATCCCATGTCTTGCACATGAAACCCAAGTCGTCAGTTACTTTTTGGCTTCCTAGTATGACCAAGCCAGTTTCACTCCCTCAAGGAAACCGTCATTCCACAACCCAAGCAAAAGTGTTGCTGACTTGTCTTTTCCTCTGCTCAATACCTTTAAATGAAGAAGTCCAACCATAAATGACAGTGATTTGAATTTTCTACACCTAGGATACAATTCAATTTCGGCATCTTTCAAAAACTTGAAATACTTCATAGTTTGTTCGTCAGGCCCTTGTTGAGAATCATTATAGGTGATTCATCAATTCCCAAACCTGAGTCGACATTTTGAACTCCTATAAACTCTCGTATCATTCTAGTTATATCATCTCCAATTTCATGTTAAATTATGTCTTGATGATCATCTTCTTAGTTATCATGGACCGAAACAAATGCTTCACAATGATAAGTTCAATTCTTGTATTTTCTTGAGAAGCCATCTACAATTAAATGTTTTTGCATGTCCAATCATTTAAGGACATAGCGATTCAAACATATACTACAAGGACAATAGATCTTCGAATATTTCGCCTTATTGGTGTACCAACACTCAAGAAATTTTTGAACCCTTTACAAGTATACACTCCAAAGCTTCTCTATTGAGTCGATCCAACTCTTGTCCATATTTTTGCTTTCATCAATTGTTTCAAAAATCTATGACAAGAGTACCCAGTCATCATGTCGACGCAACATCACAATCATAATCATTTCTACGTTTTTATGCTTCATGTATGCATCGTGATACCTATTTCTTCATTTTAAAACTGAACTTTCAAGTGAGGTTGTCCTCCTTCATTCAATCTCTCCTATGGATGATATGGGTATACTTCTTATTTTTCCTACAAATGTGTTTCCTTATCCTTAACTATAATATGATGTGCGATCAAGTTAAAAAAGAAAATGACAAAAGTTAAAGGCTCAAGTCCAGGGCGAGAAAAATGCATTTATATTGAAATTTTAACAAGAATTCATATAGGCAGAATAAATTGGATTGAGAAGTAATACTACTGTCGTAATGTAAGACCCAATTCCAAAAAGACTAAAAGAAAATCATGTATTGGTCCAAGTAAATCCATTAGATATAAAGCAAGAGATAAATAAATCGAAATATTTCATGTCTATATTGACCTGACCAAGAAAAAATAAGTTACTCTATTTTTTTACGATATTTCTTAATTATGAATTAAATTTCAAATGGAATTCCATTTGAATGGGTATGGGTTAGTGTAGATATAGTCAGTGGTAGTTATTGATCAAGCAAAAACCTCTTCCTTTTAGATCTAAATTGAGTCTTATTGTTGTTGAATCAAGAAATTTATCCCCTTTTTATTTGAGGCGCATTCAAAACTATTCGAAATGTGTAATCGTCAATTATTGACATTGGTAATCGACCCAAAGCAATTTGATTGTAATTCAATTCGTGATGATCATATGTAGAAAATTCATATTTTTCAGTCATTGATAAACAATTTGTTGGACAATACTCAACGAATTACCACAAAATATACAGATTCCGAAATCAATACTGTAATTCGGCAATCGTTTCTTTAATATTGCTTTAAATCTTCATAACTATGGAAGTGGAAGAAATCCTTGGGGTAATTTGAAGCAAGAGTATTTTGAAGGCATCATTCATTGGTCATATATAATAAGAAGGGGGTGCTTACTAGCAGAATGATGATTCCTTTTCAAACCTTTTTTTATACCTCTTTAATGTGACTCATAGGTGCCCATTTAACTGTATTTTGACAGATAATTCAAAATGGAATCTCTGTTATTGAGCAATTAGACTTATGTGATGCAATTAATTGGGGGCCTAATGCTGTTTAAAACCCTGTGAAAAATATAAAACAACGAAAGGAATAAGCCATTACACAAAGTGTAGAATTTATATTCTAACAAAGAGGAGAATCAACTCCAAGCCCTATAATTGCTGCCGAAGGAACAGGTAAGGCATGGCAAATTGTGCATGAAGGTATGGACTCAATACCTTAGACAAACTGAACACTCGGTATGGAAAGAATAAAAGTTTCACATTACCTCCACAATCACACAAGATTCTTATGTAAAATACTTAAAATTGAGCAATATACAAATAATAGTGTACTAAAACATGGAAAGATTAAAAAAAAAATGCAAGAATCAGCGGCTATGATATATGTACACACACATTCATATGCGCGCGGAAATGGTGACAGAGAGGTACCGGACTACTAGATAGCTTGCCTCAAATTTCAGGTTCCTGAATGTATCACTGAACTGTTTAAACTCAACTGCTCTTCACCTTCACTTAATAAGTATCAATCACTTCCCGTCTGAAGAACTGAAAAGGAACTTTATCTTCTTTTCCAAATAAATCTTCCCACTCTATCATTTTTAGTCAATCTAAAGATAATAAGACATAAATTATTTTTTCTAAACATAATGTGGTGGAACTAGTTCACTACATCAAATTGCGGTGTATAAGCATTGAAATGGAATAAATCAAGAAGAACAAAATAAAGATGAAATCCCATTGCTGACATGAACTCAAGGATGCTGCAATGTTATAGGGCTAATGAGATATTATTTTCTCTGTCAAATGTACCCTATTAAATCCCCAAGCCCTGGCAGAATGCCAGCGCTTTTTGTTTCCCAGGATCATTGGCATATTGTCAGATTTGGAGTTCTTAATTGTATCCTTTCATTTTTAAATGGGGGTAAGTTTCCAATAAAGCTAAATTATACTCATACTGTCCTCATGCCCAAACAGCGTAATCCTAGTACCATGTTCCAGTTTCGGCCAATAAGTTTGTGTAATGTTTTGTATAAAATTATTTCGAAAGTATTGGCTAATGGGTTAAAAGTTATTTTTCCTTTGATCTTATCCGAAAATCAAAGTGCCTTTGTTCCAAGTAGGCTTATAAATGGCAATGTCCTTGTGGCCTTTGAAATCAATCATTATATAAAATGCAAATCTTGGGGGAAAGAAGGTCATGTTTCGTTGAAGCTAGACATGAGCAAAGTATATAATAGAGTTGAATGGGTATTCTTAGAAAGAATGATGGAGGCTTTGGGTTTTGATCATAGATGGATTCATCTAATCATGCAATGTGATTAATCAATTTCGTATTCCCTAATTCTCAGTAATAAGCAAATGTGTTATTTTCATTCTGGAAGGGGTATCTTTCAAGGAGACCCCTTATCTTATCTTTTTCATATATGTGTAAAGGGGATGTCCGCTTTACTTAAAGATGACGAAAGGAATGTGTTAACCACTGGTATTTCCATCAGAAGAGGATGTCCCAAAATATCTCATTTCTGCGGATGACAGTTTACTATTTTTTAAAGCAAAAAGGCCGGAAGCTAATGCAGTAAAGAGTTGTTAATGACATATAAACTAGCTCAGGCCGACAGGTTAATTTGAAAAAATTCGTGATGGTGTGTAGCAAGAATGCCACAGAGGGATAGCTGAAGAGTTGGGAGTGGTACTGGAGGTTGGAAAAGTTTAGCAACATAAAAAATACTTTTTAGGGTTGCCATCTGTGGTGGGAAGATCTAAGAAGAAGGTCTTTGCTAATATTAGAGAAAGGGTTTGGAAAAAGCACCGAGGTTGGAAGGAACAACTTCTCCAAAGCAGGGAAGGAAGTTGTCATAAAGGAGGTAGCTCAATCTATCCCACCGTACGCTATGGGATGTTTGAAACTCCTTGAATATTTATGTCATGACTTGAGTCTTTAGCTTCAAATTTTTTGGTGGGAGCAAAAGAAAGGGGAAAGAAAAATACATTGGGTAAAGTGGGCAGACATGTGCAAAAGGAAAGATAATGGAGGCATGGGATTTCACGATCTGAGAACTTTCAATATTGCTATGTTGGCTAAATAAGCGTGGAGATTACACAAAACCCATACGCTTACCAGCCCCTTACCTCCTTTTATAGCCCCTTTGAAAAATGCTTAGTCACACTTCACTTACCAGCTGGTCGACAAGTGACCACCTTATATTGTTAATTTTCTTGTTACAAGACAATACCATCCCATTGGAGTCCACAAGAGATAATAAATTTTTTGGTGGAAGTAAAGTAGTTTTTCTTTGATGACCCTTGTTTATAAGATTTGTACCCAATGGCGAAGATTATGAGAATATTTGTACCCACTGGTGAGCAACATAATGTTATCTTTTTCTACCATTCGAAAGCGTGTGGAGGCCACTTTTTATCAAAGAAAACTGAAGTAAAAATCCCGTAGTATGGATTCTACTGGCATACCTTGTTCAATTATTGCTTCTAGTTCTGCAAGAACTGTGACTGATGCCAAAGGTTAGGTGGAGTAACCCGAAGGAATATGATGCCTCTAAACCCTATCATTGTAATTGAGATTTTTGACTGCTAGAGTATAGATTTCATGGGTCATTTTCCCTCATCTTTTGGTTATCATTATATTTTGCTAGAATTTGATTATGTTTCTAAGTGGGTAAAGGCTATACCAAGCAAGACAAATGATCATGAAGTCGTCATCAAATTTTTGAAAGAAAATATTTTGTCTAGGTTTGGAATGCCTAAGGCAATCATCGGTGATGGTGGTTCACATTTTTGTAATAGCCATTTGGGACTTTGATGCACAAATATGGTATCACACATAGAGTGTCAATTACTTATCATCCATAGACCAACGATTAGTTTGAGTTGGTCAATAGGAAAATTAGCATATATTAGAAAAGATGGTGAACCCTAACGATAAGGATTGGTCAATTCGATTGACTGATGTTTTATGAGCCTATCATATAGTATATAAGACTCACTTAGGTATGTCTTCTTATAAGTTGATATATGGCAAGACCTGTCATTTTTCAGTAGAGATTGAACACCGAGCATATTGGGTCATAAAGTCATTGAATTTTATTTTGGGTCTACCCGGTGAGCACAAGAAATTGCAATTGAATGAATTGAAAGAAATACGTAGGGATGAGTATGAGAGTACTCGGATTTATAAATAAAGTGATAAAATTTTTCATGATAAATCAATATTAAGAATAACCTTTGAGCTGGGTCAAAAAGTACTGCTATACAATTTTCGCCTTCACCTCTTTCCAAGAAAGTGGCGTTCGCGATGGACTGGCCCCTATATATGTCTATCCTAATGGGGCCTTGGAAATTAAAATGCTAAGAATGATCAAACTTTTAAATTTAATGGACAACGACTTAAGTCATTCTTAGAAGGTTTTTCACTTGAGGAAGATGTGGAAGAACTGGTTCATCATGTGTATCAAGATCCTATGTTTGAATAGTCTTTTTATTTCATTTTTAGTTTAGGGTAGTTAGTTTATTTTCTTTTGATTTTCAATTTATTTTATTGTATTTACCACATTTTTCATAGTTTTTGTCGTTGTTTTGCAACTGGTGGTTTTATTTTTAGGAACTCAATACCAGGTGTTTTCTTATCCTTATTGTATTCATTTTTCTCATTACATGTTTATTTTTGCATTAAGGACAATGTGTGATTTAAGTGGGGGAGAGGCGGTAAGGGTTGCACCATGATTCTATGTTAATACCACAATGCCTATATTGAAAATTTGAGAAAAAAATTAAAAAGAATTGAAAATTTTTGAAAAAAAAATGCATCCAATTTGGATTGTATTATTCTTTCTTAGTTAGCGTGAGATTTTTTATTAATTCGCTTGAATCTTGAGTTATTTGCCTAATAACTGTAGAAGTTTATTCTATGATTAAATATCAAGTTCATGTTTTAATTTGAAACTCACCCTATGTGCACCCTGCGTATGCAAATTTTTGTGATTTTGTTGAATGAGATTCATATCTTAAAAGGCTTGACATACATAGTGAAAATGGATAATTGCCTTTGTGTTTGTGTCATTCTTTGTTGGAGGATTGAAATACAGTTACTCAAAATACTACTCTTTCAATAATTTCATTATTTTTGTTTTGGTTAATATAGGAGAAGTAGTTAGTTGACTATATCTCAATGCAAAAAAGTGTCTGGCCATACATTTTTGGAAAATTATCTTAGGTCATCTTTAAATTAATTTGAACCTTAGCCTATTCTTTATTGTCATTGTCTGTAGTTAATCGTGATTGAGCTTTATTGAAAATTTCATTTCTTAAGCCACATTATTTACCAAGCGAAGCATAAATATGTTTTTCTTAACTTGGTTATCCCAATACTGATATTGTTTACAAAGTGAAAAGGGAATGATGGTTATAAAAAGGAAAAAGAAAGAAAAAAAGTGAAAGAAAGGTGGATGATGAGTATAGATCTTATTGTTGGCATTCAAAAACAAGCAAAGTAAGAAAGAAAAGAAGTGAAAAAAAAATGTGAAAAAATAATGGAAAAGGGTGAAAGATAGAGAAATGAATGTGGTGAGCTAATTGCATTCCAAATGAGATGTGGTTGGGAACATCAGATTCTTGGGATAACTCCTTTTTGAATTCTTACACCGATTCGTTTCTTTAGCTTTCACCCAATGCCACATTACAACCAAATTAAAGTCCTTTTTTATCCTGAGAATGGTGGTGAGTGTATGTACTGAATCATGCTAAGAGGTAGGTCAATTGTACTGCTTTCATTTGCCCTAACATTCCTTTCATGATTATGCCAAAATTGTTTCATTTCCATAATTATCCTTCATTTCTAAATTATATGTGAGCTATGCTTTGTTTTGAATTATAAGATTACGTCTCACACATAAACAATGAGTGGAAATCCTTGGTACGGTTTGCATCAAAGCCAAAATTGGACAGCTAATATAGATTTGGGTTTTGTATAATAAATCTATTAAATTGCACATTCATTTCACACACGTGAGTGTCAAGTGGAAATGGGGATTCTATGAAGCAGCTCTTAACTAAATGCCTTTGGTGGACAAGGAATTTTTTTTAAATCTTATTGTTAAATAGGATATTATAATATGTTCAAAGTTCAAGATGGGATCAAAAGAAATTTGTAAGTATCTTCATTGAAAACTTTCACGAGACGCAACTTGTTCATCAGGGTGACCTAAGAGTTTAAAGGTTAGTTACATTTACTAAATGCAATTGTGTACCCGGTAAAAGGGGCCTTAGTTCTTTTTAGAATTCATTTTGAGATGGAAGAGGTTTTGCAGAGTTGTTGCATGTTTTATGTGCTTTAAATTAAACACTAATATGATGTTATTAAATAATTAGGTGGTTTAGGCATTTAAATAGGGTCTAGGAAGCCTTAGGGTCACTAAAATAAAGAAAAAAAATCAAAAATTGAAAAATCAAAAATCAAAAATCAAAAATCAAAAATAAAAAAATAAAAAATTGGGTGCTAGTAGTGGTTCTACGAATGACAGAGATCGAGGTACCGGTTCTACAAGGGGAGAATCAGTTCTTCGCTGTAAGTTTTGACCAACATTTAAAATTAGAATACCAAAGGTTTAATTAGGGGTCTCCGTGGGTCGGGTTGGGTTAGGTCCGCGAAATTTTTTTTGGGCCGAACTTGGATAGTATAAGTCCAAGTACTTGTTTAAGTGAGTTATCGTGCGGGTCGGACCGGGCTTCGGGTAGGGATAGGCCACCCGCAACCCAATCCGTGAACCTATTAAGTGGGATTGTTTTCAGGCTTTTTTATATGCATCTTTAATTAAAAATAATGAATATTTTTGTAACTTAATATTTGTGTAAATTATATTTTTGAATCAAAATAAAGTCAAAATCGATTGAAAAAAAAAATAATGAACTACACCTAATAGAATGAATAAATCTCAATTAAGATGATACCTACTAACTTATTTGTCATTTGTATTACTCTATCATTTAAAATTTATACGTTTAATACATGAAAAAGAAAATAGTACATTATTTATAATATCTTAATTTTTAAAATTTTAAATTTCGATATTGAGAAACTTATTTTAAAGTTTAAATTTAATGGTATAAAAATATAATTTTTTTCAAAGAAAATGTAAGCTAGGCTGGGCTGGGCTTGCGGGCGAGCTTTATGAGCAGGCTCTTGGGCCGGACTTCGGACCAAATAATGGACTTGAGGACAAACACAAACATTTTTTTTAAGAATATTAAACTTAAGTTCGAACAGGTTAATTATCGAATTTTTGACCAATTTTTTTGGGTCAAATAACAAAACTTGTGGATAATCCACCCACAGACACCTCAGATTTAATCAATCACTCGTTACCTCACAAAAATCAAAACCCACTCCGTCAAACTCTCCCTGCACTTCCGAAAGCACTCCCCACAACCCCAAACACCTTTGATCTTCCACCTACCTTCTCCCGCTCATCTCCACCGAAACTACCCAAACCCCCAAAACCCTAAGTCTTCAACAATGGCTGCTCGTAATTTGCTTGATTCGACTTCGTTTGGCTTAGATTATTGTTTGGGGATGGTTATCTATCCTTTGATTTGAATGGGTGTTTTGGTAATTGGAATGGCTAGGACCCGTGGAGTATTATCTCTGGTGACGAAGTCGAGTTCGGCATCCTCTTCCAGGCCTAGAGCTACTAGGCAAGAAAAAGGGAAAGGTAAAGCCACATCAAGCGGCAATGAGGAGGAGTCCGAAGCTAGGAAGAAGAAAAAAAAGATCATTTATGAGTCTACGATTGCGGCAAGGGGAGTAATTTATGAGAGGATGGTAGATAGACCGAGCTTGGGGAAGAGCGGGCCGACCTGACAGAATGTGGCAAGAAGTTTGGATTTATTTTTTAAGCATGTGTCTAGGTATATTCTTAATCTTTGTCGGGAGTTTTATATTGCTATGACTCTAGTGAGTGGCGAGGAGAAGAGAATGAGGACTACGATCCATGGAAAGGTTATTGAGGTTACACTGGATACCATAGCCACGTACTTGGGTTACGAGAGACCTCAACCCAACGAGATTGATTATCCCTATTCTGATTTTCAGTCAAAGGCATTGGGTGATTATGCTAAGGATATGTATGAGGATTTTTAGCATTTTGATGGGCAGTTTGTGCAGGGTTGTATAATTGGGGATTACCGGACGTTGAATAAGATCATACACTATAATGTATACCCCAGAGGGAATAAGAAAAAACAAATGCTGCCCAAGATCACCCTGTTGTATGAGTTTATGGAGGGCTCGAGGATTGACGTTGCCTTACTCATCTGGGGAGTGATTAAGGACTACATTTCAGCTAGCAGGCCTCGGGGGAATATGCCCTTCGCGCACATGGAGAAGAAGAGCTTCACGATGTCGAGGATAGAGAGGCTTCTAGATCTGCCAGCATCTTCCACTGCTGCAGCGGCTCATCCTCCACCGCCCTCAAGAGCTTCAGTGCTGCAGAGAGTGACCAAGTTAGAGAAGAGGGTGAATGGTTTGGAGGTTGATATGACTGAATCGAGAGGGGTACATCGTAGGATGGCGTGACACATAGAGCTTTTACTAAGGAGCTACCACTTCGGGGACTGCTGCTCCAACTACTTTAGCACCACCTCCTACATTTGTCTTTGAGACGAGGGATGCGGTTCAGGAGATAGGGAGTAGTGAAGATGAGGAGGAGGCCGAGTCTAGATCAGACGATGAGAAGGAGGAGTCTGCTTCCGAGTAGCTAGCATGTTTAGTATGTAATTAGTAGTTTTTATGTTTAAAGAAGTCGTCCAGTTGGGTTGTGGGTGGTAATGACCTAGAATAGAAAACTCAGTTTTGTCCTAAGATTGCTACCTTTTGTATATTTGGTGCTGTTCGGTAACCATATGTTTTTATTTTTTTTTGTTTTTTTTTGCACTTTTTGTTAAAAAAACAAAAAAAATATGTTTGAAAATTTTTTTTATATTTTTTTAAGCCATTTTGTTTTGAAAACAAGGGCCAAATCTATAAACATAAAAAAGGATGTTTTCAAAATTAAAAACACGCGCGTTTCCTGTGAACAATTAATGAGATCCAACATTCGAATCTCATTAGCAACAAAACGTGGCTTTTTTTTTGTCCCAACTATAAAAGGCGCTTTTCCTTTTTTTTTTTTCTTATCTTTTTCCCTCGTCTGTCTCGCTCGTTCCTCTCTCTCTCACTCGTTCCTCTCTTCTAAAACCAACAACGAAGACGAAGACGAAATCGACGAAATCAAAGACGAAGACGAAACCTACATCATCTCTCTTGTTCGTTTCCCCTTTTTTCTTCTTTATACCATATATATATATATATACATATATGTGCATAGATCTACATATATGATGTTATTTTTACATAGATCTACATGTGTGTGTGTTTATTTGTGTTTGTGTGTGTGTGTGTGCATGTATATGTGTGTGTCTGTGTGTATGTGTGTGCCAGCAAATGGATCTTGCCTGTGAGTGTCAACACGAGCATCTCTATTTTTTTATTTTTTTTTTTGTTTGATCACAAAGAACATCTGCGAGTGATCACCAGAAATATTTGAGATTAAAATATTAACTAATATATATATACAGATCTAATACCCAAAATAAACTATTAACAAAAATATATAATACCAAATATATTTTTTATTTTTATTTTTATAATTTTTTAAATATAAATGACTATCAAACATGTTTTATATTTTAATTTTTATCATAAAAAGAATAAAAACTAATTTTGTATTTATTTTTAAAAAAAAAAACATAAAACCAAAACCGTTACCAAACGCACATTTAAACTTTGAGAGCATGATTTTAAAAATCGATCATTATGGTGTGTAACGGGCGTTGTATAACAGAAACACTGAACTTCGAATATGACGGGTAAAAAGAATTTCACATTTATAACGGTTGTTACGGCACCGTAATGAAATGTAACGGGCATTACAGGATCGTTAGAGTCCGTTACGCAATCATAACAGCCTATTTGTTAGCTTCCATAGCTCGTCCATGGAGATTTTCTACCCGGAAGAGATAAGCGAAGTATAAAGAAGCCGACTAGGTTGATAAAGGACAGGCTATCAATGGTTGGCATGCTTTTGGAAAAGACAAATATCAAGTGGATCATTTTTTTTCTACAACCTATCTAATGAATGATTGTTGATGCATTCTTAATAAATTTAGTAAATGGATAAATGACAAGTGTAATGTTATTTAATAATGTGAATTATTAGATTTAAAAACTTGTAGGTGGTGGGACCCATCTTACACAAATTAAGCTAAAAATTTTTATTGATAGTTGCAAAACATTTTTATTTTATCCAATGATTTAAATCTATCAATTCTTTTGATTACTTTCTAAATGCAATTTTCAAATAAACAGATATTAATTGCTTGAACTATTTTTTTTTCATTTGCCATAAATTTGGGTTAATTAAGTAATTTAGCATACCAAAAAGATTAATATAATAAAAAATTGTTATAAATGACAAAAAACTGAATTTATTTTATTTTAATCCAAATATATAGAAAATTTTAATTTTTGTCCATAGTTGTGAATGTATTAACAAAATTCACGGCTCTGATTTTTGTTACTGTTACGTACGCTCATTACATCTTGTGTCCGTTACACTGTTATCGATACCGTTACATTTTTTGTTACCGTTATTCAGAACCATGGTTAAGAATATAATATTAAATATTTGACAAGTTAATCTATCCATTTTGTATCGTTGATTCAGCGTTTAAGTATTTGAATTATGCTAAGTTTGAATTAATTGTGGTATTTGTTTTTGAAGGTGCCAAGAAGATGAAGAAGAGCATGTTGGCATCAAGTTAGAAGATCATGGGAGGCATAGGAAAGAAGAGGATAGGAGTTCAAAGGAGAAAAGAAGCAAATCAGAAAAGAGATGGTAGAACCGGTTTTACAAGGTGCATGAAGCTTAGTACCAGTTCTAGCATGCCTGTAGCAGTTCTATGAAGTCCAGAGAGACTGGAATTGATTCTACAATGCTAGAACTGTTACTACGATCAGCAAAAAGCTTGGAACTAGTTCTTCATGCTTGGTACAGGTTCGTCACACACAAAGTCAGTTCGTGAAGTCCCGAGCCTTCATTACTCGGCAGTGAAGCTACTCCCATCCACTTGTTGCACAATTTGAGGGACGGCTCCTACTTCCTAGGCAAGGATCTTGATTGGATGAGTGCACTTCCCAACAACAAAGTGAGCGGTTCCATTGGTCGATACCGACGGAGGAGAATTCTTTGGGAAAGCTTCCACCACCCATGCCACTCACACTAGCCAATAAAGAGGAAGGATGGAAATGTCACTATATATACACACTCCTTCATGCATTAGAGGAGGAAGGCTTAGCTTTTGAGTTTTGCTTGAGTTTTACATTAAAAGAGTTTTGCCGGGTTACGGAGAAGACACCCAAAAGGATTTCCATTTCATTTTCAAAGCTCTATATATAAAGTTTGTTCTTGTATTTGAACTTAGTGTTTTGAAGTTATTCTAGTGGAGATTACTTCTTTCAGTCTTGTTGCTCTTTTTTTTTAGTTTTACATGTTGTTTCTTGCTGATTTCGGCTTGATGGGTTTTACTTTCAACTAAGTGTCGGCGCGATCCGATGGTTGATTCTATCAAGCATAGTAATTCTCTAATGATTTCTAATAGATCAAATTCTTTGTAGAAGGGAAAAACCAACTTTAAAACTAGTTGTTAAGTGACCACCTGGATTTCTCGCCGACGGTTCATCTGGAATGAGTATTGCTTGAAAATCATTTATACATCTAAGTGCTTATCATTCTAGCTTCCATTCCCAATCCTTATGAATTTATATTATGAAAACTTGGTTTTTGTTGAATATTTTCCATCCAAACAAATTCGAATACAACCTCGGATGAGTGAAAATTGAGAATCAAAGCGCTTGATTATGGTGAGTTGATTCTTGAAGTTTAGCCGACTGTGTTTTTTCTTGATTTTTACACACTAGAATCAATTCCTTCATTTTTCCACAAGTCAAAAGGATTTTTTTTTTTTTTTTTGTATTGCACACACACACAATCGGATTTCCTTTGTTTCCTGAGGAGAGGACATTAGATTTCTGAATTATTACATTGCACAACTTTCTTACACGCGGAAAAAACATTGCAATATTTTAAACAACATCGAGCATACATCATTGGATAAAAAATAAAAAAAAGGGAGTTTGTAAATGACAAGCAAATCATATGCTAGCTTTGACCGAGCACATCAATATATTTTTATCTACCCAAAATCATTCTTCTATTACCATAGGTAAATGCCCTAATTTTTTAGAGACGTTAATTGATAAAAATAGATCCAATGAAGATAAACAGAGTGTTAAATCCTCAATAAAATTACAATTATCAATATAATCCTCAAATACAAATAAATCTCTCAATTTCAATATTACAATAATTATATTGGGATGTGCCCATCTTTAATGCGAGATTAGAACGTAGATCAAATACCTTACCAGCCATCCCACCTCAACTCGATCCCACGGGTCTCTTAGCTGGCGATGTATTGGACTATTGACTACCACCACCCCGTTTCAATCCACAAAAACACGATCAATGAGATCAATAATATTCAATCAAAAATACAAAATAATGATATCTCAATATAGTATAAAAATTAGAGAATAATCAAGAATATACTCTTAGCAAAGAGTTTTAAAGTCATAAACTTGACTCTAATTGCTATCAAGACCATATTTCCGAGTCCCATGAGTTTCGTAAGAATCAATATATAAACCACCGTGTAACTACCAAAACCTACCTCATGTTTTACTCGTAAAAACCCATTCTCTTTCTCTCTCTCTCTCTCAGTTCATATCTTCCTCTTCTTTTCTCTTGGTTCCTTATACCAGCCCCTAACCTCCCTTTTATTGCCCCTTAGAACCATGCTTAGTCACACTTCACTTACCAGCCTGTGGACAAGTGCCCACCTGATTTATTGCCATTCCTTGCTCTACGACAAGTGTTTACGCACTTGTCACTCACCCACACACCCACAAGCCTAGTCACTTGGTACTTCCGCCACCCAAATACATATGTCCCTTGAATTATTACATCACACGCCACACCTTCATGCAAGTGGATGAGTGTCCTAACACTTATTACACCCACATTTAGTCAGTTTCTACATTCTTTATTGAGTTACGCATGCGCATACATTTGTCTTCACCCTACTCAGCCCCTGGTAATGGACAAGTGCCCATCTCTTCTTTTTATTTAATTTTAACAACTCGTGCTTATATTATTTACCTACATTAACAAGTATCTCTGGACATTGAATACAAATAATTAGACTTCTAAATAAAATTAAAGGCTTTCATTTTGGTCAAACTCTCAATTAAACTCTATTACTATGAATAAATATAATCCATTTTTTTTTTGTAATAGAGACAGGATGTCACAATCTACCCTCTTAAAAAAATTTCGTCCTCAAAATTTAAAAGTACTGAATCATATGCTAGCTTTGACGAAGCACTTCAATAAATTTTTTTGCACCCAAAATCAATTACTCTATTACCCACAAGTCGTAATCCGACCTAAGTAATTAAACTTAAGACGGTCTACAAAATATCAATCATAAGGCTTTGATACCAATTTATAATGCCTCAATTTTTTGGAGACATTAATTGATAAAAATACATTAAATGAAGATGCTAATTCCTCAATAAAATTACAATTATCAATATATTCCCCAAATAAAATTAAATTGCTCAATTTCACTATTACAATAATTGTATTGGGATGCGCCTATCTGTAATTCTTCAACTATTTCATCCTATCATTCCACCAAGATTAACATAAAAATGTTAAATAAAACGAGAAAGTATATAATGTGACGAGGAATAATATGCTTAACAATATCAATTATTGAGTAAATCAAAACTTATCAAGTATCTCAATCAACAGATATAAATAAATAAACTTATATTTCGCATATCACACGTCGTGCGAGATCATAACGTAGATCTAACACCTCAATCCGATTCCACGGACCTCTTGACTGGCGATGTATTGAACTATGACTGCCACGATCCCTTCTCAATCCAAAGAAACACAATCAATAATATTAATGTATTTAATGATATTCAATTAAAATTTTAAAATAATGATGCCACGATATGAAATACGAGTAAGAGGATAACTCTATAGCCATCAAGAGCCTACCTCACGTTTTACTCATAAAAACCCACTCTCTCTCTCTCTCTCTCTCTCTTAGTTCATATATTCCTCTTCGCCCTCTTGGTTCCTTATACCAACCCCTAACCTCCTTTTATAGGCCTTTGAACAGTGCTCAGTCACACTTCCCTTATCAGTTGGTAGACATCTGTCCACCTTATTTATTGCCCTTCCTTGCACCATGACAAGTGTCTACCCAATTTTCAGTCACACGAGCGCACACACAAAAACTTAGTCACTTAATTCTTCCCCAACCCAAATACTTATAGCCCCTAGTAATGGACGAGTGTCCTAACTACACCCACATTTAGTCAGTTTCTACATTCTTCATTGAGTTACACATGCACATACATTTTTCATCACCCAAACTACTTATAGCCCCTAGTAATGGACAAGTGGCCATCTCTTCTTTTTATTTAATTTCTTAACAACTTGTGCTTATATTCTTTATCTACATTAACAAGTATCCTTCGGACATTCAATACAAATAATTGGACCTCTAAATAAAATTAAAGGCTTTCATTATGGTGAAACTCTCAAATTAAAATTTATTACTATGAATAAATATAATGCATTTTTTTTTTGTAATAGAGACAGGATATTACAAAATACGTTCATTTTGTGAGTTAGACTTCAAATGTGTCTTTCTTAATTGTCCCACATGGATGGTCTACTAAGAAATCAGTCAAATCTTGGCCTTTAATTGTTTTTTGTGGCACATATTGGAAACAATATTATGTTAAGACCAAAAATCATTTTTCATTCTGCCCCTTAAAAGAGGTCTTGTAAGCATGTGTTTGACAACATTAGTTTGAGTTATAATGCAAATTCTGGATTGCGGTAGATAATGCCTTAATTTTATTGCTGAGAAATACAAAGTCAAATAAAGCTTTTCTATTGAAGATTAATTACATTCAACATTGTTCAATTTTCTACTCAGGTAATACACTGCTTGTTCATGGCATTGGTCATTATCTTGTGCAAACAAGCTGCCAATGGACTTCTCCCCGGCTGAGATATATAGCTTTAATGACATGCCTTCTTTAGGTGGCATCAACATTGGAGGCATTTTCAAGTATTGCTTTAAATCTTCAAAAGTCTTATGGTAAATAGCCTTCCATCTGAAATCCATTTCTGATTTTAATTTCAGCAATGGTGAAAAAACCACTATTTTTCCTACAAGTTTGGATATAAACCTCCTTAGGAAATTTACTTGGCCAAAGAATCTATGTAATTCTTTCTTACTTGATGGAGCTTGGACCTCTATGATGGTCTTAGCTTTGTTTTTGGCAATCTCAATTCCTCTCTAGTAGACTACAAAGCCTAAGAAATTGCTAGCAGAAATTTTGAATGCACACTTTAAAGGGCTTATTTTTAATTTTTGAATTCTCATTCTTTGGAAAGCCTTCCTTGGTTTTTGAAATGTGATTCTTGGTTATCATATTTGACAATGACATCATCAATAAACCTCCATCGATTTTCCAATCATATAATGAAAAATCAAGTTCATTGATTGCCCTTTGGTAGGTGGCCCCTGAATTCTTGAGGCCAAATGACATTATTAACCACTGACAGGTTCCTAATGCACCTGGGCATCTAAAATCAGTTTTATGAATATTTTCTTCTACTATAAAATTTTGATTGTAACCAGCATGTACATCCATAAAAGTTAGAATAGCATATCTACCAGGAAAGTCAATCAAAATACCTGCTACATGCATTAGATACTTATCCTTAGGGGTTGTATTCAAATTCCTAAAACCTATGCATACCCTGATTTTTTCAGTCTTTTTCATTATAGGAACAATGTTGGACAACCATTCAACAAACCTAGCAATCCTTATAAAACCTGCTTTCAATCACCTTTTAATCACTTCTTTGACTAGAAATACTAGAAGTGTAACTTCAATGGTCATCCTTTTAGGTGGCTGCTTTTGAGGATGGAAATTCTTCTTAATTGGCAGTCTGTATTCCTCCAATGATATGTCTAAGCCAGACATTTCATCATAACTCTATGCATAGTCCTTAAATTCTCTGAGTAACTCAGTTAATGCTTTTTGAAGTATTACCCAAGTACTGTGTAAATAGGTCTTCTGCCAGTTTCATCCCCTAGGTTAATTTCCTCTAGAGGATCTTGGACTTCTGACCTTACATCATCAAGTTTCACAGGAGTAGACTGAAGGTTTTATACCCCCATATTTTCATTCATGTTGTCTGGGCCACTTTCTAAGACATATTTAGCCCAATCAACATAAACATCATCCAATGCCTTCATCCTCTCTTCCAGGGTGTATGTAAATAACCTTGTTAATGTAGCTTCAATAGAAACCATCTTGTCGATCTATCCATCTTGCAGGATCTATCCATTAATTTCCTTAAATGCTTTGTTTTCACCCCTTGGATGTAGAAAACTAGGCATGGCTAGGTCATGACAAATTTAATGCAAGCTTTCTTCAACATACTTGTCAAACTAGCTCTTACAACTGATGTGCTCAACTGAAGTTAAGCCTTTGTGATAATACTGGGCTTCTAAACTATGTGCATCTACATAAAAAGGGTTAGCATCAACCCAATGTACCTTCATCCCCTTTCTTCCTTCATCATCTTTGTTTATTGGGAAGATTAATTCCTGATGTAGGGATGATGGCACACATCCATTAACATGTATCCAATCTCTCCCTAGGAGAGAAATGAAGTTGGATGATGAATACTGACTGTTATGTCAGTGTGGATCAGGTTTTCACTTCCTTTGTTCAAAGTTTTCACCCAAACTTTGCTAATTAGTTTACCATCGAGGTAGGCCTGTATATACAATGGTTTCAAATGCCTGATCAATTCTTTTCTTGGGGAATCCAACACCACTCTATCTGCCTCCAGTCTCCTTGTTCTATAGTTATAGACCTCTCATCAGGTCTAAATTCATTTGCATATTCTTTGAATATTCTCACTAACTTAGTGCTATCTTCTACATCTTGTTGTAACTAGTTTGGCTTAGCTGGCTTAGCCTTGAATGTCTTAGGCAGAGCCACAATCATGTTACATGATGCCTCAGCTCTAAGGAGAGGCTATATATCCTCAAAATCCATAAGGTCCTCATCAAAGAGCATTTCTTTGTCCTTTTCTATTTTTTCCTTGCCTTTTGATGATGGACTTCATAGTTTCTTCTTTGGTTCTCCTTTAAATAGATCTAAGATCTATTTGAATTCAACAATCTTTTGGTTTAGGATGTCTTGCTTTGTCTGGACTTCCTTGATCTCTTTCTATTGCTCCATAGTCCATGTTGGATTTTTCTTTCTTGTCGATGGCCCTTGTTTTGGATAGGCCTCAGTAGGAGTGGGACCACATCTGATCATTCAAGAAGTAAACTTCATTTGCTCTCTTCCTTTTCTAATTCCTAGTATGTTATTGGTGCCATGCTCCAAAAGAAAACGTTGGATGTTGTACATGGTTCTATTTTTCATTATGGACCACAAGAGAATTGAATGTTCTAGATCCAGCTTTTGTTACGATTTCGAACCATCGTTTCCTTTTCTGGTTTTGTCTCCTTTGATGTTCTTTTTTGATTCTCTGCCAAACACCTTCTTTGGCCATCTATGGTCTAGCAAAATGGTCCATCTTCTATAGTCATTCTTTCTTAGCTTGGCCTTGGTAACCAGTGTTTCTTGGGGTACCCTGATCCTCAAGAAAGTGATAAGGACCAATCCTATGTTGATACTTTTCTTGAAGTTTAAAAATCCTTGGGTCAGCATCATCAAATATCTTTTCATTACCATTGTAAAGTTGGGTGTCCCTTTCTCCTCTGGTGCTGAATTGGAGACCCCAGTTTGTGCATTTTCTTACCACATCATCCAATGGTATGGCATTTTGCTTGGCCAACTCCTTGGAACACCTAAAACACATGACCAATGGCTCCTCCTCTTTGGGACCAAGCCTGATGTGAAGTGGCTTTCTCATTTTTTGAACAATTCTCGCATTGCCAACAATCATATTGACTTGTCTTCCTGTAAATTTAAAAAAACCCTATTTGTTAGATCACATTTATAATTGACTAATTTTGTAAAGTCCATGGTAAGTCTCAACCTTTTTCATGGTCATGACGCTATCAAGTTCAAGATCTAAAATCGCCAATGAAGGAAGGAATGATTAGCCTTGGATATTGTGTTATTTTGATGATTATTACTGGCTAATTACATTGGGCAAGAGATTAATTGTATTGATTTAATTAATTTTTGGATATGATTTTTTTTTGGAGCGTTTGTCCAATTTTGCAGGCAAATAGGTTGAGTTGATGATCAATAAAACAAAACACAAGAAAAGGAAGAGGTTCAGAATTCATGGGAGGCAAGGAAAGCATTTTGGAAAACGAGTTCGGACGGCAAAGTAAGGAGATTTCAGACATAAATTCTAGTAGCTACTCTAAACTTAGTGAAGAAGCAAGTCTGGATAAAGGATCACATGCCTTAGAGGCCAAGACAAACATGTGCATCTAGCTGGTAGAAGCCATGCGTTTGGACGTGTGTTCGAGATTTGCCTAGAGGCCTGGAACCCTATTGTAACCTAGGTCTTGTTACCCAATTACCTATAAATAGGGTTGTAGTTTTAAATTGCAGATGTCTTTTCTCTTCTAGTTTTTTCTTCTAGATTTATTAGACTTACTTTATGGCTTGCTAAAAGCCAAGCTAAGGTTATGGGAGATACTTTTAATGAAATACGGTATTTTGTCTTTCATCCAATGTTTTTAATGCTTGATTTATTCTTTTAATTCAATTCTTTTCTTCTAGTAAAGATTTTTCTCTTTATAATTTCTTGATTTTTTATGACACGTACATCGAATGTTTAAGAGTCATTTCAAGTCAAATAATTGGTTATTCGATGCTTGAATTAGTTAATAGGATTTTCATAAGATAATTGATTTTTTATTCACAATAAATTTAGAGTTTATTTGCGAGAGAGCTTGATTTATCGTAGACTCTGGGCACGATGAATGCTTGTAATTTGCAAGTGAATTCCTAAGTTTATTTCGATAATTTTTTGATTATAACTTTTGATGTTTTCATATTATCACTGCTAAATCTCTCCGTTGGGATCAATCCTCAGTTTATTCCCAACTGAGTTTGAAAATTGGATCATATTGTTGGGTGGGTTTGGAAAGGTATCCTCGATGATTTAGTATTTCAATTACTGTCTTAATTAATCAATCTCTATTCTTTTGAACAAAACCTTTTTCTCCAACAACCTTCAAAGCAATTTTTATTTAATTTTCCTTGCATTCCAAATTTCCATAATTCTCTGTGGTTCGACCTCGGACTTCCAAAGAGATTTATTATTTCACACAACCTGCACTTGGATGATACACTATTTGAGTTGTGGCAAATTTTTTGGCATCGTTACCAGGGATTTGTTGAAAGACAAGGATCACGCCACCACTTCTATTCATGTTTGCTTGGTTTACAATTCGTTGGAGATTCGGTAACTTCTTTCCACCTTTATTTTGCTGTAATTTAATTTTTGTTTATTGCTTCTACCACTTCAATTTAATTTTTGTATAAGTTCTTAGCATCGTGGTTCAAGTGGGCGTTTAATTAGGGAGGACTTTGAAGAATTGTTTGGTAATTTATTTGATTCTCCTAAACCATCTCACACATCACATGATGGTTGTTGATCCACCTAATAATAGGAGGAATAATATTTTTAATCTGGATGATCCTTAGGATTAGAGGAGTAATCATGATGAAAATTATGTCAACAATTTGAATGCAAATCAGGATCGAACATTGTGTGAATATTTGCTATTTACATGACACACTACACCTTCATGCATCTTATTTCCTTTGTAGGCTACAAATTTTATTTTCAAACTTGGCATGAGTGCATTACTTCCAAAATTTCATGGCAAGGATTTTGAAAATTCATGCTTGCATGTTCGTGATTTTGAGGAGGTATGATCCACTTTCCATGACCAAACCGTGACAAAGAATATAGTTTGCCAAAAAATTTTCCCTTATCACTTAAGGATAAGGGTAACACTTGACTATGTTATCTTAGACATAGATCCATAGGCACCTGGCAAGAGATGCAAAAGGAGTTTTTGAAAAAGTGTTTTTCCACACTACACGAACTCTTTCAAACATCAAATCATTAATTGTTCACCCAAAAAAAAAATCTAAATTTTTTTTATCAATGTTGGGATAGATATAAATACCTTCTTGCATCTTGCCCACATCATGGTTATGATAGCTGGCATGTTATAAGCTTTTTCTATGAAAGTTTATGTCCACATATGTGCCAAATTGTTAAGATGATGTGCAACAGTGAGTTCATGGCTAGCGAACCTGATGAGGCTTTCGATTATTTTGATCATTTGGCTAAAAGTGCACAATCTTGGGATACCACATCCCATGATTCTTACAAAAATAAAACTACAAGTGCCTCATCAAGTGGTGGTAAATAACAGTTCAGGGAAAGGGATGACCTAGGAGCTAGGATTGCCACACTATCTAGAAAAGTCAAGGCCATGAAATTTAGGAAGGTGAACAAGGTACAGGTTGTCCCTCAAGATAAAATTTGTAGTATTTATGAGATCCTGGGGCACCTCACAAAAGAGTGTCCCACAAGCCCTACTTTCAAAGAAGTATTACATGGTCATGCAAATGTTGCAAATAAATTTTCAAAGCGGTACACTAATCCCTACTGCAATACTTACAACTTGTGAAAAATCATCCAAATTTTAGTTGGAGAGGTAAAAATTCTGCAACACAACTACCTCAACAAGGTCCCTCTAATATTGTTCCTTACACCCCACCCCCAAAGAGGTTTGAAGAGGTGTTTCAACAATTCATGCAAATTCGAACCACTTTGAATAATAGTCAGACAAATTTTAATAATCATACCACATAGGCTCTTAATGATATTACGAGCTCTCTCACTAAATTGACCACTATGCTGTGCCATCAAGAAAAAGGCAAGTTTCTGGCACAACCACTGTCGAATCCATAGGGTCAGTTTATTGTGAGTGATTCTAGTTTATCTGACACTGCACATGAGCAGGTAAAGTCTATCACCATACTCCGTAGTAATAAGGTGATTGATAAGACAGTTCCAACAAAGACCTAAAAGCTCATGGAATTTTAAAAACCTACGGAGGGGGGTGATAAACTTGAGCAACATGATCTTATAGAGCTTGTGAGGTGTCTGATTCCTACTTTTTTTCCTCATAAATTAATTTCTCCATCCAAGCCAAATTTGAACAATGTGATGTTAGAGATTTTTAAGCAAGTCAAAATCAATACACCTTTGTTGGATACAATAAAACAGATACCTTCTTATGCCAAATATTTGAAAGATTTGTGTACCATCAAACATGGATTAAATGTGCAAAAGAAAGCATTCTTGACCGAGCAAGTTTCATCTATCATTCAAAACAAGGCCCCACCTAATCTTAAGGATCTTGGTTGGCCCATTATTTCTTGTGTAATTGAAAATTTTAAAATTGAACAAACATTACTTGATTCGGGTGCCAGTGTGAATTTTCTTCCTTTTTCGGTGTATGATCAGTTAGGTCTTGGTGAGTTGAAGCCTACCTAGGTGACACTTTAAATTGCTGACCGATATGTGAATATATTGTGAGGTATCGTGGAGGTTGTGCTAGTCCAAGTAGATAATTTTTAATTTTCTATTAACTTTATTATCTTGGACACGCACCTGTGTTGAATGCTAGTGATCAGATTCCTGTCATATTGGACCGCCCATTCTTAGCTACTTTTAATGCTTTGATCAATTGATAGGAATGGTGTAATGAAGTTGTCTTTCGGCAATATGACATTAGAACTGAATATTTTTAATGTTTGCAAACAACAAAAGGAAGTTGATTATGACTTGCAGGAGGTTAACCTGATTGAATCAATTATTCATGATCAATTTAATGTCTCTTCTTGTTTAGATCCACTTGAAACATGTTTGTTTGATTACTCATCTTTTTTAGATTTAGGTGAAGAAAATTCTGAAATAATTGAACTAACTTCTACTTTGAATTCTTCATAGGTCCTTGAAGTCAGAGATTGGAAGCAAAAGTTTGAGGAGCTTCCACCAAAAACCACTCCACCTATTCCATTTAGTTTCAAACCTCCAAAACTGGAATTGAAGCCTCTACTTGTTGACTTAAAGTATGCATTTTTTGGAGAAGAGGAGACTTTTCCAGTAATAATTTCTTCACATTTGAGTTCAGCCCAAGAAGTTATGTTGCTGAAAATTCTTGTAGAGTATAAGGGTGCTATTGGGTGGACTCTAGATGATATCAAGGGAATTAATCCCTTAGTGTGAACACTCAATATCTACTTAGGGGATAATGCCAAAACATCTAAAGAGATGCAACAGAGACTCAACCCTAACATGAAGGATGTTGTTAGGACTGAAGTGTTGAAACTATTGGATGCAGGGATCATCTATCATATAGCTAATAGTAAACGGGTGAGTCCCACACAGGTAGTACCTAAGAAATTTAGTGTAACTGTAGTTGCCAATGACAATAATGAGCTTGTGCTGACGAGGATAATAACTGGTCGGAGAATGTGTATTGACTAAAAGAAACTGAACTCTATAACAAAAAAAATCATTTTCCTTTATCTTTCATGGATCAAATTTTAAAGAGGGTAACTTTACATATGTTTTATTGTTTTTTGGATTGTTATTTGGAATATAACCAAATTGAGATAGCATTAGAAGACCAAGAGAAACCCAAGTTTATATGTCCTTTTGGCATCTTTGCATACTAAATGATGCCTTTTAGACTTTGCAATGCACTTGCAACCTTTCAAAGGTTTCTAGTTATTATTTTAAGTAATATGACTAAGCATTTTCTCAAGGTTTTTATTGATGATTTTACTAATTTTGGTAATTCCCATGATGACTATCTTTTCTAACCTTGAAAAAGTGTTGATTAGGTTTGAAGAAAAGGGCATTGTGCTTAACTGGGAAAAATGACACTTTATAGTTCAAAAGGGAATTGTCCTTGGTCACATTGTCTCTTCTAATGACATTAAAGTTGATAGAGCCAAAATTGAATTGATTTCTAATTTTCCTACCCCAAAAACCCTTAAGGATGTTAGATCTTTTTTGGGTCACACTGTTTTTTATAGAAGGTTTATAAGAGACTTTAGTTCAATATCTATGTAACTTTGTCATCTCCTAGGGAAATACACACCTTTCGAGTGGGGTGAGTCTTGCCAACAAGCTTTTGATAAGCTTAAGGGTATGCTCACTAATGCTCCAATTATGCAATCCTCAAATTGGAGTCTTTCCTTCAAAATCATGTGATGCCAACGATTATGCTGTGGGGATGATTTTAGAGCAAAAAAATGAGAAAAAGTCACATGTCATATACTATGCTACTAGGACCTTAAATAATACATAGATGAATTATTCTACCATAGAGAAAGAACTGCTAACAGTAGTATTTTCCCTAGACATGTTTAGGTCTTATCTTGTAGGATCACATCTTGTTATTTTCACAGACCATACAACTCTTAAATACTTGTTGACAAAGAAAGATGTAAAACCTAGGCTTCTTAGGTGGATCCTCCTACTCTAAGAATTTGACATCACCATCAAAGATAGAAAAGCAATAGAGAATGTAGTGGCTAAACACTTGTCTAGACTTGTGAGCGATGTGTCGATGGAGACAATGCCGATTAAAGACACATTCCCTGATGAGCAATTTTTGGTTGCTTCTACATTACCCTGGTTTGCTGGTATCATAAATTGTCTTGCGCCAGGTGACATGCCTACCAATTGGAGTGTAGAAGACAAAATAAAATTTATGGTCGAGGTCAAAAATTTTTATTTTTGGACGATCCCTACCTGTTTAAGTATTGCCCTGATCAAATTATTAGACGATGTGTACTAGATGTGGAGGTAAGTAGCATTCTCTCCTTTTTGTCATTCAAAAGCATGTGGAGGTCACTTTTCTACTAGAAAAACCATTGCAAAAAATTTGCAATGTGAATTTTATTGGCCAACAATTTTTAAAGATACACAAAATTTTATAAAGCCTGTGAGTGTTGTCAAAGGCTAGGAGGGATTACCTGTAGGAATATGATGCCCTTCAATCCAATTTTGTGTTGGTTTTTTATGGAGTCTAGTTTGTTTATGTGATCTAGATAATGACCCGACTCGAAGTAATGTTTTGTGTTTTTTAATGAAAAATTTTCTGAGGCTTAGTCCATGGAGTGAAGGCTTG